>QJPP01001777.1:0-360946 GCA_003996215.1 Jaltomata sinuosa | reverse complement strand
AGTAAGACCAAGATAATTTTCCATCATATCATCTTCATTTGAATATCTACGTCTAGAACTTGAAGGTTCTACATTACGTACTTCATCATTTATTCTACTAGAATTATACAAGTCATACAATTTTCTAGCTTCAATTCTTATGCTATCTTTAACATCGGACAAACTAGGTATTTTGTCCTCTTCGGCAACTTCGTCACCTTGGATACTTTGCTGATATATAATCTCTAAAATATCTAAATTTGAATATATTCTTTCAACCATTCGTGATGCACCTATTTCTTTGTAAGTTGGATTTAATAAACAAGCAGTTAAATAAATTTGAGGAATATGAATAAAATATTTTCTAAATTTTTTAATCATTGCATTAATAGAATCTTTAAACCGTGGAATATTTTTGTATTGAAAACATTTATCAGAAATAGCACATATATTTGGTAAAACTGGACAAATAGTTGGATAATAAAGTCCATATATTTGTTTTGTAGCTAAATAAAAAACTTTTAAAAATTCTTTAAGTTCATATACTTCTTTCCAATCAGTGTCAGTAATTCTATAATTATTATCTGAATTGTGAGCATTCCAAACCATTTGTAAAGGCTTTCTATATTCATAAGCAACTTTAACAATTTCATATAAAGAATTCCATCTAGTAGACACTGTTTTTGGAATTTTTCTAGGGGGGAGTTCTAATTCACGACACCGATTTTTAAACTCTACACGTCTAGACTTTACTTGACATTTAAAAATAAAATGGCATGCAGCTTCACATTTTATACAACCATTATTATACATTGTTATACCATCTCTAACAATTAAATTATATATGTGTGCAGCACACCTAATATGAAAACCATCATTATAAATAGGGAAAATTATCGGTTTTAGTTTATCAACAACATTTGTATTATTAGAAGCATTATCAAGGGTGACACTAATTACTTTATTACAAATTCCATAAAATTGTAAAATATCTATAATAGTTTGAGCTATGTAACTACCGGTTTTCAACATTTCACAACATTTATAACCTAAAATTCTTTTTTGCATGTTCCAATTTTCATCAATCCAATGACCAGTAATAGTGAAATAATCGTTACCATTAGGACTACGACCCATATCAGAAGTGATAGCCATTCTACAAGTATTATAGTTAAATAAACAACGAAGTTATTGTACATGTTGTCCTTGATAATCAAAAATAGCTTTTTTAATAGTATTTTTTGAAAAACCTGTGAAAGAAGGATTATACACTATTTGAATATAATGAACAAAATCGGGATCTTTAGCAAAACTAAAAGGCAAGCCACAAAGAACAATCATTTTAGATAATTCTTCAAGATCTCTTTCTCTACTATAACTGCGATGTGTACTAGAGCCAGCAACATTAGAAGGGTTTAACTGCGTTTGGATCATGTTAGAGGCCCCTACTTCTACAGATGCATCGGGAAGGGGATTACCATATTTTTTTGCATAGCCTATAGCCTGAGCTTGCAAAAATTCATTTTTACAACATTCCATTAAATGATTTCTTAAATGTCCCGTTCCACCCGACTTTCCCGTAGTTTTATGATTCAAAATATATTTACATATTTTACAAATAGCTTGAGTTTTATCCTCACTTTGAATCATAAATTGCCACACAACAGATTTTTTAGGACATTCAGCCTTTGGCTTAGCCCTAGTAGGATGTACAGGGGGAGTGGGAGTGGGAGCGGGAGCGAGAGCAGGAGTGAGACTAGTAGCCGTAGGCGGCTATGTTTCATCATCATCATAAGTATCATTACCATCATATTCATTATCATATTCTACTTCTTCATCTAGTTCTTCATTAAAATTACCAAACCTTGTTTGTAAAAATTCATGATCTAATTGAGTATTGCTATCAATATTAAAAGGAGTTTCATCAACATGTGTAAAATTATCCGTATTTATTCTTAATTGAGGCTGTTGTCTAGTTTTAGATTTGGATTTAGAAGAACTACCGACTTTAGTTTTTCCGGTTACTGCATTAGTCAACCTACCAAAAAGTATTTTTTAACTTGACCGACATTTTTATCACCGGATTCCATATTAAAATATTAAAAGTAAGCAAATAAATAAATACAAAAATTAAATGCAAAAAGATAAATAAGTAAAGAGATGAAAGTTGGAACGAATGTACCAAACGTCTGCGTAAAAACAGACATGTATAACCAAAAGCCGAAATTGATAGATGAAACTTGAAGCTTGAAAATTGCTCCAAAATAATCCGACAAATAAAATTAACAATTTAATAGAGACTATTAGAGAATAGAGAGTAGAAGAGTAGAAGATTGAGAGTTGAGAGAGTAGATGAAGAAGAAGAAATTTTGTGTAATAAATAATGAAGGGGTGAGGGGTTTTTATAGTTAAAATTTAGGACTAAAATATATTTTTAAAAACTTTGGGGTATTAAAAAAAGTTTGGGGGATAGGGGGGTGTTTTGGCTGAAATAGCCGTTGGGTGGGGCCCACTGGCCGTTGCCAATGGCTATTTAATTAAAAAAAAAAAATTGAAACTTTCCCACCGGATCGAACCGGACCGGACCGGTACCGGGACGGACCGAGACGATCCGGTAATTTTACCCCTTCCGTCCCGTTACCCCTACCGGCCAACCCCTACACCGGACGGAACCGGAGTCTACCGGACCGGGATGGTCCGGAACCGGTACCGGCACCTCCCGGTTCCGTTGCCACTCTTAGGTCTTAGGGAGGATGTTTTCAAAGTTGTAAAGGTCTTTCGCAAGTTCTTAGTAGTCTATTTTCCTGAACATTCTGTAAAAAGGGATTTCTCATGTATTTAGGGGACTTATTTAATGGTTTATTTTAATTTCTGCATGTTATCGGTTGGACAGATGGTGAGGGTTCGTCTATCTAGGTGGTTAGAGTAGGCGCCTGCATAGCCCGGTAGGTTGGGTCGTGACAGTCACTTCTTATGGAGGTGATGAAATAGCCTTTATCTCTTTGTACTGTTTCACAAAAATACTCAAAAAATTTCAAAGTATCATCTTTGTTAGCTAAAAATATAACCCATGTTAAACGAGAAAAATCATCAACGATAACGAAAGCATACCTTTTTCTTTCAATGCTTACAGTTCTAGTGGGGCCAAAGAGGTCCATGTGAAGTAGTTGTAATGGTTTAGAAGTAGGTACAATATCCTTTACAGGAATTTTTTTTTTAGTTTGCTTACCGAGTTGACATGCATCACAGATGTTATTCTTCTTATAGTCTAGTTTAGGGGTGGGCATTCGATTATTCGGTTCGGTTTTTTAAAATTTCAGTTCAGTTTTTTTGATTTTTGATTATGGGAAAAGAGGTACCAAAAACCGAACCGAATTTAATTCGGTTCGGTTCGATTTTTAAAATTCGGTTCGATTCGATTTTGGTTTATCAAATTCGGTTATTTTGGTTTTGGGCCTGCTTAATGGGCTACTTTCTATTTATAAAATAGGCTATTTTTTTAAGTAAAAAAATAGTTCACATTTTTACTTCAAAAATGGATTATTTTTTAATCTAATGGGCTTGTTGATAGTAGCAACTAGTAACAAAATAACACATCTCACGTTTTTTACTTCAATGAACATATGACAGATCTCACGATTCACGAATTGACTGAAAAATATAAACAACAAGATGATAAAAGAGAACATCAAGGGTGTTGTTTACATATTTCAGTTAATTCGTGAAATGTAAACAACAACCTCCAGTTCGTGAAATGAAAAATGTAAACAACAAGATGATAAAAGAGAACATCACGCATGCCCACCCCTATCTCCAGTTCTGTTATTTTTTGTTTTCCTCCATAACCATTAAGTCAAATAAAGGTAAGCACTAAGCAGGCCATTGAAAATTGCTGACAATAAAGCCATAAAGGTAAGCAGTTCTCCAGAAAACATGTCCACAAACTGGACTCACATTGCACATCACAGTTCACACTAAAACAAACATGAAAATAATTTAATACAGCCATCAAAACAGTAGCAAATTAGTAGCAACTAGCAACATAAAAACAGTAGCAACTGTCTACAGCCATCAAAATACACACTTAGCAGTCTAAATTTATCACCAAACGAGCATTAAAAACAGTAGCAGCAGTCTCAAAATGAGTCTTAAAATACTCAAAGTTCAAACCATAAGCTTAAGTGCTTAACGACAAAGGCGAACCAGCCTCTCTTGATTCCCACGATACCTCTTAATGTGTTTACGCAAACCAAATGTGCCACACCTTTTTAGATGACAATTAAGAATCAAACCACATGCCAAGCACTTTGCTTTATGCCCTTCTTCATTATCTTGAATCACCATATAATATTCCCAAATAGGTGAGGAGTAAGCTTTAGGATTAAGAGGCATGGTTGACAACTTGAACTTGAACCATTAAGATAAAATCAAAAAGTTAGAACATAACTTTCAAGATTAAAGAAAAAATTCAAAAGAATATGCTTAAACAAATAAAGTATTGAACTCACCACTAATATACTAGCAAATTGCAATCATACATCAACAATGCAAGAGTCTCTTCCACTATTTTCATCTCTAAAAATAATTTAATCAAATATGTCATAAAACATAAATAAGTATATTGTTTATTGTAAAAACTAAAAAGTAAAAATACACTAAAAATACAAAATCTTACCAAGTTCAATTTTTTCGAGATACTCCAAATTTTCTTCAACACAAATAGGAGTAGTCTCTTCTCTAAGCCAATCTTGGACACAAATAATCAATTGCACACATTTAGGAGTCAATGAACTTCTAAATGGATCAAGAATATGACCACCCATGCTAAACGCACATTCCGATGCCATACTTGATATTGGAATAGTCAATACATCACGAGCCAACTCCGAAAGAACTGAAAATCTAGGAGTATTGACTCTCCACCAACTTAAAATATCAAAATCATCAGATTCGGGCTCTTGTTCTTCACTAATGTATTTATCCAACTCTGATTTGACACCTCCACTTCCAGAATCTTCCTTTTGTTTCTTCAAGTAAAGCTTTGCTCTCAAAGCCTTTGCTTTTACATTTTGAGAAAGATTAGAACTAGTTGAATCAGCTGAAGTATATCCAGATGAAAATGATTGTTGTTTAGAACCTTTTGAATATTTACCAACATACTCTTCAAACAAATCTTTCAAATAAACATTCACTTCGTCATATACTATTTTTCCCTTCTCCTTCCCTAATAGCTCTTCAAGTGCAAAGCTAACATACACAAACTTATTATGAGGATTCAACACACAAGCAATAAAAAGCATTTTGTTCATCTTTTCAGGAGTACCCCAATATGTTTTGAACTTTTCTTTCATCCCCACATCCAAATTACGCAAATTAAGATCTTCACTTTCCCCACACTCTTTCAAATATGCATCAAGCTCACATATATCTTCAAAATGAACATTACAAGTAACATACCGTGAACCTGAAACCTTTAAGGTGCGCTCATAAAATATTTCAAGAAACTTTATCACATATCTCACATTATGGCAATCATCACATGGGAGCGAACCTGCAATACTTCCATCCTCACAAACATCAGTAGAAAGGTGAGCATTAAAATTACCATCATAAAGATCAAACCTATTAAAGGCCTTCTCAAACTTTTTTGCCGTCTCCAACATCAAGTAGGTAGAGTTCCACCTAGTAGGCACATCCAATTATAACATCTTATCACATTCTATCTTTTGGACTTCACAACATTTCTTAAAGTTTCTTATTCCTGCAGGAGATACTCTAACATACTTCACCATTTGTTTTACCCGTTTGACAGAAGGGACAATTTCTTTCAAACCATCTTGTACAATTAAATTAAGTATGTGAGCCATACATCTCACATGGAGATGCTTGCCATTCATTATGTTAGTTCCCCACATATCTAACTATTTAGATAATTCTGTAACTGCAACATTATTTGAAGAAGCATTATCAACAGTAACAGAGAATATATTGTCCAAGTTCCAATCAAGCAAATAGTTACTTATAGACTCTGCAAATGCTCACCCTTATGACTAGTGATAGGACAAAAATTCAATATTCTTTTATGCAGTACCCAATCTCTATCAATAATGTGAGCAGTCAAACACATATAATTAATCTTTTATATCGATGTCCATATATCTGTGGTAAGACAAATTCTTGATTTGACTTCTCTAAAAGACCTCTTCAAATCTTGCCTCAATTCACCATAAATATCATAACAATCCCTTGTTATTATTCTACGGAAAGGAATACGAAATAGAGGTTGAGCCTGATTCATAAACTTCTTAAAGCCTTCCTTTTCTACAAAGCTAAAGGGGAGCTCATCCACAATTATCATCTCAACTAAAGACCTCCTAATTTTTTCTTGATCAAAATTTTAAATTGGTGCATCCTTAGATTGTAAGTTCAACTTTGTTTGAGTATCAGGCTCAGTGGTTTCAATGAGAGATTTATATTCTCTACACCTACTTAAATGTTGTTTCAATCCTGTTGTTCCATGTCTAGATGCATTAGCAGCATAATCTTGCTTACAATGTCTACACTTTGCTTTACAACATATACCATTTTCAATCACCTTATCAAAATGATCCCAAACAATAGATCTAAGTTGCACTTCTTTTCTTTTCCTTGTAGTCTCAGTGTCAACTGAATTGTCACTACTATTACTAGGTAAGGTACCAGTTGAACCAGCCTCACTAACTCGACTTTGATCAGCCATCTATGTGAAATAAGAAACAAAAATCAGAATGTGATCAACTAATATACACTAGACAGCCTTAACAGTCAATCAAAGTGTAATTCATGTGAAATCAAGCTTTCAAAAAGATAAAAATGAACTGGACAAGTAGAGAATTTCAACTTTTTTTCAACTTCAACCAAATATTCTCCAACTCCTTACCAAATAGGTTACTTTTTTATTATAAAAAATTAGAGTTCTTAATCTCACACCAAATAAGTTTAATCTGTCACTAATATCACCTTTTCCCAATATCATCAAAGAAAACTAGCAAAGGAAAGAAGAAGAAGAAGAGAAGAAGAAGAAGAAGAAGAGAAACCAAAGAAATCAAAAAAATAAAGGGAAGAAAAAGAAAAGCCGACGTACCTGAAAGTGTCGACACCTGAGACTGAGAGACGGCGCCGCTGGTCGGCGTACCTGAGAGACGACACTGCTGATCGCCCATCGCCGCACGCTGTCGCTAGAGAGATGAAGAGAGAGAGTGGACTGTGGAGTGTGGAGAGTCTCTGTCTGACTAGAGAGGAGACTACTGTTGGAAAAAATTAGGTTTAGGAAATAGGAATTAGGCTTCTTAGGAGTTAGTAGGTAATGAAAAATTGGGCTTGGGCCGCTTGGCCGCTTAGGAGTTAGTAGGTAATGAAATAAAAAGGGCCGAAGGATTAAAGTTATAATATGTAAATATAATTGTCAGAAAATAATATATATAAATATTTCAGTTTTCCGGTTAAACGAAATAACTGGGAATGCAAAACTGAAAACTGAATCGAATACTAAATTATTAAAAATAAATAAATCGAAACTGAACCAAAAAACTAAAAAACCAAAAAACCAAAATCGAAAAACTGAATTAGTTTGGTTTGGTTTGGTTTTTCAATTTTTTGGTATTTATGCCCACCCCTAGTCTAGTTTGGGCAGTCCAAGAACAAATTCATGTTTAGCAAGTTTTTCTATGAGACGCATGCTAGCATGATCTAGTTTCTTATGTCATATCTAAGGATTTTATGAGATGGATGCTAAGCATATGATTTCATTTAATCTCTTGATAGAGTCAAAATATACGTTTCTGTCTCTGTTTTCTGGGAGTAAGGCTTTTCCAGACATGTCTTCTTTTATGCAGCCTGTCTTTTTAAATCTTACCTCAAGATTTGCATCGCAGAGCTGACTGATGCTCAACAGGTTGTACTTCATGTTCTTCACCAAGTAAACATTAGTAATTGAAAGAAATAATGTCAATACCTATTACTTTTTCTTTGAAGTTGTTTCCAAATTAAATATTTCCTCCATCAAAGTCTGCAACAGATTTAAACAGATTTTTATTGTCCATCATATGATTTGAACACACACTATCAAGATACCATTTTCCTTTTGATTTTGAGTGGTGTTCCTGCAAAACAGATTTATTAATTTCTTTTAGGTACCCAAGTTTTCTTGGGTCCTTTGGGGTTAACAATAGGTTTGGATTGATTAGACTTAGGTCTCCAAACCCATTTAGAAGAGGTGATAGATCAAAACATGTAATTATAGTGGTTATGATAAGATTTACCACAGTAATAACAAGCATGAGAAAATTGTTCTTCAGTGATAACCATTTGAGTCGACTTATCACTACTGAAACTATTTTTGTGTGATCTAGCATCAGTTGACTACTTGAATTCGTCACCACTGAAATAGTTTTTGTTGGTGGTATGCGTATCACTGTTAGTCCTTTTATCAGTTGACTTATTTGAAGGAATCGACTGATTTGATCTGACAATACTATGACTGAAAGATTTTTAAAAACTGTTGATTTGAATTTTTAATTCATCCATTTCTTCTTGAAGAAACTTTTTTAATTTCACAAACTTCTAGTTTAATTTCTCAGTCTTTCTTTTCTCTCAGCAGAGCTTTAAAATTATTAAATTTTTTGTTCAAGTCAGTTATGACATGGTTTAGTAATTTTTATAGTTCTACACAATTTGAACAGGGATTAAATCTTACCTCACTTGTTCTCCAATTGCCATGAAGCATATATCTTCAACATTATCATTTTCTTGCTCAGACATTCCTTCATCACCCCAGCTGCAAAAGGTTCTATTATCTCTATTTCTTGAATTTCCCTTGGGGTATCTTCTGTTTGCTTCTGGGAAATCGCTTGCACCGTGTTCATATTTTTCATAATTGTAGCACTTATCATCGTTTTTGTTGAATTCAGTAACTTTTTTCCCTTGAAGGAAGTTTTGCTTATCTCTTCTTTGATTTTTAGATCTTTTGAATGAATTCACGACTGATATGGTAATTAATGCAATTTTATCTTCTCCAATTTCTTCTTTTTCATCTTCCTTGATATCCTCTGTTGCTTTGAATAACACAGTTTTCTTCCTGTTCTCTTCTTGTCCATGTTTGTTCAGATGAGTCTTCTAAAAAAATAATGAGATCTCCTCTTAACTCATCATAAGTGAGATTGATGAGATTCATACTTTCAATAGAGACAATCTTGACATGCCATTGAGAGGGAAGACTTTTGAGAATTTTAGTAATCTGATCACTAACAGGATAGGTTTTTCCGATGCTTTGAGTTCGCCAATGATCTTGTTGAACCTGGCAAATATGTTTTTAATTGATTCTCCCCCTTCATCTGAAAGAGTTCATACTCATATACTAGCAAACTGATGATAGTTTGCTTTGTCAGTCCCTTCGTAAGTTGCCTCCAGCTTATCTCATATTTCTTTGGCAGTCTCACAGCAAGATATCATTTCATATTCCTCTCCACTTATAACATTATAGAGCACATTCATTGCTTTGGAATTAATTTGTATGATCTCTATCTGCTCATCAGTGTAATTCTCTAGAGTTAAAATTGCTTCAATTGATGTTGTTTCATTTTTCATATTTTTATCATCCTTTTTTGCCTTGGTAATAGGGATATCACCAAGTTTAATAACTCTCCATATTTTCACATCACAGGATTTGATGAAAACCTCCATTCTAATTTTTCAATGTAAAAAGTGCTTACCATTAAAATATGGAGGTCTAGTATGAGAAGTTCCTTCTTGAAAAAGAAATCCAGCAGGAAGTTGATGCGCGATGATCTTTTATCACTTGTGGTTAAGCAACTTTATGTGAGGCCTTGTTCTGATATCAATTGAAAGTGCAGAAAGGGAGATGAATTGCTATTTTTCATTTTTCTTAGTTGACTGTCTGTGAAAGTCAGTCGACTATAGAGCAGAGAAGAACATTTATTCAAAAATACAGAAACGGAAGTGCAGTAAAAGTAATTGACACCAGATATTTTTATACTGGTTGGGATCCAGAATGGATCTTACTCCAATCCTATTGGATTGCAAGGGTGTTCTCTACTTGTTCTTTGGTGATTTATATTAGTACAAGCTTGAGAGTATAGTTCCTATGTCTACACTCAATCATTTTCTTTTCTTTTTCTCATTTTATATAATGTCTCACCAACTATATATTTTTTTCTCCTCTCTTTTTTACTACACAGTAAAACACAAGGAAGTACAATGCTTAATAAAAATAGAGCAAAGAACTTGAGATAATAGAGACTGTTTGTATATTGTTCTTCTTCGATCTTCAAAAGCTTTATAGGGGGATAATATATCCGTTGGAGAAGATCTTTGGTGAAGAAGGCAACCAAGAGATTTGATCCTTGGAAAGTGGATATGAGAGATCCTATTTCCAAGAAAAAGGGTGGGCTAAAGATATTCCCTTCAGATCAACATCCGTTGGGATCTCTTTTCCTTTATTGGAGGCGACAATCCTTGTCTCATTTAATGCTGCTTGATTTAATCTTTTGATACTGAATTCTTCCTTTTTTTGGAGATGAGTAATCTTGACCAATTAATGCCGCTTGATATGATTCTTTTTCAAGAACATATTCTTGGTACTTCATTCCTTTTTGATTTAGACTTTGTATAACTTTCCTTCCTTAGCTTCAAGATTAATCATGTGAATCAGCTGACTTTGTGGTCCATTCACTCGTTGAGTCTTCTTGGTGTATTTTTCTGCATACATAAAATTGTCACTTATTAAAACAACTCTAACAAAATTGTGCAAACATTTTTCTAAGGCATATTGCAACAAACTAAACATTTAGGGGTCGTTTGGTAGCTAGTAAGAGTTATGCAAGTATTATTAATGTAAGAATCAGTTATGGAGGAATCTATGTATTATTTATGCAGATATTAATTATGCAGGGATTACTTATTCATGTATTAGTTATTCCACCTTTTATCCTGTATAAAATAATATATAGATCCCCTCATAACTTATATATGTATTAGTTATGCAGGTTTTCAAATTGCAAATCAAACACTGCATTAATTTTATACATGAATAACTTAACTCCTAACCAGCTACCAAACATGATATTACTTATACATGATTTAATATCTGCATAGGTCACTTCCAAACCAGCTACCAAACAACCGCATAATATTTAATTCATAATGAAAAAATAATAAGGTTTATAGCTCATGCTCGTTAATGCTCAAACAAGACTAAAGAAAGGCTCTCACTAAAGCAAGGACCTAATGCATTTATTAGGGAAAAAAACATGGCGATAAACACCATTACCTAAAAAACTAGTACTCTCTATGTTTCAATTTATTTGATCAATTTTTTTTAGTTCACTTATAAAAAAATGATCTTTTTCCTTTTTAACAACTCTTTAATTTTAATTTTAAACATGGCATGCTCATGACCACAATATTAAAAGGTATTTGGTGTATTTGACATATCTTTAATTTAAGACCACAAGATTCAAAAGTCTTTTTATTTTCTTAAACTTTGTGTCAAGTTAAAATACGTCAAACAAAGAGTCTGTTTGGATTGACTTATTTTAAGTGCTTTTTAAGTTAAAATAGCTTTTAAGCTATTTTATAATGTTTGGGTAAGGTAAAAAGTGCTTCTATACACTTAATTTTAAGCCAAAATATAAAAAAAAGCTAAAAGCTAAAAATTGTGATTTTCAACTTTAAAAAAACAGCTTAAAATAAGCCTATCCAAACAGGCTCTTTGAAATGCAGAAAGTATTATATAAGCTAAAGATTTTTATGAACCTAGTAATTATTAAGTATTTAATAGCAAATGTTAAAACTGGCTATTTACCTACTTCCTAGTTTATGCCGCTGTGGTTCAAATACCCAATAAATGAGCCCAAGTGTTTGAGAGATTTAATATTTTTCTTCGAAACGACATCGTTATGTTCGCCACAAGCTTTGCCGCCAAAACCAATTCCACTTTTCGGCTCCCGCCTCAAAACACTTCTACCCAATTCCTGAGGTTACTCACTGATCTCAAAAGAGAGAGCAAGATCTCTACCGAATATCTGCTTTCGATTGACAGAAATTTAAATGCAGATTCAGGTAAAATGCAGCTGCGGAGAGGAGAAATGCCCAGAATGGGCAATTCTGGAGCTTCAAGGTGTTGTTGAAGCCCAACAATCCTTCAAAGATCGCCTTCAAAATCTTCGAATTGGCACTCTCTGTCGCCCCACTTCCCAGGTTTTTTCACTTACAACTCTATCTTCTGTCTTTTCGCCATCCTTTTTTTTTTTTTTGTTTTTGTTGCTTGAAAGATGGAATTTTAGGAATCTCAAAATTTTATTTTCTGGCTGTTTTTCTTTTAAAGGAAACTTATACATTTACGGTTGGTTATCATGAGTTGACTGGAACCAAGGTACCCTTGAAAAAGCCAATGTTAGTGTTGAAGAAAATCAAACTTGCCACTGAAGAAGAGAAGGATGACATCAAGTCATCAAGGGTGGAATTGGACGTTATTGGAGTAATTCGTCAAAGGTTACTTTTTAAAACAAGACCTAAGGCGCTCATATCAAGTAAGGCATCATATTTCTCTTTTTTGAGTCTTCTTTGTAAACTTGGAATGAACTTACTTGTTACACTCAACTCCTCGGTTCTAGATATATGAAAATGGAAAGGTTCAACTTTTAGTGTTCAACAAGGTCCTGATATTTGCAGTTCTTTGATTGGCATCTTATGTACAAGGAAATGAACACGAAGCCAGAACATTGGGGGTGTGCCAGTATTGACGAGGTTATGAATCCCATTATGACAGGATAGCCAAAAAGGAGGCGACCTTGGTTGAGTATTTCCAAGTATAACCCACTTACTTAAGAGAAAATACTCTCTCTCTTAAAAGAAGCATGCTAAAGCACAAAGCTTTATATAAAAGTTTATAATTCAAAATACATTGTTATTTACATCAAGGCTTCTAAGGGCTTTATCTAGGCTTATATCTGAAGTGATTTTAGTTTAAGAAAAAATGTGTGATAGACATTATTAAAGATAAGGATGACAACTAATCTCATCAAGATAAGAACAAAAAAATAAGGATGAGAAGCTGCTAAATCATCATATGAAAGAATGACAGAAGTTTGATTCATCATTTGATAAGCTGTTGCATCAATAGGTGACAAACTTTTGGGTCATTAGAAAAGTAGAACGAAGACTTAAGGCACCAACTACCTTATTTTTTACACCAATTTATGCTTGAGAAGGAACACGAAAGCTTGAAGAAACTCACTCCAAGCTGCATGATGATGATTAGGCTTATTTTGTGAGTTGTGATGCTTGACAACTAGCTCATAATGGAGGATTGGTTGGACACTTTGGAAGGGATTAGATCTTATAAAAGAAAACTTTAATTGCCCCAAGATGGAACGAGATGCCATTTTGGCATATTCAGAAGTGTCGTGTTTTCCATTTAGCAATGGCGTGAAATTAAAAACATGGGTATGTATAAGTCATTGCCTAATCTTGAAGCTCCTCGGGAAAATGTGGGCATGGATTTTGTTTTAGGATTGCCGAAGACTCAACGAAGGCATGCCTCTGTAATAGGCATGTCTGACGACATCAAACAAGGATTTGATAGATTCTCGAAAATGGCTGATTTTGTGCCATGTTACAAGTGTGATGATGCTTCTCATATTGTTGATTTACACTTCAAAGAGAGCGTGCACCTTCATGGAATTTCGAAAACTATCACTTCGGCTTGAGATGCGAAGTTCACGAGTCAATTTTGACATACTAAGTTGAGAAAGATTGGAAGTCATTTGTTGTTTAGCTTAGCAAGTCATCCCCGACAGATGGTCAAATGGAAGTAGTTAACAAAATCTTGGAAAATTTATTGCCAGTTTTCTTGGAAAGCATATTTGTCAATGGGATCCTATGTTGCCACAACCAGAGTTTTCTTACTATAACCCTTTGAGTCAAACAACTGGCAAATGTCCATTTGAGGTTGTTTATGACAAATAGCCTATTAGTCCTTTGGATCTTCTCCCATTGCCAACTATTCGTGAGTTCAGTGCTAATGCTGAAGAACGAGCTAAGGAGATCAAGAAGCTTCACGAGGAAGTTTGAGATGATATTGTTCGATAGACCGTTGAAAAGCAAGCCAACAAGCACCAGGAAAAATATTTTCAAAGAAGAAGCTTTAGTATGGATTAACTTATCTAAAAAAATATAAATAGAAGCTTTTGTATGGATACACTTAAGGAAAAAACATTTTCCTAAGTGTCGCAAGAAGTTATCACCTCGAGCAGATGGCCATCTTCGAATCTTGGAGCATATAAACGGCAATGCCTATAAGATTGAACTACCTGTAGGTGCTGATTTGTCTGCTTACTACGAAGAACATAATGGAGACTGAGACTCGAAGCTTGACGGCAAACCGCTTTCAATGTTGAAAGTCCAAAGCAAGAGCTTGTCTCTTGCTAATGCAGACTTATCATACGATGATGCAACTTGTCATATGATGATTCCGTAGCTTGTCATCTTATTTTTTTCATTCTTATCTTTGAATGGTCTAATTGTCAACCTTATCTTTAGTGAGGTTTGTCCCACATTGATCCTTGGAGTAAGATCACTTACGATGTGAGCCTATTTAAAAGCCTTAGGTGTCAATTGGTAGGGTGTATAAAGATAGTGCTGAATAGGGTATATTAGCAATGCAAGGATTAGTTATATTGAGATTATTTCTTATCCACTGTTTGGTTTTGTGTATTAAAAATAATATGCATTGCATAAATTCTAAAAAAAATATTTGTTTACAAAAATACCCTCCATATTCAATAGGGTTGTGCACTTTCAGGGACAATTGTGTCTTTAACCATGCTTTGCATGTATTAAAAATCCTTGTATTGCTAATACCATGGTTTGCTATGTATTATTGTACATAGGATAATCTCAAATAGGGTGTGTATTAGTTATACATAGGTTGAAAAATTGTATCAAACAAGGGATCAGTAATACCAAAACTAAGACATGCAGTATTTTCTCTAATACCTTCTACCAAACTGCCCCTTAATGCAAATCATCTTGTGTTGGATTATAAATTTTTTATATAATGCTTTGTCCTTTAGTTTGCTTCTTTTAACCTTGATGTTTGAAGCATTTACTACCACTAGCTTTCTTTATTAGAAGACTTTTGAGGGTTGATGATACTTGGGATGTTGAAATTTGTTTCCTGCGGCTAGAAGTAATTTCCTTTTGCTTATAAGCACCTGATAGGTGTTATGACCCGTTCTTAAACTCGGTTAAAAATGTTCAATAACTTGGCTATTTGTGGAATAATATAGAGTCCCCACCTAATTTTAATTCGCGAATTAGGAAGCCCTTTTTTTTGAAAGAAAGGTATTTTGACCTTAAATAAACACCGTAAATGTGTTTGCAAACTAGAGAAAGGGTAAGGGTTCAAGTGATTCACTTAGGAGTTGGCATCTCGGGGAATTCGCAAACCCGGTTACCGACAGAGTTAAAAACAAATTTTGTGGCTAAAGTAAAACTTGTTTGTAAAATGAGAGTTAAAAGTGGTTTTGTGAAACAATTTATTTAGCACTTAATTGCTCTATTAATTCAACAGATGAACTAACTTTGTAATTTGGTTATTACTAAAATGACTTGCAAATTAGACTTTGAATTAAACATGTTAATTCAACTTCCAAACATATAGGTCGATAGACTTTACTTTATGACTACAAAGAATGGATTAGTTTTTAAACTATTTTAGTGAGTCTTAAGGTTTTGGGCTTTGGATCCTTTGACAAAACAAAATTTTTACTGTTGGTCTTGAGCCCCAAAGTTCTCCTTGAAACACAACAATAACAAAAACAACATACCCGATGTAATCTCACAAGTGGGGTCTGGAGAGGGAAGGATGTACATCCTTGAAACAGAATTCTGGAAAAGAGAAAGATTCATTCTTTGTTAATTGAAAATATATTTCTCAAGTGTGAAAATCTTGAAACGAAATTTTAGAAAAAAATATCCTTTTAATTCTTCCAAACAGAGACTGAACTTCTGTTTTTAGTGAAAACAGTAGCCAAACAGAATAAGTAAAAAGAAAGACGATTTTGATGTTTGAGCATCCTTTATTCATTGAAAATTATTCCGGAAGAAGTGATTCGTTATGATCTTTGACCTTTCATACAAACGTAAACCTCCCGTCTTAAGGTTTATTTGTTGTTGGATAAAATTAGAACCGCTAGATGCAGTAGGATTAGCAGGATCCGGGCCAAGGACAGCCTCCACCCTAGTTTTTATCCGCACCTGTTTGTTATGGTTGTTCATGTGTCTAGTTAAACCCTCCTCCTGCCCGTGCCTCCGCCAGATTCATGTTTGAACGGAGTTGACAAGTGTTACAAATAGCTACATTTATTTCTTTTTTGCGTTAAATTCTTTTCCAAACAAGTGATGTTTTTACACGTTTTGCTCTTCCTCTACTGGGAGGTACAACAGGAGCTCCAGCCTGAGATTGATTCTGAGGTGGAGCTTCTGTAACTGGACTGGTGGGTGTTTTATATTCATCTTTTTCTTCCTCATTCATATTTCTATATCCCCAAATTGTGCTTCCATTAATTCATTATGTAGTGGCTCACTAGAATTAAGATCAAAACCGGTGGTTTGGGTCGTAGGGGTTTCATCAACATGTGTAAATTCCTCTATATGTTTTCTAGGTATAGAGGAAGATTTTAAAATTTCTCCTTTTATTATTTCCAAAGATTGTGTAGGATTGATCCATCAAATTTCAGGTTTTCTGATGCTCCGGCAAGATCTGTTTTTCTACATGAATTTACAAGGTTTCCTTCTTTTCTGTTTCTTGGATATGGTAAACTCCCCCCTGCTCAAATTACCCCTCCGCCGGTAGCTTTCCTCACCTCCTCATTTGTGACTTGAGCCCCTCAATCTCATGGTTGGAGGTGCATGGCTCTTTCTTTAAATGTTAATTAACTAATCATCAATGCCTTAGCAAAAGCATGCCATTCTTCTGTTTAGGCTGCCTAGTATGTCGTTTATCCTACCACTTTGCAAATGATAACCACATTGATGTTTCACATGTCCAGTAAATGTAAAAACATATCGCTAAGCTTTTATTGATATCTATTTTTAGTAGATATTATGACATAATTTGCTTCATTCAGTGCAGTTGATATCACATGAAAATGTAAGTTCAACTTTTTGACTGTCTCTTGGATGAACCATTACTTGGAGGTTCAAGAGTTAGAAATTTTAGTTTACCAATCAAAAGAAAAGATTTAGAAGTTTTACTTTACGCTAACTTTTCTTTTTATAGTTCTGACAAAAGGGTGTTTAACTGTTAAAAATTGTTTAAATATAAACAACAAATAGAAATTTTAGATGAGAAGTAGTGGAGTTAAGACAATAGAGGACCCCTTTTGTCACTGTCTTCTTAATAGGCAGTATCTTCTTCATCTTGTGAAGTTTGCACCATCCAAACATGAAGACTGACAAAATCTTGGTTTATTATAGCTTCATCAAAAAAAAATCTTGGTTCATTATAGCTCTTCTCGGCCAGTGGTTTTCATTAATGACGTTCTTAGAAAAAGCCTTGCGAACTCCCAATCCAGTTAGAGTAAACACGAGAACAGAAACCCCAAATGTCAAGTTTTGGCTCTCCTGTGCTCTAAACCAAAAGCCAAAGCCGTGAAGTGGGTCGTCCAGAAAAGATCTCCGAAAAACCATGTAGTTCCTGAGAGGTGGTTCTATGAGGCATGCATGGCCTGATAAATCTTCCACTCTCTTTGCATTTAATCTTGTTGAAGACAACAACAGTGGTCCAGAAAACAAATGTGGGGGCTCGTAGTGGGTTGGTTTCATTTTGGATCAGAGACGAAACAGGCAATTGATCTTTGTTTTCCTATTACTTCAAGGTCGTCCTTATTTTCCATTCTAGTCACCTTTTTCATTAGGTAGGTATAGATGAAAAATATTGCTTTTAGATTGTTGGAAGACAAAAGATGGCATGAAACACGTTTAAAACGCTTCTCTATCAGCGATATTTTCTCCCTAGCTTTTGAGTAATTGATATAAGATATGAATGAAAATAGCTTTAGTGGATATGACAAGCCGTTTTAGTTTCTAACTACACAAATAGTGAAGAAATTCTGGTCAGGAAAGCAAGAAATAGCAACTTGATACTTCTAGATTTAAAAGATCAAGTTGCTATTTGATGCTTTCCTAACAGTAACTTCTCCATTAGCGTAGGAGGAAGTCAAAAAGACTTGTCATATCCACTAAAGCTAAGTTGCATTCAATGCCATAGCAATCCTGCAAAGTAAAGAGAGTGAATATCGTTATTAGAGAAGCTTTTCCAACGTGTTGCAAGCCTTAATCTTTTGTGGTTTTCATTCATATTTTTTCCAACCTTAACTCCTACCATGGCTCTGTTGACGTGCACCCTTTGGCTTTTTGAGAGAGCTCAAGCAATCAATGCATTGTGGAAACAATACCACTATGTACTTTCATGACTTAGCATCACTTAGGCGGGAAGACACGAAACGACTACCTTTGGTTTTGGAAAATACAACTCCATCTCTATCGAGTACTCTTTCCCTAATCATTGTGGATTGTAATGTTGACAAGAGATATATTGAGAAATTGTTTGCATGTTTTCCTTACATGTCTTTTCCTTGAACAAATATAGAATACACTCGTTTCCATAAAGAAAACAACGATCACCTGTCTGTATTTCATATATGTTAGTCATGTGACCAGCTGTTTTATGCTGTTACTAATATTTGCAGCAGATATTCAATTGTTTGCTGCCTAGCTATTGCATCTTTGATGAAGATCAGATCATGACTCTGTTTTCCCCTTTTCACTATCTAACTCTCCATCTTTTCGCTTGTATCCAGAGCCTCAACCTACCGAGAAGGAAAAAGTCAGTGCTGCAGTGTCCTCTATGTCCAATTGAATCGTACTGTGCATGTAATTTTGTTGTAAGTTCAAAGATGGAGGCTTTGATTCCTATATTCTTCTAGGTGAAGGGTTGATTGCTAGTGTTGCGAAATGACTGCATTGTATATCACCCTATAATTTCCTTGATTGACTGAAATTGTATGTGACAACTTTACGTAGTGCAAGTAATTTGATATATATATATATATTCTGAACTTCAATAATTCATGTTTCAACATCAACCTTTGATTATAATATTCTGTTTAAGATGAGATCAGGGGTCGCGGACTCACAGTTCTGAGTCTTCGTATTGTAGCTAAGCAAAAAGCAGATAAGTGTCCTACTCAAACATTTTGCTTTGATGTGGAGTTCCAACTTTTTTTTTACCCCTCCTTAGAAGCTCACCTTTTCGCTCTCTTGGTGACTCAAACTTGCAATCTCAGGGTTGGAAGTAGAGGGTGCTTACCATCCTAGCAAACCCCTCTTGTCGGAGTTCTAACTTCATGAACTCTTAAATGCAAATGCATGTCCATCAGGCCAGACGCTGCATGAGTACCTCTTTGAGTATTGGCAAATGCAGATTTTTCCTTGAAATCTAAAAGGTGTTGAAAACAACTGTTTGCAATTGCAAAGGCATTCCAGCTCCCTAGCAAGTTGGTTGGAATTTCTTAGTGTTTGCTATAGATGCCCCTCTAGTTTTGGACTTTCTTGCTCACTGATTAAAGATCATTTTAAAATTTAAAATATTAATAAGCGGTTAAGAAATGTTAAATCTTGGGTCTATGATTCAAGGAAATAGGGAGATCGACAAGGATGTCACTAACCGTATTGGTGCTGGGTGAATGAAATGGAGGCTCGCATCCAGAGTCTTGTGTGATAAGAAGGTGCCTCCTAAACTTAAAGGCAAGTTTTATAGAGTGACGGTTAGACCAACTATGTTGTATGAGGTGGAGTATTGGCAAGTCAAGAACTCTCACATCCAAAAGATGAAAGTAGCGGAGATGAGGATGTTGTGATGAATGTGTGGGTTTACTAGGAGAGATAGAGTTAGAAATGAGGTTATCCGAGACAAAGTGAGAGTGACTTCGGTGGATGTCAAGATGCGAGAAGCGAGGTTGAGATGGTTTGGGCATGTGATGAGGAGGTGCACGGATGCCCCTATGCGTAGGTGTGAGAGGTTGGCTATGGATGATTTTCGGCAAGGTAGATGTAGGCCTAAGAAGTATTGGAGGGAGGTGATTAGACATGACATGGAGCAGTCACACCTTACCGAGGACATGACCCTAGATAGGAAGGTGTGAGGGACGCGAATTAGGGTAGAAGGTTAGTAGGAAGGGATGCGCCCATGCTAGTAGGTAGGAGTGATTTGTTTTGTGGTCCATGCTAGTAGTCGTAGTGCTACGCCTGTAGTGCCTTGTTCTTGGTATTTTGGTCATGTTTGTTATTCCGGATTGATTGATTGTAGTATTATTTTGTGGTAGTCTTATTTCTGTTACTATCTGTTGTTTTGGTGCTACCTATTGTTTCTTGCTCTTTTACTATGTCACTTTATAAACTGTTTACTTTGAGCCAGGGGTTTATCGGAAACAACCTCTCTACCTCACTTCTGAGGTAGTGATACGGACTGCGTACACTCTACCCTCCTCAGACCCCACTGTGTGGGAATATACTGGTATGTTGTTATTGTTGTATATTGAGTTTTCAGTTTTATTTTTAAGGATCAAAGCAATTTATTAAGATTTATATATTATGGACATAGTAAATTAATTGGATCTTAAGGTCAAATAAAATTTGTTTTCTTAAACTAGATTAGTATATGTAAATATGGATCAAAGAACGTGATAAAAGTATGTGCATATATATATATATAGAGGAAATTTTAAAAATATCAACCCAATTGAAATTAATTGGGCTTTTATATCAACACTTTGCTAATTACAATCTATACCGGACTATTTGAATGCCAAGCAAAAAAAAGAAAAAAACCAATCTCTCGCCTCACTCTCTCTCTTTTTCAATTTTTCTATTCTGTTTCTCTTTCCTTCTCTTTCTTTCTCGCCTGGCTCTCTCTCTTTTTCTTTTTTCTTTCTGTTTCCTCTCTCTTTCTCTTTCTTTTTTCTTTGTATTTAATGCTTTTACCTCTTTCTCTTTCTTTTTTCTTTGTATTTAATTTTTATCTCCCTCTTTGTATTTTGTATTTTCACACTTCTCTCTCGTTTTATGTCTCTCTCCCTTTCTCTTTCACTTTTTCTTTTCCTAGTTGTATTTTGTATTGTTATATCTCTCTTTATCTCTCTTCCTTTTTGTGTTTTGTATTTTCACCCCCTCTCCTCTCTCTCTTTTTCTTCTTTCGGATACAATTGTATCAACGAATACAAATACAATTCGTATCAATGAAATACAATTTTTATTCAATTATATCAACGAATACAAATACAATTCGTATTAACGAAATACAATTTGTATTCAATTGTATCAACGAATACAAATGCAATTCGTATCAATAAATAGAAAATACAATTCGTATCAACGAATACAATTTCTCTTTCTCTCCTCTTTGTGTTATACATATATGTTATATACAAATACAAATATATCAATTGAGAATTGTATTTAGAGAAAAGGAGAGAAAGAGATGGAGGGAGGAAGAGAGACATCGAGAGGGAGGGAGAGGGAAGAGAGGGGAGCGAGATTAGGGAGAGAGGGAGGAGAGTGGCCAGCGAGATTGGGAGAAAGGGAGGAGAGTGGCGAGAGAGATAGGTGGGAGAAAGAGAGGCTATATACCAATAGTTTTGACTAATTGACAAGGAGCGTAATTGATTTAAACTATAGGCATGGAGCGTATTTAGGCCTCTAATATTGGTGTGTTATGTAATTTTTTCATATAATATTCCGTGAAAGTAAAAAGAGGGGGGTTGGGGGTGGGGAATGGATAAACAACCACTTTTTTCAGACTGCTAATAAGAAATTAGCCACCGTATCATTAATGCAAAAATAAAATTCAATCGAAAATACCATCAGTTGTAACAACAACAAGACAATAAAATAATAATGTACAAAATAAGTGTAGCAATAGATATTAATATATATTAGAGAAAAAAATTATGCAATATTCAAATTATATTTTTAGAAGTACGATAATATTCGACTACCTACTACCCATTAGCCTAATTCCCAAACCTCAATGTCTTTCTATCTAGGTTCATGTCCCTAGTCAGCTCTAACTGTGTTATGTCCTGTCTAATCACCTCTCTAGTTCTTTTTTGACCTACCTCTACCTCTCCTAACTCCTGTTATAGTCAACCTCTCACACCTCCTCGCTGGTGCATGCCCACACCTCCTCTTCACATGTTTGAACCAGCTTAACCTCGCTTCTCTCATCGTGTTCATCACAGAGGCCACTCTCACCTTGTCCCGTATAACATTGTTTTTAATCATATCTCTCCCAATATGTCTACATATTTATATGAAGAAATGTGTCGTGAATTATCATCAGTACGATCCTCATTCAAAAGAAAATTCAATTCAAATGTTAGAAGTATCTCCTGACCCAAAATTAATCTCATATTTCAGTTGCAAATGCTGCTATTTAATGTATCGAAAGGATATAGTCTATGACATGCATGAATCAAGACTAATCGTTTTCAATTGCAATAATCCTTGAAGAAGGAGAGGAGCAAATGATCAAAACGATCGTAATAAGGAGGTGTGCTCTTGAAGAGCCTACGACATAACATTTTATGAAACCTCATGAGAGCTTCAGATACCTAAAAATAATGAAGTAATGAGTCTCCGTAAGTTATGTCGCATCGCGAACCGGTGCAAAGGGATATTTTGTCGATGATATCTTTGTTATAATATATCACACAATATTGTAAAAGCACACAATATTATAAAAGATTGTGAGAATTTGAATTCTATGTGTGTTAAGTATGCTGACGTAGAAATAATTATCATCTGAAATGATGCATCTTGATAAGCGTAAAAGTTATTTGACTTGCAATCCAAACACTAAAAGATGTTGTGCCTTAAATACTACTCCATCTGTCTCAATTTATGTGAGTTAGTTTGAGTTGTCACGGAGCTTAAGAAAGAAGAAAGACTTTTGAAATTTGTTGAGTAAAATAAGTCATAGATGTTTGTGTGGCTATAAATCATTTTATTAGGGTAAAATAGACATTTTAAAATTAAATTATTTCTAAATATAGAAATATGTCATTCTTTTTGAGACTGACTAAAAAGAAAAGTGAGTCATATAAACCGGAAAAGAGCGAGTAATAGTGGATGTTGTCACTTGACAAAATTCATAAGAAAATTTGTGAAGGATTCACAATGCATGAAACATTTTTAAATGTTTGAATACTTGTTCATAATCCTTATATAGAATAAATCAAATAAAGTAAATGTGACTTAATCACTTTAATGAATATTTATTAATGAAGGATATAAAAATGACTTTGTTTACACTTATATTTTTTTTATGAAAATCATAATCTTTTATATTGTTGTGCAAGTTAGTGACTTGAATTGAAACTCTTGAAGAGTTTTTAAAAGCAATAGATTATTAGTGAAAGAAGTTGAAATAAGATCAACTATACATTTCAACGGGTAGGGAGGAGAAAATGCCACTTATTTTTCCTGCTTTTATTAGACAAGTCATTTTTCTTATTTGCAAAGAGCTTGTTTTCCTAAAGAAAATATTTTCTAATTTTTTTATCCAATCAAACACTAATATATTGAAAAATATTTTCCTGAAAATATTTTCCTCTATACCAAACACACCCATAATTTTATCATCGAACACTTGGAATTTCTCGGGAATTTTTTTGAATTTGTATTCAGGTAATTTCTGAAATTGGGATATTCTCTCCCTCATGGCCTATGGGCCATGGCTATGGATTGATGAAAATATAAAATTTTAAGGGTATTTTCTTAAATTGTTGATTCATTTTTTTTTTGTTAGTTCAACATATATCCTCAAATGGATCAGATACAATATTTCACAAGTTAATTCATAAGAAGATTGTGTTTGAGTAATCTATTTTTTTTTAAAAGTACATTTGAAAGTTAAATTACAAAAAAACAGCAAATATCAATGCACATTTAGTATTAAAATTATTTTATAGAGAGAAATTATTTTAAATAACTATTATAAAAGACTTTAATTAAGTTTTACTTTTATTTAATTAAAATTATAAAATACATATTACAAATTCTCAATCAATATAAAATATAGATAAATCACAAAAAATATTAAATATTGATATAATATTAACAAGATGATTTAAATATACTAAAAAGTATCAAGCAAAATAAATTTAAAAATCATTCCACAAATTAAATCACTGGGCCACATATTTAAAGGTAAAACTTTAAATAATAATATATATAAAACGTAAAATAAAACAAAGAAAATTGCATTTTGTTAAAAGGAAGAATAGAATCCTTATTAAATGAAACTTAACAAAACTTACGAGATATGCTAATAAATTAATGAGGAAGCTGATCCCAAACAAACTTCTCATCCCATCATCTCAAACGTTCTCTAACCAATACCCGCCATAGGTGAAACCCTAGTAATTTGCCTACTTTTTCCGGTGGCTATGACCACTGCGACCCCCAGAAAGCCTCCTCCTGAGGCCGCCCAACCACAACCTTTACCAAATCCCACACCAACAACCACTTATGCATCAACCCTATGATCAACACCCACTACAATCAAACCAATTCCAATGAAATTACATAGACTTATTCCGAAGCAATGTAAACTAAAATGGGAGTGCAACATAGGCCTTTTGAGTAATAGGCATGTCTTGAGTCATGCCACGCTTCTTGAATATTGTGTTAATATACTATCGAATTTTGCCTTTTACATCACATATCGCAATTGGGCCTATTCTATGCAAATTTTGAAGTTGGATCCTCTGTTTGATCCAGATGAAGAGACCATCGCAGAAATTGCATAGATTTTCTTTCCCTTCTTACCGCCTAATTTTTTTTAGAAAGAAATCAGTTTTCTCACTAAAAGTGGCTCTGGGTAAACCTTTGCAGGTTGACATGGCTACCAGAAACCAAACGATACCCAATTTTGCTAGAGTGAAAGTAGAAGTGGACCTTCTCGGTGAATTTCCCAAGAGAATCAATGTGAGGATGAGAAAATAAACTGAAAAAATGGATTAGAATCAAATATGATTATGTTCCAAAGTATTGCAACAACTGCAAGTTGCAGAGTCATATTGAAAAACAGTGTTATATTATTCACTAGGAATTTTACCGAAGGAAAGAGAAAGATGATCAAAAGTAGGGGAAAATACAGTGAAGGAGAAAAATACAGATCAAGGGGAAGGGAAAAGGATAAGGAAGAGAAGTCACAACCAGAAAGACAAAACAAGATGGACCAAGGGGACAAAGGTAAACAAAAGGAGAAGGATGCTTTGAAAGAACAAAGAATAAGAGAGGGACTGGAGAGGCAGACAACAAGGAAGGTGAAAACAAGATCAAACATGGAACCCCAAACTAAAGGCACAAGAGGTCTCAACTCTCGACAAGTTTGATGCTATAGGAGAGGAGGACCTAGAGAACAGGACAAAAAAGAACAGAACAACAAAAACAATAAAACCTGCAAAGGTAACACAAGGACAATCTTCTAAGACATGGATTGAACGGGCTTTTGGCAAACAAGTTGATAAAACGGGCAACCCCAACAAAGAAAAAGATACCCCACAAAAGAACACATTTGGTGACCTAGTAATCTGAAAGCCTCCAAGGATACAAATAAGTGACCATAATGGGGAGATAGAGGACACCCAACACAAGAATCAGATGGAGGTACAAAAAGAAGTTACATATACCATGGAGTCAGTCGTTCAGGGTAGACTCAAGATGAAGAGCTTAGAACTGGTAATGAGGAAACTCATGATCAAGAACCAAATCCATTGTAGATATATAGTTGTCCTTGAGACCTTGTAATAGAGACCCCTGAACTGCAAGAGCTCACAGATGAACAAAAGCATCACAAAAAAAATATAGAGGAGGATGAGTGTCACGCCCGAGGCTACCCCCTAGACGCAACATGGTGCTTGGTGTCACAAGTGACCCCAAACTAACCTATGACCTGGCATAACTAGATAATTTCTAATAAAGCATCCACTGTGCGGAAACTGAAAATAATTTAATATCTGAAGTGGGAAAGAACCCAAAACATGTCTGAATATGAAATATAAATATACATAAATATATATATATATATATATATATATATATATATATATATATAGGAGTATAATGAAGTCTGAAAAAACAACACTAACAACTCAATAGCTGAATCTAGTCTATGTCTGAAAGCCTCTAACTGATATGAGTTACTGGGACATGCCCCCAACTAACTCTAATAGTCTGAAACTGAAATGTAAAACTTAAGTAAATAAGCATATCTATCGTCCTCGAACTATGAGGATTCACCACAGAAGCTGCTGAGTAAGGACTGGAAATCGAGCTAAATGCGGTCTGGATGCTGAGTGCTTGAACCTACATCATGAAATGATGTTGCACAAACGTATGTGTCAGTACTTCGAATGTACTGAGCATGCGGGATATATATAACCAAAGCTGTAAACATGAATAATGACATGGAAGTACAAGCATGAAACACGAGCTAGAAGGTATTCGAAATGCAATAACAAAGTAACTGAACATAAATATTATAACATGCTAAGCTGAACTGAAATAACTGAATACATGGTCAATGCAATGCTGAGTCTGACTGTGGGAGATACTATTATCGACATACCCCAAGCCGAGCTAACTATGGGAAAATCCTGTAGCCCTTGATGGAAGAGTGTTCATACCTTGCCAAAGGTATGAACAAGTCTTACGTAGATCCACTAAATTGATGTCCACAAGGGACAAGGCTGACCAACCTCATCTAACATCTGACCCCTTTCCAAACCTACGGTAACGTCGTAGTTCTAGGACTTGGGGACTTCTACTAAAGGTCTCAGCCTAATCTAATAGCTAAGCCTTCATCCCACCATCCGCTCGGTACTAAGTCTACTCCCAACTGAATATGAGCAATGAGATGCAAGCTGAAGTCATGGATAGCTCAAATACTGATAGTCATCTGAGAATGCAACATACATACACTGAAAGATATGGCATTCAAATTCTGAAGAATGATTGTCTGAATTATCTGCCTAGCAAGTATAATTTATGAATACTGAAATTAACACAAGCTAGGGTTTCTGAGTCATGTACATATGACTATACTAATTCTCCAAGAAAACAAGCATTAAATATCATATAAGCAGTAGCATCTGAATTGCAATGAATCCCTAAAATTTAGGAACCCTAGGTCTGAATAATTCATGAAGAACTGAAGAACTTACTGAATCTAGGGATTCAATAGGTGAAAGGAATCCATTGATGAAATCTCACATACCTGGAGAATAATCTATGGAGAAATCCCTTGGATTTTGGGGCTGAGCTTGAAGGAACCTTCAACTTGTTCTTGAGCAAAACTATCACCTCTTTTCTTCTTTTCTTTCTAAGTTTGCTTAGTTTCGGGAGAATAGGGAAATAAGAGTGAAAAATCCCTTTAATTACTGCCTAAAACTACTAAGGTTTGGAATTAAAAGGGTAGGGAAAAGACTAAAATGCCCCTGAATTAATTTAAAGAAAACTGTTGAAAATCGCGACTCAGGTACCACGACTTGGTTGACAGATCGTAGTCCTGGATGACGGATCGTCAACTAAATCGTGGTCCTGTGCATGAGTCTTGGGGGTTCTCTGATCTGAGGATTCCACGAGTCCACAGGACGAACTGTGGTTCTGAATGATGGTTCATCGTATGACTCGTGGTTCCTGGGACTTGGACTGAGAGTCCTCTGATGTTCTAGTTCCACGAATCCAAAGGACGAATCGTGGTCTTGAATGATGGTTTGTCGTATGACTCATGGTTGCTGGGCCCTGAATTGATGGCCCTCTGATTAAGGGGAACCACGAGTGACAGGACAGACCGTGATTCTAAACTATGGTCCGTGATCCCATCCGTGGTTCTGAGTAAGGAAATTGGTACTTCTCTGATTTCTGGATCCACGAATCAAACGGCGGTCTGTGGTCCTGGACTACGGCCTGTGATATGACTCGTGGTTCCTGAGGCATGAACTCTGGGCTTGCTTGAAATGAGAATTATGGTCAAGATGACAAATCATAGTTCCAAACTATGGTCCGTGATTTTAACCGTGGTTCCTGGAAACTTAAATTTTTTTCTGAAATTTTTCTGCTGAGTACAGTCAAGTAGCTGGGTCAGATCCAGGGGTGTTACAATATCTCCCTATTGGGATCATTCGTCCTCAAATGAAGATTAAACAAGCTGAGTTTGGAGGGAAAGAGCTGCAATCCCTACCAACTGAGTACTAGAAACTGATATCTAACTGAACTGAGTTCCATGGATATGTAAATATGCTGAAATGCGAGGATAGCTAAGGGAACATGGTACTGGGACTGAAATACATAGGAGTAAACTGAGAAACTGGAGAGGGACTATTACCTCAAGCTGAAACTGGATTGGAAGGGAAGAGGTGAGGGTACTTGGTCATCATGACTGCTTCTGCTTCCCAAGTAGCTCCCTCCACAGACTGAATCCTCCACAAAACCTTTACTAAAGCGACTTCCTTATTTCTCAATCTACGAACCTGACAGTCAAGAATCTCAACTGGAATCTCCTCAAAGGTGAGACTATCCTTCACATCCACACTCTCTAAAGGCACAATCGATGTCGGATCACCCACACACTTCTTTAATAAGGAAATGTGAAAGACTGGATGAACCGCTGCTAGCTCTGCTGGCAACTCAAGCTCATAAGACACATTACCAATCCTTTTCAAGATTCTGTAAGGACCTACATATCTGGGACTGAGCTTCCCTTTCTTGCCAAAACTCATCACCCCCTTCATGGGTGACACTTTCAGGAAGCCCCAATCATCGATCTCAAATTCTAAGTCCCTTTTCCTCACATCTGAATAGGACTTTTGACGACTCTGAGATGTTTTCAATCTCTCTCTGAAAATTCACTCTTACTGAACTTGGAGAACAACTGGCGATCCTTGAGAGTTTGCAATACCACTCTCAAATGGTCTGCATGGTTGTCCTTGCTCCATGAATATATGAGTATATCATCGATGAACACAATAATGAATAGGTCTATATACTGCTTGAACAATCTATTACTCAAATCCATGAAAGCTGCAGGAGAATTCGTTAGTCCAAGAGACATAACAACAAATTCGTAGTGACCATACCAAGTCCTGCAGGCTGTCTTTGGAATGTCACTATCTCTGACTCTGAGCTGATGATAGCCAGATCTGAGGTCTATTTTAGAGAAGTAACTAGCAACCTGAAGCTGGTCGAACAAGTCATCAATCCTGGGGATGAGATACTTATTCTTGATTGTGACTTTGTTCAACTGATGGTAGTCGATGCACATCCTGAGAGAACCATTTTTCTTACGCACGAAGAGAACTGGAGCAGCCCATGGAGAGAGGTTGGGTCTGATGAAGCCCTTATCTAGAAGGTGCCTTTATCTAGAAGGTCTTTCAACTGTTCTTTCAATTCCTTAATCTCAGCTGGAGCCATTTTGTAAGGAGGAATCGAAATAGGCTGGGTATCTGGAAGGAGATCTATTCCGAAGTCGATTTCTCTTTTGGGAGGAACTCCGAGAAGATCTTCTGAAAACACTTCTAGGAATTCATTCACCCGTGGTACTAACTCGAGAGTTGGGTTTTGGAGTTGGAATCCTTAACCCGAACAAGATGATAGATATACCCTTTAGAAATCATTTTTCTGGCCTTAAGGTAAGAGATAAATTGACCTACAGGCAATGAGGGACTACCCTTCCACTCTAAGACTGGCTCATTTGGAAACCGGAACCGAATGACCCTAGTTCTGCAATCGACTTAGGCATAACAGGTGATAACGCTCAAACTACACCTCAAATTAATGAAGCGTAAGCGATCGTTGTCAAGTAAAGAACCCAACAAGGTTGGGGTCGAATCCCACAGAGAATATGGTGAAGATTAAGTCTTTAGTGAAGTACGTGACTAGTCGTCAATTGTTTCCGGTAATTAAAGGGGGGGGGGTTTGTAATCAACGTGAACAAAAGCAACAATTATGTAAGAGAAATAATCAATAGGAGAGAATGAACTAGGGACGTGTTCACCATGGCTTTTGTAACAATGTCGATCCTAGGCTTAACCGGGTTCTTTCTATATGCGTGTCACGATGTGATTGCGTCAATTGTATCGTCTAAACGTCTCTCGACCAAATAAACAAATTTCCTTTTCTATTCTCTCGACCTCGAAAAGATGTGCTTTTTAGATTTCAATCCTAACATCAAGTAGAGTAATCCAGTTACGGCATTAATCTTTAAGACGAGAGTTGGTAGTCTCGAATCCTTGTCGTTAATCAAGTTTCCCGGTTTTAACTTCTTTACTCAAGCAAATTAAACCTAGGCATGTTCTAATGTTTGCAACCACTAGAAAACGTGACATAATGTATGATTAACAACGTGACAATACATATATCGAACCCAACGCTACCCGGAATCTATATTGCTACGTTTGCCATGGCTCCCACAACCCTAGTTGCGGGAGTTTTAGTTACTCATGCTCGAAGAAGAAGAGAAGAAAGTCATGTTCATAAAATAATAAAGAAACGAGATCCTTACAATATATTGAGGACAATCTTCAAGTATCCAAGAACAAAAGAAACCAAGAACTCAAGAACGAATCAAGAACACGAACTCAAGAAGAGCAAACGTGTTTCTTGATCTCAAAAACAACTAAAAAAACGTGTTTAAACTAATGGGTGAACTCCCCGTAAAATAAACCTATCCTAGGGTATTTATAGGAGTCAAAGAAACCAAATCCAAAACGGGCTAGGAATCCCCAAAACGCGGGCAGCCGTTGACGCGCCACTGCCTAAGCTTGACGGCCAGGCTTGACGGACCGTCAAGGCAGTGACGGACCATCGCCTGGACCGTCACTGCTAGGCAGCACCACTGCCTTAAGTTGACGATCACTATGACGGACCGTCACATGTGTGACGGGCCGTCACTCAGGCCGTCACTCTTAGGCAGAATCCTCTTTTTCTCGTATTTCCTTCCGTTTCCGTGTTTGTTTCCATTTCCTACAAATACAACATAAAAACATCAAAAACAACAACGGTTGCTTGAAAATGTACGATTGTTCTTAGTAAAAAGGAGTCGAAAGTGACGTAAATTGGCGTCACATCAACAGGAATATAACCAATCCATGCCTAGAACAATATCAAAGTCAATCATTTCTAACTCTACAAGATCGGCTGAGGTGACTGATAACGCCCAAACTACACCTCTAATTAAAGAAGCGTAAACGGTCGTAGTCAAATATAGAACCCAACAAAGGTTGGGGTCGAATCCCACAGAGAATATGGTGAAGATTAAGCCTTTAGTGAAGTATGTGACTAGTCGTCAATAGTTTCCGGTAAATAGGGGGGGTTTGTGTGAACAAATCGTAAACAAAACAAACAATAAACTTATGAGTTTTTATCAAGATGAGAGAATGAACTAGGGAAGTGTTTACCATGGCGTTGGTAACAATGTCGATTCTAGGCTTAATCGTGTTCTTTTTATATGCGTGTCACGATATGATTGAAGTAATGGTATCGTCTAAACGTTTCTCAACCAAATAGACAAATTTCCTTTTCTATTCTCTCGACCTCGAAAAGATGTGCTTTTTAGATTTCAATCCTAAACATCAAGTAGATTAATCTAGTTACAGCATTAATCATTAGACGAGAGTTAGTAGTCTCGAATCCTTGTTGTTAATCAAGTTTCCCGGTTTTAATCTCTTTACTCAAGCAAACTTAAACCTAGGCATGTTCTAATATTGGCAACCACTAGAAAACATTAAATAATGAATGATTAACAACGTGACAATACATATATTGAACCCAACGCTAACCGGAATCTATATCGCTACGTTTGCCATGGCTCCCACAACCCTAGTTGTGGGAGGTTTAGTTAATCATGCTATAAAGAAAAGAGAAGAGAATTGTATTCATAATAAAGAGAATGGATTCTTACAATATAGTGAAAACAATCTTCAATTATCCAAGAACAAGAAAAACCAAGATCCCAAGAACGATTCAAGAACAAGCTGGAGGAGAAGGAAACCGTGTGTAGCGCGTTTCCTCTCTCAAAACTCGCTCAAAAACTCCTAAAACTATTGGGAGAACTATTGTATAGTGAATGAATAATTAAAATAAAACTAACATAGGGTATTTATAGGAGTCTAGGAAACCAATCCCAAAAACGCTCGGATTTCGTGTCGCGGACTGCCTAAGTATGACGGCCAGGCTGACGGACCGTCACAGGGTTGATGGACCGTCGCCTGGACCGTCACCCTTAGGCAGTGGACTGCCTCACTTGCTGCCTTGGTGTGACGGTTTGGGTGACGGACCGTCACACCCTTGACGGACCGTCACCTGAACCGTCACTCTTATCCAGAATGCTCTTTTTTGCGTATTTCCTTCCGTTTCCATGTTTGTCTCCATTTCCTACAAATATAACATAAAAACATCAAAAACGACGACGGTTGCTTGAAAATGTACGATTGTTCTTAGTTAAAAGGAGTCGAAAGTGCCGTAAAATGGCGGCACATCAACACCCTCAACTTAAAACGTTCGCTTATCCTCAAGCAACATGACATAAACAAAAAACAATACGACGACTCAACTAAGAAAACAAATTCGTGTCTCTAGAAACTCATGGTCATTCATTAGTTCATTAAATCCAGCTCCCTCGTAGCACACAAATGTATGAAACACTAACTTGCAAGGATCCAAACATGTCATTCTGATATGATAAAACATTCCACATACACACGCGCAGCGATCCTAACAATCAATAGACAATACAGACATCTTGGTGCCCTCACCACAAAGAAATCCCACACACAAGATTTGGGACTAGGTAAGCGCTCACACTCACAAACGATTTCAAATAATGCACATGCGATACCATAGGCTTGCCCTTACTATTCTATTTCAGTTCTTCAGAAAGCCGCTCAGGATCACTACAGGACTTGTTTAGGCTTGTAATGAGGTTTCAAGTGCAGGTATGGTACATTTAGGGGTTAGTGACTAAGCCCTCCTTGGAACTACCGACTTCTTATTACCACATAACTTTATTTTGCCCATCCTTCTTCACCTTTTTATTTCCTTCTCTCTAGCTACAGGTGCGGCCTCTTTATCTTGACAATTTTTTTATTACTTTTTCGATCTTTTTCATCTCTTTTTATTTTTCTTTTCTTTTCTTAGGCACACACCCGAATTTTCATTCTATTCCCAACCAATCTTCTTCATCCTCTTTTTCTTATCATTCACCTCTGTAATAGCCACCCTCAACTTGGGCTGATTGCCTGCGTTGAGGTGCACCATGTCCATGGAAGGACCAGGGCCAAAACAGGGTTTATCTCTATAGTAGCCACCCTCAACTTAGACTGATTGCCTGAGTTGAGGTGCACGATGTCCAAGGAAGGACCAGGGCCAAAATAGGGATTCAAAGTTAAACAGGAATGGTGACAGGTTATTGAAAGAACAAGGTCAATTATGGCTCAAACAGGGATCAAAGGGGTTATTTATATTTGGACGGTCTTTTAGGTTAAGTGGACTGCACACAAAAAGGGCCTGTGATCCTTTCCTAAGCAACCAAACTTCAAACTTAACAAAATAGACCGGGCAAGTTCTAGATGCATGCACAGAGTAAGAATTTATACAAAATACGCTCACACACTCTTGGCACCAAGAAACTATACCACTACCAACTATCAAACAGCCGCTCGGCTTAAGCATACTCATTCTAATCATGATCACACAATGACATCCAAAGATCCAGACAGTCAATCGTTTCAACATAAGTGCACAACCAGAAAAATTTTAAGGGGCCTCTTTTTAGTCCACAAAAACGCCATTTATCACTATAGACACTAAAAAAAAATTTAAACTAACAACCTAAACATGCCGGTTCTACTAGATAGCACACCGGAGGGAAAAGAAACACGACAACAAAAACCCTCGGTGGTGACTCACAGGTTTCCCCACACCCTCAACTTAGACTCATGCATTGTCCCCAATGCATCCATATGAAAGCTAAAATCTGTGAGAGAAAGGAATACCTGTGAAGTCGATATGACTCAGATTCTGGAATGATGTTGGAGACCGCCAGGGTCTCCAAAACAAGAGAACTCGATGGAGTGTGGCGTTCCAGCTTCCTTTTTGGGCTCCATCGCTAGTCGCGACAACTTCTTCGCTCTTTCTTTGCAGATTCTCTTGCGGTGTTTTCTTTTTCTTGACCTTTCACCGCTTTCCTTTACCTGCTTCTCCTCAAGATACGCGTCTGCAGGGCCTTCCTCAATAGCATTGATGACCGCGACCACCCTCATGTCACTTGGTTGCTTCATCAATTTGGACACATCGAACTTGACCACTTCATTGTTTAATCGGAAGGTCAGTTCATTTTTTTCCATGTCAACCAATGCTCTTGCTGTGGCTAGCAATGGTCGTCCCAAGATTATGGGAACTTCGAAATCCACTTCGCAATCCAAGATCACAAAGTCAGATGGGAAGATAAGCTTACCGATCTTTACTAGCACATCAGACAATACTCCCACAGGTCGCTTTACTGAACGGTCAGCCATCATCACTCTTATGGACGTTGGTTTAGGAGCTCCCAAACCCAGTTGTTTGTAGACGGCTAGCGGCATCAAGTTGATGCTAGCACCTAGATCACACAAGGCTTTCCCGAAGTTGAGCTTCCCAACAGTGCAGGGAACAGTGAAAGCGCCTGGATCTTCCTTCTTTTCGACTAAGGACCTTGAAGAAATAGCGCTGCAGTGGTGGAGGTTATCTTCCGGTTCAAAACTTACCGACCTCTTCTTTGTAATCAAGTCCTTCATGAACTTGGCATAACCGGGCATTTGTTCCAGCGCTTCCACCAATGGTATGTTTATTGAAATCTGCTTCAGCATGGTCATGAAGTTCAGGAACTTACCATCGTCAGCTTTCTTCTTCAAACGCTGTGGGAACGGAGGTGGTGGTCGAGGCATCATAGTTGGAAGCTTTTCAGCTTCCTTGCTTTTCTCCGCGGGCTTTGGAGTTTCCTCCTCTACCGCCTCTTCATCATCCGCAGCATCACCTTGAGTCTGAGTTACTGGATGTGATTCCGGTAATATTTTTCCGCTTCTTGTGGTGATCGCCATACAGCTTGCGTCATTCCTCGGATGAGTCGTGTCACTCGGCAAGGTACCTACCTTCCTTTGGTTCAGAGACGCCGAGATTTGCCCCACTTGCTGCTCCAATTGATTGATCGCGGTAGAATGTGACTCCACTACCTGGCTCAATGTTGATAACTCAGTCCGCATTGCCTTTACCCCAGAGTCAGTCGATTCCACCTTTAGCAGCATCTTCGCCATCATGTTCTCTAGCTTGGAAGTCCCTGCCTCATTGCCAGCTTTGTCCCGATTACCAGGTGGTACATACAACCCACCTCTATCGGTGTTATTCCTCCAGCTACCTTGATCGCGATCTCTGTAACCATCTTTCTCATAGTGGTTGTCTCTCTGGTAGTTCCGACCTTGGTTTCTCTGGCCATTAGCCTGGAAACCCCCCAAGTAATTCGCCTCCTCAGTCTCCATACCTTGGGAACCCACCGCTTGTACCTTCTCCATACCTCCTGAGAACAAGTGCTTGGTCAGTAGGTCCAACTGCGTTTTCAGATGCGCCATGTCTTGGTCGCGCTCCTCCTCTTTCCTACGCTGCTCTGCTGACATACCAACGGTATAGGTGCTAGCTGCAACCTCTGAATCTCGTGTGTGCCAGGCCCTGTTGGTTTTGGTGAGCCTGTCCAAAGTAGTTGTGGCCTCAACAAAGGTGAGACCCATGAATGCACCACCTGCTGCGTTGTCTAACGTCGGCTTGGTAGCCGAATTCAGTGCCCGGTAGAACGTCTGCATCAAAAAGTTATCGGTCAACTGATGGTTCGGGCATTGTGTTATCTTCTTTTTGAATCGCAACCAAGTCTCGTGCAGTGCTTCGTGCGGTTGCTGCCTAAAGTTGCTAATCTCGTCCCTCAACTGTATCATCCGAGAGGGAGGAAAGAACCTTTCTAGGAAAGCTCCTCTCAACTCTCCCCACGTTGCGATAGAGTCGGGGGTCAGCTCTGTCAACCACAATGCTGCCTCATCAGACAGAGACAACGGAAACAACCTGAGCCTGATCGCTGTCTGACTCACGCCCGGTAGTTCAAACGACTTGCATATGCCCACGAAATTCATTAGGTGCTGGTTTGGATCCTCCCCAGCGACACCTCGGAACACTCCTCTCAAGTTCAACAACTGGATCACCGTGCTAGTGATGTTGAATTTGGCTCCGAGCGGTAGCGGTGGAACAACAATGGCGCCCGTAGCGCCAGCTCCATCTAAGTCGAGATCCTCATCATTCCTTGCGATCTCATCCTGCAGACCACCAGCATTCAGATTTTGTTGGGCCTGCAGTTCTGCAGCGATCCTCGCTGCCTCTAGTTGTGCGGCCATATTCCGCCTCAATGTTCTAGCAAGCTCGGGGTCGTAAGGTAAAATTTGTTCCCCCGAACTTCGGGTACTTGGCATGCACAACTGTGTACCCTGTCAAAGACAAAAACAACAAATAAACGTAAAGCAGGAAATTATGACTAAGAGTCAAATAAACACACCATACTTAATTAACAACCGTATTCCCCGGCAACGGCGCCACTTTTTGATAACGCCCAAACTACACCTCTAATTAAAGAAGCGTAAGCGGTCGTAGTCAAATATAGAACCCAACAAAGGTTGGGGTCGAATCCCACAGAGAATATGGTGAAGATTAAGCCTTTAGTGAAGTATGTGACTAGTCGTCAATAGTTTCCGGTAAATAGGGGGGGTTTGTGTGAACAAATCGTAAACAAAACAAACAATAAACTTATGAGTTTTTATCAAGATGAGAGAATGAACTAGGGAAGTGTTTACCATGGCGTTGGTAACAATGTCGATTCTAGGCTTAATCGGGTTCTTTTTATATGCGTGTCACGATGTGATTGAAGTAATGGTATCGTCTAAACGTTTCTCAACCAAATAGACAAATTTCCTTTTCTATTCTCTCGACCTCGAAAAGATGTGCTTTTTAGATTTCAATCCTAAACATCAAGTAGATTAATCTAGTTACAGCATTAATCATTAGACGAGAGTTAGTAGTCTCGAATCCTTGTTGTTAATCAAGTTTCCCGGTTTTAATCTCTTTACTCAAGCAAACTTAAACCTAGGCATGTTCTAATGTTTGCAACCACTAGAAAACGTTAAATAATGAATGATTAACAACGTGACAATACATATATTGAACCCAACGCTACCCGGAATCTATATCGCTACGTTTGCCATGGCTCCCACAACCCTAGTTGTGGGAGGTTTAGTTAATCATGCTATAGAGAAAAGAGAAGAGAATTGTATTCATAATAAAGAGAATGGATTCTTACAATATAGTGAAAACAATCTTCAATTATCCAAGAACAAGAAAAACCAAGATCCCAAGAACGATTCAAGAACAAGCTTGAGGAGAAGGAAAACCGTGTGTAGCGCGTTTCCTCTCTCAAAACTCGCTCAAAAACTCCTAAAACTATTGGGAGAACTATTGTATAGTGAATGAATAATTAAAATAAAACTAACATAGGGTATTTATAGGAGTCTAGGAAACCAATCCCAAAAACGCTCGGATTCCGCGTCGCGGACTGCCTAAGTGTGACGGCCAGGCTGACGGACCATCACAGGGTTGACGGACCGTCGCCTGGACCGTCACCCTTAGGCAGTGGACTGCCTCACTTGCTGCCTTGGTGTGACGGTTTGGGTGACGGACCGTCACACCCTTGACGGACCGTCACCTGAACCGTCACTCTTATCCAGAATGCTCTTTTTTGCGTATTTCCTTCCGTTTCCATGTTTGTCTCCATTTCCTACAAATATAACATAAAAACATCAAAAATGACGACGGTTGCTTGAAAACGTACGATTGTTCTTAGTTAAAAGGAGTCGAAAGTGCCGTAAAATGGCGGCACATCAGTGACTTTCTGGGAAACTGTGAAGGGCAATTTCTGTATACCCGTCTAGCTATAACTGGGTCACCAACTGGAGTAGAGACTGAGAAGGGTTCTGGGAGGATTTCTGGACTGACATTGAAATTTATTTCTATATAAGGAGTTAGAAAAGAAAGTGTAGCCCATGGGTCTAACAATGTATAAACATCTAAATGGAAGACTTGTAACATACCCGTGACCACATCGGGAGAATCCTACTGGTCTTGTCGAGTCTGAAGGGCATACAACCTATTTTGGCACTGACCACCACCTGTACTAGATGAGGCACCCTGTTGAGTGGGGTAACCCGCTGGAGCTGCCGTAGAATTGGCCTGATTTTGTGGGTGAACATCCTTGCCCTTATGAGAAGCTGCTGGACAATCCCTCGTCTTGTGGCCTGGATTTCCACATGCAAAGCAATTTCCACTACCTGCCATACACTCACCCTGGTGGTTTCTACCACACTTCTTGCAAACTAAATGAGTTCGCTCGCTAGTAACTGTACTCTGGGACTTAGAGCCTGGCGCTCTATCCCCTCGATCCTATCTAAACTTAGACACTGGGGCACTAGCAGAAGACGGAGCTGGAGCTGAAGATTTCTGATGGAACTTAGAGCGATTTCCACCCTCTGATCTCTGTTGAGATTAGTTGAAGTCACATGTTCTAGCTCTCTTACTGTCTCCTCCCCTCTCTTTGACTCTCTCCTTCTCGATCTGCTGAGCATAAGAAACCAACCTGAAAAAAATCCTACTCCTTAACCAACATAATAGTAATGCACTCCTTGACCACATCATCAGACACACCCGGTATGAATTTACTCATACGGGCCTTGGAGTCAGCTACTACTGCCGGAGCATACTTAGACAACTAAGTAAACTTGAGTGCGTACTCCTTTACACTCATATCATTTTGCTCAAGTTGATGAACTCTTGGACCTTGGATTCCCTAAGCTCAAGTGGGAAGAATCTGTCCAGAAATACAGTCTTGAAGTGGTTCCAATCCACTGGACCTGCATTAGTACAATGGGACTCCATTCACTTCTGATACCAATTATAAGCCACTCCCTTCAGCTGATAGGCGGCTAAATCTGCACTCTCGACTGGAGTGACACCCAGAATATCTGTTACCTTCTGAATGTCGTCAAGAAACTCTTGTGGATCCTCTTCTGATTTAGACCCATGAAATTTCAAAGGGTTCATCCGAGTGAAGTCCCGGACTCTAGCTGCAGCAGTGTTAGTCTGGGGTGGAGCATGGGCCATACTCGATGCGGCTTTCAGACACCCTAGGACACTTGGACCTGATGTTCTGATACCAAGTTTGTCATGCCTCGAGGCCACTCCTATACGCAACACGGTGCTTAGTGTCACAAGTGACCCCAAACTAACCCACGGCCTGCCATAACTAGACAATTTCTTATAAAACATCCACTGTGTGAAAACTAAAAACAATTTAATATTTGAAGTGGGAAAGAACCTTTAAAAAATGTCTGAATATGAAATATATATATATATATATATGAGTATAATAAAGTCTGAAAAAAACACTAACAACTCAATAACAGCATCTTGTCTATGTCAGAAAGCTTCTAACTGATATGAGTTACTGGGACATGCCCCCAGCTAACTCTAATAGTCTGAAACTGAAATGTAAAACTTAAGTAAATAAGCATATCTATTGTCCTCGAACTATGAGGATTCACCACTGAAGCTACTGAGTAAGGACTGGAAATCAAGCTAAACGCGGTCTGGATGCTGAGCGCCTGAACCTACATCATAAAATGATGTAGCATAAATATATGCGTTAGTACTTCGAATGTACTGAGCATGCGGGATATATATAACCTAAGCTGTAAACATGAATAATGACATGGAAGTACATTGCATGAAACATGAGCTGGAAGGTATCCGAAATGCAATAACCAAGTAACTGAACATGAATATCATAACATGCTAAGCTGAACTAAAATAACTGGCTATATGGTCAATGCATTACTGAGTCTGACTGTAGGAGATACTATTATCGACATACCCCAAGCTAAGCTAACTATGAGGCCATCCCGTAACCCTGGGTGGAAGGGTGTTCATACCTTGCCAAGGGTATGAACAAGTATGACGTGGATCCACTAAACTGATGTCCACAAGGGACAAAGGTGACCAGCCTAATCTGACAACTGACCCCTTTCCAAACCTACGGTGGCGCCATAGTTCTGGGACTTAGGGACTGCTACTAAAGGTCTCAGCCTAATCTGACAGCTAAGCCTTCATCTCATCATCTGCTCGGTACTAAGTCTACTCCCAACCGAATATGAGCAATGAGATGCAAGCTGAAGTCATGGATAGCTCAAATACTGATAGTCATCTGAGAATGTAACATACATACAATGAAAGATATGACATTCAAATTCTGAAGCATGATTGTCTGAATTATCTACCTAGCAAATATAATTTATGAATACTGAAATTAACACAAGCTAGGCTTTCTGAGTCCTGTACATATGACTATACTAATTCTCCAAGAAAACAAGCATTAAATATCATATAAGCAGTAGCATCTGAATTGCAATGAATCCCTAAAATTTAGGAACCCTAGGTCTGAATAATTCACGGAGAACTGAAGAACTGGCTGAATCTTGGGACTCACTTGGGTGAAAGGAACCCATTGATGAAATCTCATATACCTGGAGAAGAATATATGGAGAAATCCCTTAGATTTTGGGGATGAGCTTGAAGGAACCTTCTGCTTGTTCTTGAGCAAAACTATCGCCTCCTTTCTTCTTTTCTTTTTAAGTTTGATTAGTTTTAAGAGAATGGGGAAATAAGAGTGAAGAATCCCTTTAATTACCCCCTAAAATGACTAAGGTTCAGAATTAAAAGGGTAGGGAAAAGACTGGAATGCCCCTGAATTAATTTAAATAAAACTTTTGAAAATCACAACTCTTGTACCACGACTTAGTTGATGGACTGTAGTCCAAGACAACAGACTATCAACTGAATCATGGTCCTGTGCATGAGTCTTAGGGGTTCTCTGATATGAGGATTCCATGATTCCACAGGATAGACCATGGTTCTGAACGACGATTCATCGTATGAATCGTGGTTCCTAGGACTTGGACAGAGGGTCCTCTGATGTTTTGGTTCCATGAGTCCACAGGATGGACCGTGGTCCTGAACAACAGTTCATCGTCTGACTTATGGTTGATGGGCCCTGAACTGATGGTCCTCTGATTAAGGGGAACCACGAGTGACAGGACGGACCGTGGTTCTAACTACGGTCCGTGATCCCATTCGTGGTTCTGAGTAAGGAAATTGGTACTTCTCTGATCTCTGGATCCAAGAATCAAACGATGGTCTGTGGTCCTGGACTATGGCCCGTGATATGACTCGTGGTTCCTGAGGTATGAACTGTGGGTCTTCTAAAAATGAGAAGTACGATCAAGATGATGGACCGTGGTTCCAAACTACGGTCTGTGATTTTAATCGTGGTTCTTGGAAACTTAAATTTTTTTCTGAAATTTTTCTGCTGAGTACAGTCAAGTAGCTGTGTCAGATCCTGGGGTGTTACAATGAGGACATGAAAGACAACATACAATAGTTGAGTAAAGAAGCGGACCTTTCTCCCAGGAAGATAAATAACCTAAAAGTGGAGCGAAAAGAGGCAATCCAGGCCATCCAACACTTCCTTTACAGGTTAAAAAGGAGCAATAAGGACAAAACCCCCCATAGTGATGAATGATTGACAAAATACTCTTCAGAAATATAAGATCTTTTAATTCTCAGATTTTTTTGAGAGATTAATAGAACTTAGTATATGACATCACTACTCATACATAGCTCTAATGGAACCTTTCAAGAACCACATGAGTTAGAAAAACATAGAAGGAGATTGGGACTTCAAATTGCTAGTATTAACTGTTCATCTAAGATCTGAATTTTCTGGAATGATGAATGGGATGGACAGATTCTAACAGATGGCATTCAACAACTTACTATGAATTTCAACAACAACAATCAAGAAATCCTAATCTCAGTAGTTTATGCTAGATGCAATGCTCTTGATAGAGTGGAATCATGGAAGGATCTAGAGCAAATTTCATTTGAAAATCGATTGCCATGGATAGTTCAAGGGGATTTTAATATGATTCTGAATGAGGAGGAGTAACTCGGGGGACTTCCTTTCACACAATATGAAGCTATGAACTTTTCCCATTGCATCAAAAATTGTGCTCTGACAGAGTTTAGATTCATGGAAAGCAAATACACTTGGTGGAATGGTAGAATAGAAAAGGACTATATTTTCAAGAGACCATACAGGGTGCTAGGCAATCAGGAATTGATAGAGGCTTTCCAATATAGTGAAGGCCAACATATAGTAAGATAAGGATTAGATCATGTCTCCTACATGTGATTTGCAACTGTGCAGAGGAGTCAATTGTCAGACCCTTCAAATTTCTCAACTTTTGGACTAAGCATCATCAGTTCAAAAGCATTGTTCAGGAGAATTGGAGGATAGATTTGGTTGGAAGCACTTTATCAGATTCCAAGCTAAGATACAGTAATTCCTTGAGATAATCATAAAATTTCAATAGCTCATAACAAACAGCAAGGCACAAGGCTGTGCAAGCTCTAGTAGCCAAATTAACAAGTAAAACACCCAACAACATACCCAGTGTAATTCAAAAATATGGGGTTTGGAGAGGATAAGTGCACACAGACCTTATCCCTACCTGAAAGGTAGAGAGACTATTTCTGATAGATCATCAGCTCAATGAAAAATAGATCAAAGCAGTTCGGAAAAGGAAATAACAGTAACAAAGAACACTTGAGGCAAAAAATCAAAAATAAGGATAAGGGAAGCTCATATTGCATCTAAAGAAAAGAAGGGTTTGAACAACTTCCCAGTGTCCATATCGATATGCCTGCATCAGTGCCCTCTTAAAAAAATTAACTTAACCATTAGATTCAACACAGATAGAGCCAAACTTCAAAGTTCCCCAAGATGTACTCCTGATACTAAAATTAAAATAAATCCAGCTCATGGAGCTGATCTTTCTGAATATCAACTCGTAAAAGAGTTTGGAAAGAAAGTAAACATGAATAATCAAGTAAAAGGGTAAAAAAAACATCTTATACTGGACCACATTAGTTTTTAGAATTGACATCAGCACTGCTCTCAAGAAACAACACAACAATATGAAAATTGTTCAACACTAAATCAAGAACATAATTAAAGGCAAGAAGAAAATGATGACCGATTAAGAAAAAAAATACCTCGTTGTGGCCATCAACAGCAGCAAAGTGAAGAGGGGAATTGAGGCCACCAAAAGTAGAGTACTTGGAGAGACATGGATTGCAATCAAGTAACATCTTTGCTTCTACATAATCACTATCTCTCACCGCTGATACCAACCATTTGCCGGACGCCGAGCACCCAAAAGAGTTACCCATTTCTTTTCCAAACAAGTTCCCAACGACCACAAGAGCATTCTTCATTCGTTGACCTCCACCTTTTCTGACCAACAAGAATTTTGGAGTACAATAAGAAGGTGCTATCCATCATTTCCTTTAATTTTTCAGTAATTAGATACCTTATTTATCCGCTTCTCCACCTTACGCTCTTGAAGATAAGTTTCAGGTTATTTCTTGCTTCCTGGCCTTCAAGTTTCTTATATCTCTTGCTTATTTTCTAATTTGATATAGTTTTTTGAATATAATTTACATATTATTTGTTGATATCCTACCTTTTTGTGTTTGTTTTGTCATTTCTATGTCTCCATATCTAGCCCTATTTCTGAGTTTTTAGTAGTTTCAAACTATACTGTAATCTCTAAGTTCTGTTGTCATTCTCTTTTCTGTTTTGTTTTTTCTCTCTTGAGTTAATTTAAGGTTGTTTACCTTACACATGAGTTTTTAACCGATGTTAGTGGCTTTGGGTTAATGATGGTAGAGTAAGGTCATGTTCTCAGTTGGGGCCGGGGGCAAGGTTGGTAAGGATACCAAGAGAGCTTCTAGGTAGAGAGTTGGGTCTTGGAATATAGGGACATTAACGGGCAATTTGATAGACTTAATGAAGATTCATAAGAAGAGAAAGATAAATGTAGCTTGTATCCATGAAACCAAATGGGTAGTAACCAAGGCTAATGATATATATGAGTTTAAGTTGTGGTACTCATGAAGCTTGAGAGTAGAAATGATAGGCATTTTAGTAGATGGGGAACTCAGGGAATAAGTGGTAGAAAGTAGGAGGGTAAATGATTGGATGATGGCCATTAAGATAGTGTATGGAGGGATAATAGTTTACATAATCAGCGCACATGCACGACAGACGAGTTTGGTTGAGGAGGTCAAGACATGCTTATGGGAGGAATTGGACGAGGTTGTGATTTTTGATGTGTTCTTCTTGTATAGACTTGGAGTACGCGATTCTACCTTTAGTTTTTCATTTTCCAAGAACACTTATTTTATTTTTATGATTTTGATTCACAAAGTTGAGGTTTAAAACCCCAAAGGTAAGAACTTGAAATTTTTTGTTTAAAGATCGATATTAGATTGGATTTGTTGATTTTTGGCACTTAAGGTCCCCAAGTAATGGATAAAATGATTTTGACATCAAATTTCTAATTTATCGATTATTACATTGTTTACAACTGCATATGAGGATGTAAATTGAGGATTTTGGGCTGGTGTTAAAGAGATCATATTTTGATGAGAGTCAAATTGAACTTTGTTTTGAAGAAAATTTATATTTGGGTTCCTTAACCTAGGGGTAAACTGATTTTTTTTAAAATTTCTATTTTATCCTTGAGGGATTGTGGTTGACTTTTAGGGTCTAAGATAGAGATATAGCAATATGGATATCGATGGACTCATATTCACTCATAGATCATATTCTTGATAGATTGGGAGTATCCAAAGGATGTTCAGAAAGGAAAGGTGATTTGTGATTGTTCGTGGTGCATTTGCTCGGTATTTGAGGTAGGTTATGACTTACTCTTCTTTAGACTTAGCTTGGGTGAGGAATTATCATGTAAATCATGTTATTGGTGGGAGAATTATTGATTTGAAGTAATTTATTAGATGATTTGATATTGTGATGCCCGAATCGGGGTTATGCCAATGAAAGGCTTGAGGCTTGGAATTATTTATTTGCATATTGTATTTTGGGTTGTTTTATATATCATTTATTATATGAGAAGTTAAATTTTTGATGATGGGTACGATATGTGAAGTAATGATATGGAAATAGATGTGTGGACTATGGATAAGATTGAGAAACTTTATTGATATTGAGGCTCGTAGCCTATGTTTTGAATTGAGAATTTCATTGTATTAATATCTGTTGCATGTGCATTCATCTTATTAGCGTGATCCTAATTTGATAAAATGGAAACAACACTTTTATGAAAGATAATTTCATGCCCGAGGGATACTTTTCTGGGTGAATTTACTTATCATTGATACCGAGGCTATATTCCGATTGTATGCCCGATGACATCACTTTTGGGATGGTATATGAACCTTGCGAGTCTCCTATGGGTTCCACCTTACAGCATGCCACTGTGGAGGGGTGTATTGTCACGCCTTGAGGCTACCCCTTTGACGTAACATGGGACCTGGGACCACAAGTGCCCCAAGCTAACCCTTGGTCATAGCATAACTCAGATAAATCAATAAATAAGCGGAAGCATAAGAGGAAAATCCAAAGTCAAATGTATAGATAATCAAGTCAAATAGGATTACAAAACCAAAAGGGAGACTCGAATACTGTCTATGTCTGAAAAGTCTGTAACTGTCATAAAGAGTTGCTGGAACAAGACCCCAGCTAACTCGAAATCTGAAATAAAAGAATAAAGACGGACGCTCTAACTCTAGTCCTCGGATAATGAGGACTCACCAATAATCAGCTGAATGTCTGGCGTAGTCTAGCCACGAGTCTGAGGGAAGGTGCCTGAATCTGCATCATAAAAGGATGTAGCGCAAAATGCGTCAGTACTATAGGATGTACCGTATATATGAGATAGATAGGAATCTGAGATAAGCATGCTAAATAAACATGTAAAGCTGAAATCATGCTATAAGTGTAAAACTGAAATGCAAGAGACTCAATTCGATGACAAAGCAAGATATACAAAATATCATAGTAATCATAATAGCTCTGAAGTCTGAAGGCAATGAGTCAATGCATTTTAAAACCTGATACTGTTTCTGTGGGAGGTTCTCTAACCGACATAGACCATGTGAGCTACATAGAATCCGATGTATACGCCCCATAGAAAGGACCCAATATACCTTGCCAGGGTGTAAAGGCATAACTGTGGCGTGATCACTAAATCTGATACCCAACTGAGGAGACTTAGAACCTACGAAGGCACGTAGTTTTGGGACTAAGGGTACTCTCACCCCACCTAACTCGATGCTAAATACTACTCCCAAAATAATACGTATAGCTCATATAATACTGATGCAAATTTGGATGCAGAACTGATCATAACTAATGACATATCTAATGTCAAATCTGTTCATAAAGCATATAGACATATCTAATGTCATGCAAATTCATATCATAAGTCTTAAAGCTGTGCATGTTCATAATTCAAAATACCCCTTATTTTCTTAAATCATAACCTGAAGAATTATGCATGCACTTTTATAATCAAGAAACCATGTTATCTAAACATGCCAAATTTATACTTGAAATCATGCAATTTAAAGGAATCATGCTAGAATTCATACTTGACATATGGCCTTTTGAAAATATACAAAGAATCATATTAAAACATGGGTAATGAATGTGAAATCATGAATTGAAGCTTTAAATCAAAACCCATAACTTTCCCCCAATTTCGGTAAGAATCCTAATTTAGAAATCCATAAATTTAATTTAGAAGATTGGGGTTTTGGGCATAAGGGTGATGGAATTCCCTTATTAAATATCCAGATACCTTGATTGATGCTAACAGAAACTGAAATTGAAAAGAAAAGGAGGCTTGAACTTGGAGTTTGAGACTTGGAGCTTGATAGAGTTACTTTCCTCTTTTGGTAGGTGAATGAGGGAATGAGAAGGGACTTAGGCTAATAGGTTTAGGAATCATGCTAAGAATGGCCAAAACAACCTCACTTAGGAGTTAAAAGGGTGGGTAATTATAAAAATACCCCTGGGTTTTAATTAAGAAAAGTTGTAAAATTTCCCAGCTTCAGGTTCCACGGGTCGTAGACTGAATCACGACTCATGGTTCCTGATCCAAAAGACAAGCTGTAGAGTAGGTTCTATGATTTAACAAGATGACTCGTAGAATGGACTATAGTCCGTAGACCTGAGTTGTAGTTCCTGGGGAATTTGCTGACCTCTGATTAAGTTCCACGAGTCGACAATATGGTCCTTGGTTCCAACTACGATCTGTAGAATCAACTTGTGGTTCTTAGACTAGAGGTTGAACTACAGAAGGCAAAACACGGCTCCATTCCACGACTCGTGGTTCAAACCACAGTCCGTGGTTTGGACCCATGATCCCTGGAAACTTGAAATTTTTAAGAGTGTTAAACTTAGAAAGCTGATTCAATTTTCGGGGTGTTACAATATCTCCCTTTGGGATCATTCGTCCTCGAATAAAGACTAAACAAGGAAAACTGAAGAGAAAACATCCCAACCAGTCAATAACACATAAAATCTGAAGAACAAACATGAAAACTGAGATTTTCAACTTAAAACATCACTCAACTAACTTCGGGAAAACATGAATGCATGCTAGAATCATGAGAGAACTGATGGGATAGAATCGGAGGGACATACTAAGAAGAAAACTAATACCTCAAGCTGAAACTGGATCAGAAGGAAAGAGATGAGGGTGCTTGGCTTTCATGGCAGATTCTCCTTCCCAAGTAACTCCCTCAACTAGCTGGTTCCTCCAAAGGACGTTTACCAAAGTGACTTCTTTGTTTCTCAACCTCCGAACCTGACGATCAAGAATATCTATGGGAACCTCCTCATAAGTGAGACTATCCTTCACACCCACATCCCCCAAAGGAATAATCAAGGATGGATCACCAAAATACTTCTTCAACAAGGAAAAATGGAAAATTGGATGAACCGCTTCTAAATCTGTTGGCAACTCCAACTCATAAGCAACGCTACCAACTCTTCTCAAAATCTGATAAGGACCTAAAAAATGGGGACTAAGCTTCCCCTTCTTGCCAAATCTCATCACACCCTTCATGGGTGACACCTTCAGAAAAACCCACTCATCAAATTCAAATTTCAACTCCCTTCTCCTCACATCTGCATATAATTTCTGTTGATTCTGAGCGGTCCCTAATAAACTAAACCTTCTCCATAGTCTCATGAACCGAATTTGGACCAATAAAAGCTGCCTCACCTACCTCAAACCAACCAATAGGAGACCTACACCTCCGCCCATAAAGTGCCTCATAATGGGCCATCTAGATGCTAGAATGAAAGCTGTTGTTGTAGGTAAACTCAATAAGAGGTAAGTGATCATCCCAACTACCCTTGAAATCAATCACACAAGCCTTTAACATATCCTCCAAAGTCTGAATAGTATGCTCTGCCTGGCCATCCGTCTGTGGGTTAAAAGCTGTGCTAAGCTTCACATGAGTACCAAGACCTCACTGAAACGATCTCCAAAATTGGGATGTAAACTGAGTACCTCTATCTGAAATGATTGATAATGGAACACCATGCAGTCAGACCACCTCACGGATGTAGAGTCTAGCATAATCCTCAGCTGAATCAGTAGTATTGTGTACTACCCCAGAACTCCCAAACCCAGACTTAACTTAGAAAACCAGAAGAAAATAAAATTTCCAACTGTCAGTGGAACCATGAGTCACTTCCACGATCCGTGGAATAGTCCACGAGTCGTGGATTGTACTCGTGGAACAAGGATCAGAGGACTGCTCCTCTGCAGTCTGGATCACGAATCATGTTCACGATCTATAGAAGTTTTCACGGACCGTGGATGCCAACTCGTGGAATCCCATTCCAGTAACCCAACATTTAGCTCCCAGGGTCCACGAGTGGGATCCATGACTCATGGAAGTTTCCACGAGTCGTGAACCCCAATTGTGTAACCCAACCTCAGAGACCCAGCTAATCTCATCCCAGGAACCACGAGTGGGTTCCACAACCCGTGGAAGTTTCCAGTAACTTTGTTTTCCAGGTCCAGGAACCACGACAGGGTTCCACGAGCCGTGGAACTTTTCACGAGCCGTAGAACCCACCCGTGGAACCTGAGATGCAAATTTCCAGCAGCTTACAATTAAATATCTCAGGGGTGTTTTAGACCTTTTGATTTAAATTTTGCTCCAACTATATATAGTCTTAGGCTATTTTATTAAGTCTATTTCCCGAAAAACAAAGTCAGACTTTTCTAAAACTGAGTCAAGTCAGACAGAGCATCTTCTCCAAAGTTCCAGGCCTAGGGTTCTCCCCTCTAAGCTTCAACTCCAGATTCTTACAGGGATTTTCATCCACCAGGTATGTGGGTATTCAGTGAGGGTTTAGTTCACCCTTATACCCAAAACTCTTAACTCTTTATAGTGTTTTCCATGAATTCAAGAATTAGAGTTCCTACCCAAATTAAGCAAATCTTTCTAGAATTTTGTTACTTTAATTCTCATCTGATATATGTACTGTTTTATATGATTGAAAACGTTTTCAATGATTTGCATGAGTTTTTAACATGTTTTGGTAAGTTAAGGAAATTGCCCTAAATTGTAGGATTTTTCTAAAGTATCACATGTCTTTCGAACTCATTATAGATTTTTAGTATGAGCTTTAAAAGCAGAATTTAACTAGTTTTTAGTCTACTACAGTATTTCAAAAAAACAAAGATTTTAGACTAGTCTAGTCCTGACCAAGAAACTCAGGATGTCAGTTTGAATTGAGCTATATTCAGTTTGGGAGTAGTATTTAGCACCGAGTTAGACTAGGGTTCAGTGTACCCTTAAGGTCCCAGAACTACGTGCCAATATAGGATTATGTCCCCTCTGTTGGACACCAGATCTAGTGATCATGCCACAATCATGTCTTTATACCCTAGCAACGTATATTGGTTCCTCTCGATGGGGCGTATACATTGGACTCCACGTTTAGATTATGTGGTTTATGTCGGTTAATAATCTCTCCCACATTATTAGATTCAGAAATATACTTTAGGCCCGCAGTTACATTTACTTTCATTCTTCAGCATACTTTTATGTTACTCCTGCATTTCAGCTGTTTTATGCACGATTATATATTTGGGCCTATGTACTACAGTTTAGGTCAGATTACAGCTTTCAATATTTTTAGCATGTTTACATTTTAGTCAGCCTTGCATATCCCTCATGCTCAGTACATTCAAAGTACTGACGTATACTCTATGCTACAACATATTATGATGCAGGCTCAGGTTCTCAAGTTTAGCCACGTGATAAGCTCCTACCGGTGCCACATCAGCTTAGTCAGGGGTGAGTCCTCATCCTCCGATGACATTTTTATTATACTTTTGATTTAGTCATATTGTTAGTCTCAGTATTTTAGAGTTAGCTGAGGACTTGTCCCTGTAACTCATCAGTATTAGAGGCTTTTCAGACATAGAATCAGTATTCACTTGATTTGGGTTGTACTGTTGAATTCAGTCATTTCTTTTAGATATTATCAAACACGTTCTTTTAGCTTTGTTCATTTCTTAGTTATGCTTCCGCTTATTTTTGAATTATATTTAGTATGCTTGTGATATACCAGATTCAAGGTTAGCTTGGGGTTACTTGTGACCCTGGGTGTCGTGTTACGTCTAGGAGCTAGCCTTGGGGCGTGAAAAACTTGGTATCAGAGCATCAGTTTCAAGAGTCCTAAGATGTCTGAAAGCCGCACTAAATAGAGTCTCTCTCATGGGTGTGAAGTGTGCAACACTTATTAGGGGGAGGCTACAAAGTGTTCTTAGAAAAACCTCACTTATTTTTCTATCTTTATTGTGCGATTGAGTGTGAATCAACTTCTCCCTTCTAATTCATTGTTATGCGTTTCAGATTATGCCTCCTCGCAGAGCTAACGCACGCAATGCTAACACAGTTCCTCTAGTCCCGGACCATGAGCTTACGAATGCAGAGTTCTGGAATGTGATTCAATTGTTGGCTCAGACAGTTGCCAATCAGGCTAATCAGCAGGCCTCAAGTCCTGTAAACCCCGCTGGTTGATCAGCTGTAGTCAGGGTTCATGATTTTATGCATATGAATCCGCCGGAGTTTTTAGGGTCGAAGGTTGGTGAAGACCCACAGAACTTCATTGACGAGATAAAGAAGATTCTTGAGGTGATGCAAGTGATTGGTACTGATAGTGTGGAGTTAGCATCCTATCAACTCAAGGATGTGGCTCATATTTGGTTCACGCAATTGAAGGACAATAGGGGTGTAAATGCAGCTCCTGTGACATGGGACTGTTTCACTGAAGCTTTTTTGGACAGGTTTTTCCCGAGAGAGTTGAGGGAAGCTAAGGCCCAGGAGTTCATGAACTTAAGGCAGGGGTCCATGATGGTCCATGAATATGGGATGAAGTTCACTCTGCTCTCTATATATGCTCCACATATAGTGGTTGATTCGAGAGCACAGATGGGCAAGTTCTTGTATGGGGTGTCCGATTTGGTAAAGACAGAGTACAAGAATGTTATGCTATTAGAGGATATGAATATCTCTAGGCTGATGATCCATGTGCAGCAGGTTCAGGAGTATAAGCGTAAGGAGATGGCTAAGGATAATAAAAAGGCTAGGACATGCAACTATGAGTTTTTTCTGCAGAGGTCAGGCAGTGGAAGTCGCTCATAGTTATAGCAGAGGTCGGCATCCCCAAAACCTTCATCATCTAGCACTCCATCTCCCAGGCCCCAACATGATCAGAAAAAGCGAGTACCAGGCTCAAAATCTCAAAGCAGCATCTCAGGCAATCATATTTTTCCAGCCTACCCCAAGTGTGGTAAGAATCATCTAGGTGAGTGTTTGGCTGGCCGAGAAGGGTGTTTTGGGTGTGGTCAGCTTGGCTATAGTTTGAAGGAGTGCCCTTTTGCCAGGCAAGGGCAGGGAGGTAAAAAGGCTCAATCTACCACTTCAGCAGCTCTAGCGGGTCCCTCTACTCAGCAGGGTGCCTCGTCTGTTACTGGTGGTGGTCAATGTCAAAACAGATTATATGCTCTTCAGACTCGGCAGGACCAGGATGATTCTCCCGATATGGTCACGGGTACATTGCAAGTCTTCTATTTAGATGTTTATGCACTGTTAGACCCAGGTGCTACACTTTCCTTTGTAACTCCTTTCATAGCAGTAAACTTCGGTGTTAGTCCAGAAATCCTCCCAGAACCCTTCTCAGTCTCTACTCTAGTTGGTGACCCAGTTATAGCTAGACGAGTATACAAAAATTGCCTTGTCATAATTTCCCAGAAAGTTACCTCAGCAGATCTTGTAAAGTTAGAAATGGTAGATTTTGATATCATTCTAGGCATGGATTGGTTACATTCCTTTTATGCCTCAGTCGATTATAGAACTAGGGTCGTTCGGTTTTAATTTCCTAATGAGCCAGTCTTAAGATGGAAGGGTAGCAACTCTGTGCCTGTGGTCATTTTAACTCCTACCTTAAAAGCCCAGAAAAATAAATTTCAAGGGGTATATCTATCACCTTGTTCAGGTTAAGGATTCAAACCCCGAGATCCCAACTCTTGAGTCAGTCCCAGTGGTGAATGAGTTTCCAGAAGTTTTCCCAGAAGATCTTCCTGGAGTTCCTCTCGAAAGGGAAATTGACTTCGGAATAGATCTCCTTCTAGATACCCAGCCTATTTCGATTTTTCCTTACTGAATGGATCCAACTGAGCTTAAGGAATTGAAAGAATAGCTGAAAGACCTCATAGATAAGGGCTTCATCAGAGCGAACATCTCTCCATGGGGTGCTCCAGTGTTGTTCGTGCGTATGAAATATGGTTCCCTCAGGATGTGCATTGACTATTGTCAGTTGAACAAAGTCATAATAAAAAATAAATATCCCATCCCCAGGATTGATGACTTGTTCAACCAGCTCCAGGGTGCTAGTTGCTTTTCCAAGATAGACCTCAGATCCGGCTATCATCAGCTTAGAGTCAGAGGTAGTGACATCCCGAATACAACCTTCAAGACTCGATATGGTCACTATGAATTTGTAGTTATGTCTTTTGGACTAACCAATGCTCCTGCAACTTTCATGGATTTAATGAACAAGGTGTTTAAACAATATTTGTACTTGTTCATTTTCGTCTTTATTAATGATATCCTTGTTTATTCTCAAAATAAGGAAGAGAATGCGAGTCATCTGAGGGTCATTTTGCATACTCTCAAGGACCACTAGTTATTCACCAAGTTCAGTAAGTGTGAGTTCTAGTTTAAATCAGTCGCTTTTCTTGGCCATGTGGTGTCTAGTGATGGTATCCGAGTTGACTCTCAGAATATTGAGGCAGTAAAGGACTGGACCAGACCCACTTCTTCGACAGACTTCAGAAGTTTCTTGGGTTTGGCTGGTTACTACAGGAGGTTCGTAGAAGGATTTTCATCCATAGCTGCCCTATTGACCATGTTGACTCAAAAAAAGGTCAAGTTTCAGTGGTCATATGAGTGTGAGAAACGTTTCTTGGAGCTGAAGACCAGGTTGACTACAACTCCTGTCTTGACTCTACCTGAGGGTTTAGATGGTTATGTGGTTTACTGTGATGTATCCAAAGTCATCCTGGGTTATGTTTTGATGCAGCAGGGTAAGGTCATAACGTATGCTTCCAGACAGCTTAAGACCCATGAGAAGAACTACCCAACTCATGACCTCGAGGTTTCATCTATCGTGTTTTCCTTAAAGATCTGGAGGTACTACTTGTATGGTGTTCATGTTGATGTGTTCACAGATCATAAGAGCCTCCAGTATGTGTTCACCCAAAAAGAGTTGAATCTTCATCAGAGGAGATGGCTTGAGTTCCTCAAAGATTATGATATGAATGTGCTCTACCATCTGGGTAAGGCCAATGTAGTGGTTGATGCTCTCAGTAGACTGTCTATGGATAGCATAGCGCATCTTGAGAAAGAGAAGAGAAGAGAGAATTGGCCAGAGAGGTTCATCGGCTTACTCACTTAGGAGTTTGCCTTATGGACACGTCAGATGGTGGTGTGATAGTTCAGAATGGGTCAAAATCTTCATTGGTAGCGGAGGTTAAGGAGAAACAAGATAGTGATCCCATATTACTTTAGTTGAAGGGTGCAGTTCATCAGTAGAGAGTTGAGGTTCTCTCCCAAGGGGGAGATGGTGTACTTCGTTATCAAGGTCGCTTATGTGTTTCTAAGGTGGGTGAGTTGAGACAATAGATCCTTTTAGAAGCATATAATTCCAGATATTCCATTCATCCACGTGCCACTAAGATGTACCGTGATCTACGGGAAGTCTATTGGTGGAACGACATAAAGAGGGACATCACAGATTTTGTTGCTAAGTGTCCCAACTGTCAGCAGGTTAAGGTAGAACATCAGAAACCAGGAGGTGTGACTCAGGAGATTAAAATTCCTACTTGGAAGTGGGAAGTGGTCAACATGGATTTTATCACGGGTTCACTTCGTACTCGCAGATAGCATGACTCCATTTGGGTGATAGTGGACAGGGTCACTAAGTCAGCTCACTTTTTGGCAGTCAAGACTACAGATTTAGCGGAGGATTATGCTAAACTCTACATCAGTGAGATAGTCAGGTTGCATAGGGTCCCCTTGTATATCATCTCAGATAGAAGTCCTCAGTTTACATCTCATTTCTGAAGATATTTCCAGAAAAATCTTGGTACTCAGGTGAATCTTAGTACGACATTTCTTCCGCAGATGGATGGTCAAACAAAGCGTACCATTCAGACTTTAGAGGACATGTTGAGAGCTTGCGTGATCAATTTCAAAGGTAGTTGGGATGATCACCTACCTTTCCTAGAGTGCCTACAATAACAGTTATCATAACAGTATTCAGATGGCCCCATATGAGGCACTTTATAGCCATAAATGCAGATCATCGGTTGGTTGGTTCAAAGTAGGTGAAGCAACCTTGATCGGGCCATATTCGGTTCATGAGGCTATGGAGAAAGTTCATCTCATCAGGGAGAGATTGAAAATAGCTCAGAGTCATCAGAAGTCCTATGCAGATGTGAGAAGAAGGGACTTAGAGTTTGAGATCGATGATTGGGTTTTCCTTAAAGTGTCACCCATGAAGGGGGTGATGAGATTCGGTAAGAAAGGGAAGCTCAGTCCCAGGTATGTAGGTCCTTACAGAATCTTGAAAAGGGTTGGTAAGGTGGCTTATGAGTTAGAGTTTCCAGCAGAGCTAGCAGTGGTTCATCCAGTCTTTCATATTTCCTTGTTGAAGAAGTGTGTGGGTGACCCAACATTGATTGTACCGTTAGAGAATGTGGTGGTGAAAGATAGCCTCACCTATGAGGAGGTTCCAGTTGAGATTCTTGACCATCAGGTTCGTAGGTTGAGGAATAAAGAAGTCACCTCGGTAAAGTTTTCTGGAGGAATCAATCCATAGAGGGAGCCACTTGGGAAGCAGAAGCAGCCATGATGGCCAAGTATCCTCACCTCTTCCCTTCTGATTCAGTTCCAGCTTGAGGTAATAGTTCCTCTCCAGTCTTTCCGTTAAATCTTGTGTGAATTCAATCTTAGTACCCCATTCCCTCAGTTATCCTTGCATTTCAGCATAGTTTCATGTTCATGGAACTTAGTTCAGTCATATGTCAGTTTCTAGTACACAGTTGGTAGGGATTGCAGCTCCTTCCCTCCAAAATCAGCTTGCTTAGCCTTCATTCGAGGACGAATGATCCTAAGAGGAAGATATTGTAATACCCCAGAACTACCAAGCCCAGACTTAGCTCAGATAACCAGAAGAAAATAAAATTTCCAACTGTCAGTGGAACCACGAGTCACTTCCACGAGCCGTGGAACAGTCCACGAGTCGTGGACTGGACTCGTGGAACCAGGATCAGAGGACTGCTCCTCTGAAGTCTGGACCACGAATCATGTTCATGGTCCAATGAAGTTTTCATGGACCGTGGATGCCAACTCGTGGAACCCCTTTCCAGTAACCCAACATTTAGCTCCCAAGGTCCACGAGTGGGATCCATGACCCTTGGAAGTTTCCACGAGTCGTGAACCCCAGTCATGTAACCTAACTTCATAGACCCAGAAATCTCATCCCAGGAACCACGAATGGGTTCCACGACCCATGGAAGTTTCCACGAGTCGTGAACCCAACTCGTGGAAGTTGTTCCAGTAACTTTGTTTTCTAGGTCCAGGAACCACGACAGGGTTCCACAAGCCGTGGAACTTTCCACGAGCCATAGAACCCACTCGTGGAACTTGAAACATGAATTTCCAGCAACTTACAATTAAATTTCTCAGGGGTGTTTTAGACCTTTGCCTTCAAATTTTGCTCCGACTATAAATAGTCTTAGGCTTATTTTATTAAGTTTGTTTCCCCAAACACAAAGTCAGACTTTTCTAAAAGCGAGTCAAGTCAGACAGAGCATCTTCTCCAAAGTTCCAGGCCTAGGGTTCTCTCCTCCAAGTTTCAACTCCAGATTCTTCCAGGGATTTTCATCCACCAGGTATGTGGGTATCAGTAAGGGTTTAGTTCACCCTTATGCCCAAAACTCTCAGCTCTTTACAGTGTTTTCCATGAATTCAAGAATTAGAGATCCTACCCAAATTATGCAAATCTTTCTAGAATTTTGTTACTTTGATTCTCATATGATATATATGTACTATTTTATATGATTGGAATATGTTTTCAATGATTTGCATGAGTTTTCACCCTATCTTGGGAAGTTAAGGAAATTGCCCTAAATTGTAGGATTTTTCTAAAGTATCACATGTCCTTCGAACTCATTTTAGATTTTTAGTATGAGCTTTAAAAGCAGAATTTAACTAGTTTTTAGTCTACTACAACATTTTAGAAAAACAAAGATTTTAGACTAGTCTAGTCCTGACCTAGAAACTCAGGATGTCAGTTTGAATTGAGCTATATTCAGTTTGGGAGTAGTATTTAGCACCGAGTTAGACTAGGGTTTAGTGTACCCTTAAGGTCCCAGAACTACATGCCAACGTAGGATTATAAGTCCCCTCTGTTGGGCACCAGATTTAGTGATCACACCACAGTCACACCTTTATACCCTGGCAAGGTATATTGGGTCCTCTCGATGGGGCGTATACATCGGACTCCACGTTTTGATCACGTGATTTATGTCGGTTAATAAGCTCTCCCACAGTATTAGATTCAGAAATTTACTTTAGGCCCGTAGTAACCTTTACTTTCAGTGTTCAACATACTTTCATATTACTCCTGCATTTCAGCTGTTTTATGCACGATTATACATTTGGGCCTATGTACTACAGTTTAGTTCAGATTACAACTTTCAGTATTTTTAGCATGTTTACATTTCAGTCAGCCTTGCATATCCCTCATGCTCAGTACATTCAAAGTACTGACGCATACTCTATGCTGCATCTTATTATGATGCAGGCTCAGGTTCTCAGGTTCAGCCACGTGATTAGCTCCTAACGGTGCCACATCAGCTTAGTCAGGGGTGAGTTCTCATCCTCCAAGGACATTTTTATTTTGCTTTTGATTTAGTCAGATATTGTTAGTCTCAGTATTTTGGAGTTAGCTGGGGACTTATCCCAGCAACTCATCAATATTAGAGGCTTTTCAGACATTGAGTCAGTATTCACTTGATTTGGGTTGTACTGTTGAATTCAGTCATTTCTTTTAGATATTATCAGATACGTTCTTTTAGCTTTGTTCATTTCTTAGTTATGAGTCCGCTTGTTTTTGAATTATATTCAGTAAGCTTGTGATATACCAGATTCAGGGTTAGCTTGGGGTTACTTGTGACCCTGGGTCCCGTGTTACGTCTAGGGGCTAGCCTCGGGGAATGACAAACTTGGTATCAGATCATCCAGTTCAAGAGTCCTAGGATGTCTGAAAGTCGCACAAAGTAGAGTCTCTCTCATGGGTGTGAAGCTCGCCACACTTTTGAGGGGGAGGCAACAAAGTATTCTAAGAATAACTTTACTTCTTTTGCTATCTTTATCATGCGATTGAGTGTGAATCAACTTCTCCCTTCTAATCTGTTGTTATGCGTTTCAGATAATGCCTCCTCACAGAGCTAACGCATGCAATGCTAACGCAGTTCCTCCAGTCCCAAACCATGAGGTTACGAATGCAGAGTTCCAGAATGCAATTCAGTTATTGGCTCAGACAGTTGCCAATCAGGCTAATCAGCAGGCCCCAGTTCCTGCAAACCCCACTGGTGGATCAGCTGCAGTCAGGGTTCGTGATTTTGTACGTATTAATCTTTTAGAGTTTTTAGGGTCGAAGGTTGGTGAAGACCCACAAAACTTCATTGACGAGATAAAGAAGATTCTTGAGGTGATGCAAGTGACAGGTAATGATAGTGTGGAGTTAGCATCCTATCAACTCAAGGATGTTGCTCACATTTCGTTCACGTAGTGAAAGGACAACAGGGGTGTGAATGCAACTCCTGTGACATGGGAATGTTTCACTGAAGATTTTCTGGATAGGTTTTTCCCGAGAGAGTTGAGGGAAGCTAAGGCCCAGTAGTTCATGAACTTAAGGCAAGGGCCCATGATGGTCCAAGAATATGGGCTGAAGTTCACTTAGCTCTCTAGATATGCTCCATATATAGTGGACGATTCGAGAGCACAGATAGGCAAGTACTTGTATGGGGTGTCTGATTTGGTGAAGACAGAGTGCAGGAATGCTATGCTATTAAGGGATATGAATATCTCTAGGCTGATGACCCATGCTCATCAGGTTGAGGAGGATAAGCTTAAGAAGATGGCTAAGGATAATAAAAAGGCTAGGACAGGCAACTATGAGTTTTCTCAACATAGGTCGGGCGGTGAAAGTCGATCACAGTTCTAGCAGAGGTCGGCAGGCCCAGCACCTTCATCAGCTAATGCTCCATCTCCCAGGCCCCGACATGATCAGAAAAAGCAAGCACCAGGCTCAAAATCTCAAAGCAGCATCTCAGGCAATCGTACTTTTCTAGCCTGACCCAAGTGTGGTAAGAATCATCTAGGTGAGTGTTTGGCTGGCCAAGAAGGGTGTTTTGAGTGTGGTCAGCTTGTCCATAGTTTGAAGGAGTGCCCTTCTGCCAGGCAAGGGAAGGGAGGTAACAGGGCTCAATCTACCACTTCAGCAGCTCCAGCAGATTGCCCCACTCAGCAGAGTGCCTCATCCGTTACTAGTGGTGATCAGCGTCAGAACAAATTATATTCTCTTCAGACTCGGCAGGACCAGGAGGATTCTCCTGATGTGGTCATGGGTACCTTTAAAGTGTTCCATTTAGATGTTTTTACACTGTTAGACCCAGGTGCTACACTTTCCTTTGTAACTCCTTTCATAGCAGTAAACTTCGATGTCAGTCCAGAAATCCTCCCAGAACCCTTCTCAGTCTCTACTCTAGTTGGTGACCCAGTTATAGCTAGACAGGTATATAGAAATTTCCCTATCATAGTTTCCCAGAAAGTTACCTCAGCAGATCTTGTAGAGTTAGAAATGGTAGATTTTGATATCATTCTAGGTATGGATTGGTTAAATTGCTGTTATGCCTCACTCGATTGTAGAACTAGGGTAGTTCAGTTTCAGTTTCCTAACGAGCCAATGTTAGAATGGAAAGGTAGAAACTCTGTGCCTGTAGGTCATTTTATCTCCTAACTTAAGGCCAGAAAGATGATTTCCAAGGGGTATATCTATCACCTTGTTTGGGTTAAGGATTCTAACCTCGAGACCCCAACTCTTGTCACGCCCCGAGGCTACCCCCTTGTAACACGAGACCTGGGACCACAAGTGCCCCAAGATAACCCTTGGTCATAGCATAACTCAGATAAATCAATAGATAAGCAGAAGTATAATGGGAAAATCCAAAGTCAAATGTATAGCTAATCAAGTCAAATAGGATTACAAAGCCAAAAGGGAGACTCGAATACTGTCTATGTCTGAAAAGCTTCTAACTGTCATAAAGAGTTGCTGGGATAAAACCCCACTAACTCAAAATCTGAAATAAAAGCATAAAGACAAACACTTTAGCTCTAGTCCTCAGATAATGATTACTCACCAATAATTAGCTGAATGTCTGGCGTAGTCTAGCCACGAGTCTGAGGGTAGGTGCCTGAATCTGCATCATAAAAGGATGCATCGCAAAATGCATCAGTACTATAGGATGTACCAAATATATGAGATAGATAGGAATCTGAGATAAGCATGCTAAATAAACTTGTAAAGCTGAAATCATACTATAAGTGTAAAACTGAAATGCAAGAGACTCAATTCGATGCCAAAGCAAGATATACAAAATATCATGGAATCATAATAGTTCTGAAGTCTGAAGGCAAGGAGTCAATGCATTTTAAAACCTGATACTGTTTCTGTGGGAGGTTCTCTAACCGACATTGACCATGTGAGCTACATGGAATCTGATGTATATGCCCCATCGAAAGGACCCAATATACCTTGCCAGGATATAAAGGCATAACTGTGGCGTGATTACTAAATCTTATGCCCAACTGAGGGGATTTAGAACCTACGGGGGAACGTAGTTCTGGGACTATGGGTACTCTCATCCCATTCAACTCGGTGCTAAATACTACTCCCAAAATAATACGTATAGCTCATATAATACTGATGCAAATCTAGATGCATAATTGATCATAACTAATGACATATCTAATGTCAAATCTGTTCATAAAGCATAGAGACATATCTAATGTCATGCGAATCATATCATAAGTCTTAAAGCAACGCATGTTCATAATTCAAAATACCCCTTATTTTCTAAAATTATAACCTGAAGAATTATGCATGCACTTTCATAATCAAGAGACCATATTATTTAAACATGCCAAATTTATATTTGAAATCATGCAATTTAAAGGAATCATGCTAGAATTCATACTTGACATATGGGCTTTTGAACATATACAATGATCATAATTAAAACATGGGTAATAAATGTGAAATCATGAATTGAAGCTTTAAATCAAAACCCATAACTTTTCCCCAATTTGGGTAAGAACCCTAATTAGGAAATCCATAAATTTAATTTAAAAGATTGGGGTTTTAGGTAAAAGGGTGATGAAATTCCCTTATTGAATACCCACATACCTTGATTGGTGCTAACCCAACTGAAATTGAAAAGAAAAGGAGACTTGAACTTGGAGCTTGATAGAGTTACTTTCCTCTTTTGGTAGGTGAATGAGGGAATGAGAAGGGGATTAGGCTAATAGGTTTAGAAATCACGGTAAGAATGGCCAAAATGACCTCACTTAGGAGTTAAAAGGGTGGGTAATTATAAAAATACCCCTACGATTTAATTAAGAAAAACTGTAAATTTTCCCGGCTTCAGGTTCCATGGATGGATTCCACGGATCGTAGACTGAACCATGACTCGTGGTTCTTGAGCCAAAATATAGGCTGCATAATAGGTTCTACGAGTCAACAGGATGACTCATAGAATGGACTACGGTCCGTAGACCTGAGTCGTAGTTCCTGGGGAATTCGCTGACCTCTGATTAAGTTCCACGAGTTGACAGTACAGTCCATGGTTTAAAATACGGTCCATAGAATCAACTAGTGGTTCTCAGACCAGAGGTTGAACTGTAGAAGCAAACCATGGCTCGATTCCATGACTCGTAGTTCAAACCACGATTTGTGGTTTGGACCCGTGATCCCTGGAAACTTGAAATTTTTCAGAGTTTTAAACTTAGAAAGTTGGTTCTATTTCTGGGGTGTTATATGTATACCGGTGGGCATTAGACATTACATTTCCTCGCATAACATTGCATTACATCATTCTTTTATCCTTGTTATGTTTTGAAGTGTTCCCTATTAACTGTCATTATTGAATTGATAGACTTTTCTGTGTGCTAGATTAGTTTAGCATTCTTTACTCGATATAATAATTGTTTAATATTGATTGGCCTATGATGCCTACTGAGTACTAGTAGTTTTACCCACTCAACATTTTCTACATCTTTTGTGATGCAGATCCTAGTATGAGTTTTCATTGTGGTCCCTGATTTCATTCGAGGTTTACATGGTTCAGATTCATGGTGAGCTCCTTCCTCTGGAGACTTGACACATGTCCCTCTCTATCTTTATTTCTACTTTTTATGTTTGGACTATGATGTATCAAATGTTGTCAACTTTCTTCTATTGTATTAGACGCTCTTGTAAATGTGACACTAAGTCTTTGGAGATTATGTCGAGTATTTGGTCTGGTATTTATGAAAGAGAGTGATATGCGGTTATTTGAATTGTATTATGTGTCTATTACCTTATTTCTATTTTTATTCAACTTAAGTGTTGTATTTGAGAGTTGGATACCTAGCAAGGTTGCGTTGGGGTAGGTGCCATCACAATCCAATTTTTGAGTCATGACATAACAGTGATGAGAGAATAGAAATGGTGATTTCACAATGGTGGTTCAATGGCGTTTTCAGGTGGATATGATGTCTTTAAGTTGAGACGGTAGAGAGAAGTGATGTGATTTGGACCACATCCCCGATTCCCATGTGTATTGAGCTATTGAAGAAAAACAAGCTACAAAGAGGGTATTTTGTATAAAATAAAAAGTGTAGCTACGAATGATAATTTAATGAAACTATACTTACGTATGGTAAATAATGTTTAAGTTAGCTAAGCCATGTAATTATTCATTTAATTTTCAAGTGTTCGCTACAATCTAGCACCACAAGTGTTTCACTACGATTTGTGAGTCAGTGGTCATTTTTTTGGCAATTAAACACCAAATTAAGGGAAAAATAACTTCCTTTGATAATGTTTTGCTACGATAAGCTATTTGCAATAATTTTTCAATTTTAAAAAGTGGTGGATGGTAAAACAAAATTTCTTCAGAATATGTCCTTCGTACTAAGCACACCCTTAGATATTTCCCTTCTAACTTCTTGTTGTAGTGGTACAAATACAAACTTGTGCCATTAAATTTGTAACATTTTGGATATTCTTTCATGCTTTGGGTAGGTATTGCGCACAACTGATTTATGGAAATGTTTCTTATTGGGTCATTATTTAGATTTTGTTCCTCTTTTTAAATTTTTGCAAATGTAGTGATTAAAACTGACAAAACTTCATATTGTCATCTGACATCTAAAAGTTTTAGATCATCATCTAACATTTTCTCATTATATTTTTAGTTCTCTCTAGAAGAATTTTTAAAATCGTGATCTAAAAGGTCTATAAAATTCAAGAGAAATAAAAATATAGTCATTTGCTAAAGAGTTGCCCTAAAAAGGAACACCAGTGAAATTTTAGTTGTCGGGCTATAGGATTACTGAGCTCAAGGCCCTAGTATGAGTATTTTGATTTGAATTATGATATCTCAGAAGATACTCTTCTTTCAATGTCGAGTTTATTGATATCAATCCAAAATAAAAGTATGTAAATAATTTACATTTTTGAATATTAAATCATGATTATATAAAAATGTTAGTTAAAAGGTTTTTGAATACTACTGTCACAAGTAATTTAAAATCTCAAGGCATTAATAAGTTCGAATCATGACAAGTATATGAATCCTCCTTGAGAATTTATGTAATGAAAAAGTTGTAAGCTGAAATTTAGAGACTCAGAAATTTTGAGACAATCAAATATGTTCCTTTTTCATTATAAAGTTTCTAGAGTGTTTGATCACTATTTATGAAACATTTTGCACCATATTCCTAAATAATGAACGTTATATCAATTGTGCATACATTATTTCCTTTTATAACCATTTAAATCCATTTCAATTGTTTCGGTATTCAATGTTAACCTTAAAAGGTCATCACCAATCATTCTCAAAACATCACACACAAATGGTAGGAGTTACCATCAAATGTGAGATTTAGATCTATGTTAATTGTTATCATTCTACTATTAAGTTGGCTGGAGATCAAGATCAGCCATAGCATGACAAAACAAAACAAGCAATAGACCATCAAAATTGAGAAAATTTAGATAAATTCAAAACTATATGATACAATAATATCATACTACCATTGACGCTAAAAAATACAACAGACATTATCCAGGACTTTGAACGAGAAAAACAACAACAACAATTCATTTAGTATCTCATCTTTCAACAGAAAGGCATATGCAACTACATGGAGCTAACTTTTAAATTTTAGAGGCATATGAGTCAATACCTAACCATCACCTCCACTTTTGGTTCAATATTACTCTAACCCTTTTCTATAAATTTATATATAGTTTTTTATATGGATAGCAATTAGTCTTGGAGTATCACTTGCACTTGAAAGAAGTTTTAATACCATGAATTGTATGAGAGATGAGATCATTTAATTTTTTAACCATCTCCATGGAATATTTTGCAGTAGGCAAGCTATTCTGTAACATTTGGAACTCGATAGTCACTAGTGATCTACTACTGAACCCATTATTATTCTTTTAAGAAATTCTGTTGAAATTATTAGCTCCAGAAGTTTTTTGAAAATAATCAGGAACTATTGAAATTCCAAATGGCAAGAGAGTCACACAAGACGTGTCTCCTCCATTCATTACCATAGTCATTGCCATAGTATCAATTGCTGCATATACTATAAGTGATCCTGTTGCGTCTGTGCAAGTGTCTTGAAAGATCAATATGTTGTTTTGATTAGCACTGGCGTCATCTCCCTACAAGTCCAAACCAAATAAAAGATAATTTAGAAATCAATGATTAGCTACAAGAACTAATGCTATCATGTTTTCAGAACGTACAATAATTAATCACTCACATTGATATTGAAAATAGAGATGCTACTATCAAGATTTTGATCCTTGGTAATGTGGACCATGTGTTTCATGCGACCAATACTGAACGAGACATCCCAATGATTCCTCATTTGTTCATTCATGAAAAATTCAAACAGATGTTTGTGTTTCACTGGCAACCAGATGGTCTTTGTAGCACTCAACACAACACCAATAGGTTCACCAGGGTCACCAATGTTCTTTCTCATCATCACCTTTTCATCTTCTCCATTTCCTAATTGAATTATCACCCACTTATGAATATGTAACACCCCAAAAATTTCAAGCCTAGATTAAGTTCAGAAAACCAGAAAAAAAATTAAGTTTCCAGGAACCACGGTTCAAGATCACGGACTGTAGTCGAGAACGATGGCCCTTTCTGTCACTCATGGTTTCCCTCATATAGAGGTTCATCAGTCCAGGACTCAGCAACCATGAGTCACACGATGAACCATCATTCAGGACCACAGTTTATCCTGTAAACTCGTGGAAATAGAACATCAGGGGACCCTCAGTCCAAGTCCCAGGAATAACGAGTCACACGATGAACTATAGTTTATAACCACGATCCGTCCTTTGACTCGTAAAATCCCCAGATCAGACCAAAGTCCCAGGAACCACGAGCCACATGACAAACCGTCATTTAGGAGTATGGTCCGTCCTGTAGAGTCATAGTTCCTCAAACCAGAGAACCCCCAAGACTCTTGGGCAAGAACACGACTCAGTTTACGATCCGTCATCCAGGAATATGGTCCGTCAAACCCAGTCGTGATCCCTGAGTCGTAATTTTGGCAGTTTTTCTTTTAAATTTTCACAGGGGTATTCCAGACTTTTCCCACCTCTTTTTATACCTAAGTAATGAATTTTTGACTACTCTAAGCCTAGTCAATTAGTCAAAACTACCCTAAAACATCTATTCTCCTAAAATCATCAGACTTAGAAAGAATAGAATAAAAAAAGGCGACAATTTTCTCTCAAGCACAAGCAGAGGTCTTCTCCAAGTTCAGCCTCAAAATCTAGAAGATTTCTCCGTAGTTTTCTTCTCTAGGTATATGGGATTCCACTAGTGGGTTCATTTCACCCATTAGGTCCCTAGATTTCAGTTAGTTCTTGAATTTCTCCATGTTCTGTTCAGACCTAGAGTTCCTAAATTTTAGGGACTATAGCTCCTATGGTATTAACTACATGTTTTCTTTGAGAATTAGTACAGTTCATGTTTAGAATTCAGAACCCTAGCTTGTATGAAATCCAGTACTTTATGAGTTATATTTGCTAGGCAATTCAGTCAAATAATCATGCTTTAGAAATTGAATGCCATATCTTTTAGTATATGTATGTTGCATTTCTTTGTTAGTTATCAGTACTTTGAGCTATCCATTATTTAAGTGCATTGTTGTTTATATTCGGTTGGGAGTAGACTTAGTACGGAGCAGACGAAGGGGTGAAGTCTTAGCTGCCATTTTAGGTGAAGACCTTTAGTAGTAGTCCCCAAGCCACAGAACTACGGCGCCACCATAAGTATTAAATGAGTCAACTGTCAGACTAGGCTTCACGTCCTTGTCCCTTGAGGACATCAGTATTGGATCCATATCAGACTTGTTAGTACCCTTTTCAAGGTATGAACACCCTACCATCCAGGGTTACAGGATGGGCCCATAGTTAGCTCAACTTGGGGTATGTCGGTTAACAGTACCTCTCAAAGTCAGATTCATATTGCATTGACCATGTATTCAGTATTTATTTTAGTATTCAGTTCAGTATGTTATATTCATGAATTGTACTTGGTCATTGCATTTAGTTATGCTTTCAGTTATATGCCTCTATATCCATTTCTATGTTCAGTTCTATATTGTTCAGCTTAGCACATATCCTACATGCTTAGTACATTCAAAGTATTGACATATACTTTTGTGCTACATCGTCTTATGATGTAGGTTCATGCGCTCAACATCCAGACCGCGCCTAGTTCTACTTCCAGTCCATACTCAACAACTTCATTGGTGAGTCCTCATAGCTCGAGGACAATAGACATGCTTTACTTTCAATCTTTACCTTTCAGTTTTCAGTCTTGTTGGAGTTAGCTGGGGACATGTCCCAGTAACTCATATTCAGTTAGAAGGTTTTCAGACATAGACTAGATTTCAATAGTTATTAGTGTTGCTTTCTGTAAGCACTATAATATTTATATTAAATTTATATATTCAGATATTTGGGTTCTTCCCCATTCCAGTTATTAAATTGTTTTTAGCTTCCGCACAGTCCATGTCTTAAATATTGAACTTGTACAGATATGCCATGCCATGAGTTAGCTTGGGGTCACTTGTGATACTAAGCACCGTATTGCATCCAGGGAGTAGCCTCGGGTCATGACATAATAGTTGCACAAACTCCAGCGTAAAAGTTACGAGTCATGCGTTGAGCCAACATTGCTATACTTCTCTAACCATTTGAACAAACTACCACAAATGGAACTTCATCAAAATTCAGATTTTTTAATTAGTATTTGATGTCAAAAAATTCCATAATAATGGGACCTGAATGATCACCTTTATGGTCAAAAGAAGACATCATCATTGCCATGAACTCATATTGTCTTCTAAGAGTGGCCATCCACCTTTGTGCACCAGAATACCCCTGACCAAAGGAGGATACCTATGGTGGACACAATTTTGATGATATTCTATGTGCTCGATCTAAGTAACCTAAAAATATTGTATTAAATTTACATATAAATTTTTATAAAATCACTAGATAGAAAATAATGAGCATACAAAATATTAACCGAATTATCAACTTATAAAGTAAAATGATCATTGTTGGAGCCAAGTTAGAAAACTCAATCACCAAATGAAGGGCTCAATCTCTAGGGACATATTCTCCATAAATATCCCTAGTGATATTGACAATAAATATGATAAAGACTGTGAATGATATATGGGTCATTTTATGTTGGAATGCCACGACAACAAGAAAGTAAAAAAATATAATAGGAAATTCTTTGCAACAGGAAGCAACAAGTTGATGTATTTAAATGATTAAATATTAATTTGCATGAAGTTGGAAGTGAGAATAATGAGATTGACAATAAGGCTTCATTAAAAGATTAGAATGTCGAATATAAAGAAAATCATTTTTCAAGAGAGGACAAGCACATCCCATGCAATTACTAAAAAACTACATTCTTAAAATCTAGAAGAAAACTTGTCTTTCTCATTTTGATAAAATAAATTATAATCCATATAAGATAATCGACAAATAAAATTAATATATCTTGGTCATGAAGAATAATGCATAATATGCTACCAAAGTAATAAGTGGGTCACAACCTTCTGTCATGGATGTGGAAGACAAATACGTCATATGTGTACCTTATACATTACAAATGAAAAATACATAGGCTTTACCTTCAAAGATCATAAATTTATAAATTCAAGATGCAAAACACCCTCAATGAATTTATTTTTACTTGGAAGTAGACAAATCAAGCAATCATAAAAAATGTACCTCTAAAAATAGATGATAATGTAATATTATGGATTATAAAAGAATTTTGAAGAAAGCTAACACTTTAGAAATCCTACAATTTAGGGAAATTCTTATGATTCCTCAAAACCTTGTACAAATCCATGTAGTTTAATATAGGGAATAGATCATTAAAATAGGATGAAAATCATATATAATTCAAGAAGATGGATTTTCGTAGTAATCTACTAAAATTGGGTAAGAACCCTAGTTTCAAAACCATGAAAATTTCCATGAAAGCCTGAGATTCTTGGGCATAAGGGCAAACTAAGTCCTTACTGAATACCCACATACCTGGTGGATGAAAAATCCTTGCAAGAAATCTGAAGTTGAGCTTAGAGGAGAGAACCCTAGGCCTGGAAATTTAGAGAAGACGCTTCTTTTCTATTTTAGAATTGAACTTAGAGAATATGACTTGTTTTAGAGGATTAGACTTAATAAAATAATCCTAAGACTATTTATAGTCGGAGCTAAAATAATTGGGAAAAGATCGGAATGCCCCCGCTTAAAACTGGAAATTTCAGAAATAATCACCACTGGATGGGATGCCCAATGGGCGTTTGACCTGGTATTGCCTGTCGGCCAGGGCATCAGGATGGAGCAGGCTGGGATGGATCCCCCTAGACCATTTCCATGAGCAGACCCATATCCCATCACATCGGCGATGCCTGTGGCTATTTGCCCATTGGGGCAGGGGAGCCTGGGACAGGGGTGCTGACTACTCCTCGCGGGCTGCTCGATGGCCCATCGGACCTTTGATGCCCGTCGGGTACCCCGTATGGCTGTAGCTGGCTTGGACTAAGCCTCTGGGCTCTTCCTACGGGGACCTCTGATGGGCTATCGTGTCAACAATGCCCGTAGGTCAGCCCGTGGGGATTGTCTGGAGATGAAATTTTCTTAAGTTTTTCTAAGTTTTGGGTTTTAGAAGCTGGTTTTCATTCCAAGGTGTTACAATATCTCCCTCTTGGGATCATTCGTCCTCGAATGGAGACTAACTAAGGAGTTTGGGGGGAAAGAGCTGCAATCCCTACCAACAGATTACTAGAAGTTGATATCTGACTGAGTCTTATTATGAGTACATAGAAATATGCTGGAAACACTGGAATAGCTGGGAAAACATGATTCTGAGACTGACATGCATAAGAATAAACTGAGAAACTGAGGAGGAACTATTACCTCAAGTTGACACTGAATCGGAAGGAAAAAGGTGAGGGTACTTGGCCATCATGGCTGCTTCTGCTTCCCAAGTAGCTCCCTCTACAAATTGATTCCTCCACAAAACCTTTACTGAAGCGATTTCCTTATTTCTTAACCTACGAACCTGACGGTCAAGAATATCGACTGGAACCTCCTTATAGGTGAGGCTATCCTTAACAACCACACTTTCTAAAGGCAAAACTAATGTTGGATAACCAATGCATTTCTTCAACAAGGACACATAGAAGACTGGGTTCACCGATGATAAGTTTGCAGGCAACTCAAACTCATAAGCCACGTTGCCAACTCTCTTCAGAATCTTGTAAGGGCCTACATATCTGGGACTAAGCTTCCCCTTCTTACCGAATCTCATCACACCCTTCATGGGGGACACTTTCAAAAAAACCCAGTATCAACCTCAAACTGTAGATCCCTCCTTCTCACATCTGCGTAAGATTTCTGATGACTTTGAGTTGATTTCAACCTTTATCTAATAAGCTGGAACTTCTCCATGGTCTTATGGACTAAGTTTGTCCCTATCAAAGCTGCTTCACCTACCTCAAACCAGCCTATAGGTGATATACACCTTCACCCATAAAGTGCCTCATATGGAGCCATCTGAATGCTAGATTGAAAACTATTTTTATAGGCAAACTCTATAAGAGGTAAGTGATCATCCCAATTTCCTTTGAAGTTGATTACACAAGATCTCAACATGTCCTCTAAAGTCTGAATGGTACACTCTGCCTGACCATCTATTTGCGGGTGAAAAGCTGTGCTAAAATTAACATGCTTACCAAGACCATTCTGAAACGGCCTAAAAAACTGAGACATGAACTGAATGCCCCTGTCTGAAATGATGGATAAGGGAACTCCATTCAACCTGACCATCTCACGGATGTAGATTCTGGCATAATCCTCTGCCGAATCGGTAGTCTTGACAGCCAAGAAGTGGGTTGACTTAGTCACCCTGTCTTCAATCACCCAGATAGAATCATGCTATCTGCGAGTACGAGGTAAACCTGTAATGAAGTCTATATTGATGACCTATCACTTCCAAGTGGCAATATCCATATCCTGAGTCATACCATCTGGTCGCTGGTGTTCCACCTTCACTTGCTGACAGTTGGGACACTTAGCCACAAAATCAACAATGTCCCTCTTCATACCATTCCACCAATAGACTTCTCGTAAGTCATAGTACATCATGGTAGCACCAGGATGGATGGAATATCTGGAGCTATGTTCTTCTATCAAAATCTGTTGTCTCAACTCACCTATATTAGGAACACATAACCGACCCTGGTAACAAAGTACACCATCTCCCCCTTGGGAGAAGACCTCTACTCTCTGCTAGTGGATAACACCTTTTAGCTAAACTAAAAAACCATCTGAACCCTCTGGTAGAGTCAAAACTATGGCTGTGGTCAACCTAGTTTTCAACTCCTGGAAGTTTTTCTCACACTCATCTAACCACTGGAACTTGACCTTCTTCTGAGTAAGCCTAGTCAATGGAGAATCTATGGATGAGAACCCCTAAACAAATCTTATGTAGTAACCAGCCAGACCTAAGAAGCTCCTAATATCTGTCAGAGAGATGGGTCTAGGCCAATTTTTTACTTCCTCTATCTTTTGAGAATCCACTCGAATACCATCCTGAGATACCACATGACCCAAAAAGGTGACTGACTGCAGCCAAAACTCACACTTGCTTAAATTGGCGAATAACTAGCGATCCTTGAGAGTTTGCAGCACCACTCTCAAATGGTTAGCATGCTCCTCCTCACTTAGTGAGTAGACTAGAATATCATCTATAAATACAATAACAAACATTTCCAAATACTACTTGAACACCCTATTGATCAAGTCCATAAAAGCTGCAGGAGCATTTGTTAGTCCAAAAGACATAACCAAAAATTCGTCTTCACCATACCGAGTTCTGAAGGCTGTCTTCGGAATGTCATACTCTCTAATCACAACTGATGATAACCAGATCTGAGGTCAATCTTGGAGAAGTAGATGGCTCCATGAAGCTGGTTGAACAAGTCATCAATCCAGGGGATGGGATACTTATTCTTGATTGTGACCTTGGTCAGCTGACGGTAGTCTATGCACATCCTGAGGGAGCCATCTTTATTACGCATGAAGAGAACTAGACCACCCCATGAAAAGATGCTAGGTCTGATGAAACCTTTATCTAAGAGGTCCTTGAGGTGTTTTTTCAACTCCTTAAACTCAGGTGAATCCATTCTATAGAGAGGAATAGATATGGGCTACGTATCTGGAATAAGGTCTATCCTAAAGTTGATCTCCAACTCAGGAGGGAGTCTGGACAGATCATCAGAAAATACCTCTGCAAACTCATTAACTACAGGAACTGACTGGAAGGGTGGTGTCTAGAACTCAGAATCCTTAACCCAAACTATATGGTATATGTAACCCTTTGATATCATCTTCCTAGTTTTGAGATAAAATATGAAATGACCTTTTGAAGAAGGAGGACTACCTTGCCACTCTAAGACAAGCTCATTTGGAAACTAGAATTTCATGACTCTGGTCCTGCAGTAGACTGAGGCATAACATGCATGTAACAAATCCATGCCGAGAATGACATCAAAGTCGGTCATAACTTATCGTGATTGTTAATCTATTGTGTTGATATTACAACTTGTGAATGGTCATATTCTAAGTCATCTATCCAAATTAATCTCATAATTACATCGTTGAGCAGGGATATGAGTCTTTAATTCATACACATTAAACTATCTTCCCATTTTATTAGCCAAGTGGGGCATTTAGGTATATTGCTATCCTAACCGCAAATCATCCTTTACAATTGATATCTTACAATCAAAGACATGATCCACACTACCTACATTCTTCATTTTATCCCTCCACTCCTATGGTCAATTTGTTTTGAGACTTAGATTTATCCTAAAGTTCATGACGTTTTAGAATAGTTAAAATATGAACGTAGGAACAATCACATGACATGATAAAAAATTAAACCAACTATGAATCCATACTTAAGTAATCATATTTTAGACTCAACCCTAGAAAGAGGGTTTTTAGACACTCATATTCATACAAAGAATCAACATTGATGAATTCATAAAGTAAAACTATAAGAAAGAAAAGTTAAAGAACAAAGAACCCTAGTTTGAGCTCCTTGATGTCTCCTTTTGCTCTCCAATTCATGTATTCTTCCAAAGATGTGTGTAAATATGGATTATTACTCATTTTATAGTGTTTTAATTCGTCCATAGGCTGTCCCATAATAATCATATGCATTTACAACTTTGCCCCCAACTTAAACCAAGTTAAAATTCAATTTTGGACGTTTTAGGGGGGCTGCATCGCGTGGCCAAACCAATTGCCCCTTGCATTTGGTTGTGCGATGAAGGGCCTCTTATCATGCCTTGGTAGGCATGAGTCATGTCCTCCCTCCATTCTTTTGGGTGTGCAAGGCCTGGGCCCCCTCCAAAGCATGAGGATTCGCCTGATTTTGCTTTCTTCTCCTCGTGCACTTGTTCCTTGATTCCCCACTTCTTGTGGACTGTTTATAGGCTTAATTTAGATTCAATAGATCCTACCATAGTATCCTACAGGAATTCATAACACACATTAGTTCATACAACACAATAGAGCTCATCAAAGTACACTAGAATACGCATAGCTCAAGATAGCAAAGCTAGTTATCTCGTCTAAACTCTAATTGATCATTTTGACTCTTGATTCCAAATGCACCTTAAACACTTTAAACATATACATTAGCAACAAAATATACACATAAATAATATATAACTCAATAACTCATCAAGTTATCCTCAAAACTAAGCTAAATGCGCATATATAATTACACTACGCGTAAGATCAGAGGCATTTGAGAGTTCATGTTTAGAGGAGTGTTTGGGTTCATCTGGTTTATGGGGGGTTTGAGGGAAGAGGGAGAGCCTCGTATTTATTCTCCTTTGTTGCATTAAAAAGAGGACTAGTGGAATTATGTGGTATGTAAGGCAAACCTATAGAGATAGATTGAATAGGAATGGAAAAAGATTTTGTACATGAATAATCTATTTTTTGGTTGTTTGTACTATGAATAAAAGTTAATTTATTGGTGTTATTTAATGCCTTATACAAGTTGAAAATGTAACTTTCATAATACCTATTTAGAGGGAATACAATCTTCCTGAGTACTCTTCTTCAACAAGTTGAGGGAATTTGTGGTCTGGGGTTTGGCCACCGAGGTAAGTTTAGGGGACGAGTTGTTTTGCTTTAGGTGAGTAGGGATATTTTGGGAATTCCCTAAATCTAGTTTAAGATATTACTATCTTTTGTAGTGTCTATGGTATCTGAGAAGATTTCCAAAGCCTTTGGAGGCGTCTCCTATTCAGTAGGTATAGGGGGCAAAGTAGGGGCCAAGATAGGGGTACAATGGTTGTCCTACTTTGATTTCCTTGGGTATTAGATTTATTATTTTTGGTAAAAGAAATACTATTTTTAAGTAATAATTTATTAAGGATGACTTCATCTGATATGACATCATTGTGGCCTGGTGTTAAGGGGGTTTGACTTTTCCCCGAGTCCATCCTCTTGATCGAGCTTGGAGTCATACAAGTGTGGTGATCATTCCTAGTTTCAATTCCCTTTAGTTGCATGTTTTTTTTCTGTATTTAAGAACCTTAAGAGTATAGGTATTTACCTGTTTTCGCATGGAATATTTTGACATTAATACCTGGCTCTTCATTTATGACATCAGAATTTTGTCTCTTACTCTTATTCTTCCTCTTGGAGAACTTGTCTATTTGCCATGTCTCATCTTATTCCGGAGGTTCCTTCCAAGGTCTGCTGCATCTTGTTGAGTTTTCCTCTATGCATATCATAGTTGTCCCTTCTTGTTGTGTCGAGGTGCTTGCTATGTAATTATGCATTGTGTGTCCCAGCACACTGCACCTAGGGCATAATATGCCTGATCTTTCATAGATTATGGATTTTTTATAGTGGCCAATAGATATGTGCTTTTTGACTAGAACTGCAATTGTACTTCTACACATATTCTTGCCTATCATCCCCTTACGGTCTCAGATGTGCATACATCCATTTTGACAAATCTTCCTAGTTTCTTCCCAACTCTTGCAAGGATTGCATGATCATAGAATTCTGCTGGTAGTTCTAGTATCCTTATGCAGATCGCAAAGTTTGTCTATTTTTCCTCAGAGCCTACAAAATTGGGGTGCCATCTTTTGACGGACAATAAATATTTATTTATAAACCATTGTCCCTATTTCATTGTTCTTTGGAAGTTCTCATCCTTGTTGAATTTTACTATGTCATAATCATAGCCTACATCTATAAGTACAATTTCCTCATATAATCTCCACATTGTCGTCAATTTCTTTTTCAAATATGTGTGACTGATTTTTTTTTGAATACTTTTATAATTATGGAGTATGTCCAAGGTTGGTGGATCCGTGATTTTTCTATGCCAATCAATTAGATGCAATATCCTCCTTCATCTTCCATTGCGATATCACCTATGAATTTCTCCTCCTCCAACTCCATCATGTTCTCCCATTTAGTTGTTTAGGAATTATTGTAACACCTCGAACTTTCAGGCTAAGGTTTGAACTGTACTACGTATGTACTTAGACACAAACCCAATGAATTTTATTAGTACCTAGGTGTTAAGTTAAATCCTTAGGTGTAGGAAGTGTATGGAACGTGAATTAAGGTCATAATAAACCTCTAGCACAAAGTCGAGTTAGAAGCTTCTCTGCCGACTAAGTTTTCGCATGAGCTTTACTATGGTCAACTTCAAACAAGGATTTTTCTTAGAATATGAAGAGTTATGTGACCCACCACCCATTATATTGAAGGTTTTTAAGTCTCCTTTCCAACGCCACCGACCGTTTGTCAATCCAAGATTTGTGCGAAAAGTTATGCCCATTTTACTGGGCATTGCGTAGGCTGTGCAATCAGCTGCGCGACTGCGCACAAGGAAAATATGCTAGGAGGGGTGTTTTCGTCTTTCCCTTAATCCATAACACCAAACCACGACCCTTAACCTTTCATATAGCCAAATACACTCAGATTTTACCATTTTACATATAATTCCCCTCTTGCCCCAAAACTTCAAAAAGAAAAATCATCATACTTTCAAGCAAGGTCCTTCCTCAATTCTCTTTTCAAGATTTGTTTCTTCTTCTTCTACAAGGTATGTAAGACTACTACTTTTATGTAATTCTTTGAATTTCATGTTCTCCAATTCAAGTTGTTACAAGATAGGTTAGGGTTGAAGAAATCCCCATAATCCTATTTTCCCAATCAAAATCTACAAGTAGCGTTCTTGAGATGTCTTTGGGTAAATTCCTTATTGCCGGATTTTCTCTAAATTATGTCAATATTTATGAACTTGAAGCATAAATACAGTGGCTGAATATTCTTTTGTTGAACGAAATTAAGTAAATCCATGAATATCTTGAATTTTTGAAATAATTGAATCCATTACTACCAATTCTATGACCCTGACTAATATTAGTTCCCAAAATTATGAATTTGCTAAAGAATGAGATTTTTTCTTGATTTTTATTATGGATTGTCTTGTTTATTCTCAAATAAACTATTGTGTGTTGTTTTTACTATTAGATTAGTTTGATGATTTGAGCCTCTCATTACATGATATTAATATGAAAAAAGAATGTTTTTCAGTTAACTCACCTTCAAGAGCTGTGGAAGCCATGTTCGTGAACTATAACCTAACAAATTATGATATATTACCTCTGATGTATCTCCAATAATGACAACAACTCATGTTTCATGTACCTATTATAGTTAACTCTCAATATGAGCCCTAAAGTGGCATTCCATGACTACGAGCCTAAAAACGCTAAACTATGAGCATGAGCCAAAGAAGGCTAAATCATGAACATGATACAATAAGGCTAATACTTTGATCAATGACCAATAATATAACTATGTAACAGTATGAGCTTAAGGGAGTTAGTTGGCTGACCAATGTAACATCCCAGAAATTCTAAGTCAAGATTCGAACCGTTCTTCATGCGTTGTTAAACCTGAACTAGATAAATTTTCTTTATATCTAAGTATTGAGATCAATTCCTATATTTTTAAGGAGATTAGATGTGAATCGAAGTCATAAAGAACTCCTAGCTCAAAGTTAAGTTGAAAGCCCTTCTACCGATTTAGTTTTCATGTAGGTTCTTACTAGGGTCAAATTCAAACGATCATAACTCCTAGAATACAAAGAGTTAGGTGGTCTAGTATCCACCTAATTAAATATATTTGAATTATCTTTCCAACGCCACTGACCTCTTGTTAATACGCATCAAGAGTAAAAAGTTATGGGCATTTTAATGAAGCACTGTCAACTGTCAAAAGATGACGGGCTGGCCGAGGGGCGTGGCTCATTCTGACGGGCTGGCCGACGCCCGTGGCTCCCACGATGGCCCGTGGTGGCAGCCCATGGGAACCAACCAGTGAGCCCTTTTGGCCCCCTGTAAGGGCCATGGTTGGGTCCGACGGCCCGTGGGGGCCACGATGGCCCGTGGGAAGCCCCGTCCAGTGACTTTTCTGCTTTTTTTTCCAGCATTTAAGTTGGGGGTAGTTTGGTCCTTTCCTTACCTCTGGTATTTCCCCTCATCTTTTAAACATCCAAAATGGGTTATTCCTCATAATAACATCACTCTACCTCTAAAAAATTCCCTCAAGACTCTAAGGCAGGGTACCTAGGGTTTCAAGCAAGAAAGATCATAGAAGCTCAAGCAAGGAAGTCTCTCAAGAGTTTTCTTTCAGATTTCTTCTCCAAGTCTCCACCTCCAACCTTGAGGATTCTTCTCCAAGCTTCATGCTCAAAGTTATATCTAGAAGTTCTTCATGTTTTAGGTATGCGGGTATTCAATAAGGGAATTCTTTCACCCTTATGCCCAAAACGTCAATCTTCTAAATTGATTTTATTAATTTCTAAATTAGGGTTCTAACCCAATTCTCATGTGTTCTTCTATAAATTATTTCCTCATAATTCTTCTATGGATTCTAACACTAAATGGCATGATTTTGCATGAGTTTATATAAGTGGTTTCCTATTCATGATTTTAGGGCTAATCCTTGTCCAATTTGTGGAGTTGGGTTCTTACCCAATTTGGGGGGAAATTGTTGGTTCACTTTTAAAGCATCGAATCATGGTTTATCATTACTTATGTATGATTTATTTGAGGTTCCTTAATTGATTTTAAAAGTCCATGCATTAAAGGTTATTTCAAGTATGATTCCTTCAAAATTGCATGATTTCAAAAAAAGATTGGCATGTTTTGATAGCATGTCCTTATGTATTATGAAATTTCATGCTTAATTCTTCAAGTATGATTTTAGAAAAGAAAGTCTGTTTTGAATTATGACTATATTAAGTTTTAAGGATTTTGAAGCATGAACAATATGACATTTGATATGTCTCTATGATATATGAAAAGGTTTGGCATCTAGATGTGTCTACTTATGATATGAGAATTTGCATGATGCCCAATGTGTTTTCATACTTTTCGAACAAGATTTGGCATGATATTGTGCCACTAAGAAGTTCTGAGCTATATGTGCATGTTTTGGGAGTAGTATTTAGCACCGAGCGATGAGAGTTCAATTACCCAAGTCCAAAAATTGCGTTGCCAGCATAGGTTATGAAATAAAGTGCCCTATGGGCTTATGAGAGTGGATCAACATCTTGATAAATGGTTTCCTTGCCTTAGCGGGGCATAGGACAGCTTTACTAACTTGGGTTATATAGTTGGGTATGGTGGCCCGTGCTTTGGCAAGGTTCGGGCCAGCTTTGCTAACTAGGGTTATATAGTTAGATTCCATGTAGCTCGCATGGTCTATTGTTGGTTATAAGAAACTCTCATATTAAAGCTTTTGACTTATTTGAAATTATGATATCTACTTGAGTTTGACTCTTATGTCATGATTTTCTATTCAACTTATGACATGTACCATGAAACTTCCTTTATGCATGAACTAAGCTCTTATACATGTTTTGAACACGTTTTCATTATTTTTATGAATCGCTCACGTACTCGGTACATCCTATAGTATTGACACATATCTTGGGCTGCATCCTCTTGATGAAGCAGATTCAGGTGTTTTCCATCAATCTCGTGGTTAGTCGAGCCGGTTATCCAGTCAGCATTGGTGAGTCCTCATAGTTTGAGGATGAGTTTTCATTCCAGTTGTATCATTTATCTTTCTTTTAGATTGTCGAGTTAGTTGGGGTTTTGTCCCACCAACTCCATATGTCAACTTAGAGGCTTTTCATACATAGACAATATTCGAGTCCTTTCTCTATGTTGTATTTTTCCCATTCAGTTTGACTATCTATGCTTACATTTCTGGATTTTCTTATTATATTTCCGCTCCTTTAATTATTTTTCCTGAGTTATGCTATGACCAAGGGTTAGATTGGGGCACTCGTGGTCCCAAGTCCCGTGTTACGCCCAGGGTGTAACCTCGGGGCATGACAAACTTGGTATCAGAGCATCAGGTTCAAGAGTCCTAGGATGTCTGAAATCCGAATTAAGTAGAGTCTTTCTCATGGGTGTGAAGCGCGCCACATTTATCAGGGAGAGGCTACGAGACATTTTTAGGAAAACTCTACCTCTTTCATGTTCCTTATCGTGCGATAGAGTTTAACTATATTTACCCCCATATTTATGCGTTGCTCCCAGTTCCATTGTTTATACTTCATATATGAGGTGCCAAAAGTAGTAAATGTCAGTCTATCTATCAGCGAGGTTCTCTCAGATCTCTTCCAAAACTTTGTTACTAATTATTCCTCAACAAGTAAAAGTGTATACCTAGATCCTTAGGTAGTGTTGCCACCCGACAGATGTTGTGTAGTAAGCCATTAGTAGTAGAATGGACCTCGAGCTAGAAGTATGAAGTCAGAAGTGTAGTAGCTTAGGGGGGAAAATAGCATTTGGTTAGAGCATGCATTCAGAGTTGTGTTCTTTTAGATAGGGGATGAGATTATACATACCTTTGTGTAGACTAAAGAGTAGTAAGTTATTGTGCTAGTATAGACCAAGTATAGAATATGAACAAAAGGATGATAGTATGAGAGAGATAATGATGGTTTTGTGGGATTTACCTGGTAGGTGTGGTATAGTATAATGTAAGAGTTTAAGTTCATGAAATTGCAGCAAGTGTAAATATGTGAGCATGATATATATATGTGGGCCAGAGTAGGATATACAATTTTGAGCCTCTCAGTATAGGCTTTAACGCATTGGGGGTAGTGGGTAGTAGAAAGAGAGGACTTTGAGAGTTAGAACCATGCAAGTCTATCATGTTATTGAATGGGATAGGTTGTAAGTTATTGAATGTGGTATGTACAACCCCTATTTAAGATAGAAATATTGAGTCTTAGGCTTTTTAGGCGAGGGAAAGTCTTATGCTATAGAAGGAAGTGGATATCCCTACTAGATTCTACATCAGTATCTGTTTTGTTAGGGTAAAATAATCATAGTTTAGTTTAGAGGATAGTGGGAGGTCGACAGACTTAGAAAGGTAGCACAAACCCAAGGGGGAGATATTGTAGCACCTCGGTATTCGGGTCATCTTTCTAACTTAGAACCCAGAAAATTTTCTGAAATCTTACACCTGACAGCGACCGCCACAGGCGTCGAAGCTTTGTCTAGCCGTGGGGAACATCATGGGAATCATTCAGTGGCCCTGAACCATAGCTCTCCCAACTCGACGTCCTAGGGCGACGGGCGTGGCATCCGCCATGGGACAACGGCCCCGCCGAGACAATGACCCAGTGGCCTTTTCCCAACCCTTCCTAGGTTCTATTGCGACGGGCCATGGGAACCCGCCGTGAAAATCATCCAGCAACCCCAGACCCTCAGCAAGCTATTCTGATGACCCGGTCCGAGGGGCCATCGTGGTTCTAACGCCCGTCAGGTAGACCATCTGGCAGGAAATTTCTTGCAATCCTTCCTTAAGTTCAGGGGAAATTTGATTTTATCCCCTATTAGCCTAATACTTCCCCATTTACCTAATTCTAAATTCCAAAAGAGGAAGAACTTCACTCCCCCAAGCTCCAAGCTCCAAGCTCTAAGCTAAGGATCTTTATCTTAAAGTCTCCATCCCTCAAGGTTCTATCTTAGAAGTATTTAACCTTGGTATGTTTCGTTGTAGAAGTTCTTCAAGTTACACCTCCTAAATATGCTAGGGAAGAGAGGAGAAGACTCGGATAGTGTAAGATACGAGAAACTATAAGGTGACCATAGTTATAAGCTTGAACATTGTGATGAAATACATATGGGCTTTGCTTTGTGTGACTAGTTATTCCATTGGTTAAGAGTTCAAGTTTAGTTGGTTTTCATGATAAGAAGGAACATTATTCTTAGAGGGTAACTCTAGATGCAGGAGATTTAGTCGAGACAGGCTTGAACATGATTGAAGAAGGTAGTCAGACTCAGACCTTAGTATCTACAGGTGCGCTGGTGAAGATTTTAGTTGCAAATGGTAAGTGTGCTATTCAGGGAAGTTAGTGTAATTAAAAAGGTGTTCTTAAGCTTAAAAGTTATCAGCTTTGTTGTTTAGGCAAGAATAGTCTTGTTCTTACTCCCATCCCAGAGTGCTCATATCATATCAGTTCAGACCTACTGGTAATCATTCCTAAGGCCAGAAGACCCTCCGTTCAGCTAAGTCTATGGTAGTAAGTTCATTTTAGAAGAGAATAGTTTTCTCGTATAGCTACTCCTCTCAGTTTGATTCAGTTGACTATGATCCCTAAGAATTTGTTCAATCGCTACGAGTTTCAGTCGAGTCCTTACTCTTAATCTAAACCAATTATCATGGTATATAGTCAGTTTCATGTCCCATCAGTTATGCTTATGCTCTCAGTAGGCATACATGTTCCAAGAATCCATCTCAGTTTATATTTCAGTCAGAAATCTGTTACCATGAAGTACTTCAGCCATTGGAACTTTGTTGATGGGAAGTAAACCTTTTTACCCTCCACTCCCAACTTATTAGTCTTCATTCAACGACGAATGATCCCAAGGAGGACATATTGTAACATCCCAGAAATTCTAAGTCAAGATCTGAACTGTTCTTCATGCATTGTTAAATCCGAACTAGATAAATTTTCTTTATATCTAAGTATTGAGATCAATTCCTATATTTTTAAGGAGTATTAGATGTGAATCAAAGTCATAAAGGACCCCTTGCTCAAAGTTAAGTTGAAAGCCCTTCTACCGATTTAGTTTTCCCGTAGATTTTATACATGTTTTGAACATGTTTTCATTATATTCATGTATCGCTCACGTACTCGGTACATCTTATAATACTAAAACATATCTTTCGCTGCATCCTCTTGATAATGCAGATTCAGGTGTTTTCCATCAATCTCGTGGTTAGTCGGAGTCGGTTATCCAGCCAGCATTGGTGAGTCCTCATAGTTTGAGAACGAGTTTTCATTCCGGTTGTATCGTTTATCTTTCTTTTAGATTGTCGAGTTAGTTGGGGTTTTATCCCACCAACTCCATATGTCATCTTAGAGGCTTTTCAGACATAGATAGTATTCGATTCCTTTCTCTATATTGTATTTTTCCCATTCAGTTTGACTATATATGCTTACATTTCTGGATTTTTTTATTATGTTTCCGCTCTTTTAATTATTTTGCTTGAGTTATGCTATGACCAAGGGTTATCTTGGGGCACTCGTGGTCCCAAGTCCCATTATACGCCTAGGGGGGTAGCCTCGGGGCATGACAAACTTGGTGTCAGAGCATCAGGTTCAAGAGTCCTAGGATGTGTGAAAGCCGCGTTAAGTAGAGTCTTTCTCATGGGTGTAAAGCATGCCATATTTATGAGGGAGAGGCTATGAGACATTTTTAGGAAAACTCTACCTCTTTCATGTTCCTTATCGTGCGATAGAGTTTAACTCTATTTAGTCCCATATTTATGCATTGTTCCTAGTCCATTGTTTATACTTCATATATGAGGTGCCAGAAGTAGTAAATGTCAGATTATCTATCAGCGAGGTACTCTCATATCTCTTCTAGAACTTTGTTACTAATTATTCCTCAAGAAGGAAAATTGTATACCTAGATCCTTGGGTAGTGTTGCCTCCCAACAGATATTGTGTAGTAAGCCATTAGTAGTACATTGGACCTCGAGCTAGAAGTATGAAGTCAGAAGTGTAGTAGCTTAGGGGGGGAAATAACATTTGGTTAGATAATGCATTCAGAATTGTGTTCTTTTAGATAGGTGATGGGATTATACATCCCTTGGTGTGGACCAAAGAGTAGTTAGTTATTGTGCTAGTACAGACCAAGTATAGAATATGAACGAAAGGATGATAGTATGAGAGAGATAATGATGGTTTTGTGGGATTTATCTGGTAGGTGTGGTATAGTATAATGTAAGAGTTTAAGTTCATGAAATTGCAGCAAGTGTAAATATGTGAGCATGATATATATATGTAGGCCAGAGGAGGATATACGATTTTGAGCTTCTCAGTATAGGCTTTAATGCATTAGGGGTGGTGGGTAGTAAAAAGAGAAGACTTTGAGAGTTAGAACCATGCAAGTCTAGCATGTCATTGAATGGGATAGGTTGTAAGTTATTGAATGTGGTATGTACAACCCCTATTTAAGATAGAAATATTGAGTCTTAGGCTTTTTAGGTGAGGGAGAGTCTTATGCTATAGAAGGAAGTGGATATTCCTACTAGATTCTAGATCAGTGTTTGTTCTGTTAGGGTAAAATGATCGTAGTTCAGTTTAGAGGATAGTGGGAGGTCCCTAGACTTATAAAGGTAGCACAAACCCAAGGGGGAGATATTGTAGCACCTCGATATTCGGGTCATCTTTCTAACTTAGAACCCAGAAAATTTTCTGAAATCTTACACCTGACGGTGGCCTCCACGGGCATCGAAGCTCTGACGGGCCATGGGGAACATCGTGGGAATCATTCAGTGGCCCTAAACCATAGCTCTCCTAACTCGACGCTCTAGGGTGACGGGTGTGGCATCCGTCATGGGATGTCGGCCCCGCTGTGACAATTACCCAGTGGTCTTTTCCCATCCCTTCCTAGGTTCTGACGGGTGGTCACCACGGGCGTTGCTATTGCGACAAGCCATAGGAAGCCACCATGAAAATCATCCAGCAACCCCAGACCCTCAGCCAGCTATTCTGACGACCTGGTCCGACGGGCCATCATGGTTCTGACACCAGTCGGGTAGCCTATCTGGCAGGAAATTTCTTGTAATCCTTCCTTAAGGTCAAGGGAAATTTGATTTTATCCCCTATTAGCCTAATCCTTCCCCATTTACCTCATTCTAAATTCCAAAAGAGGAAGAACTTCACTCCCCCAAGCTTCAAGCTCCAAGCTCCAAGCTAAGGATCTTTATCTTAAAGTCTCCATCCCTCAAGGTTCTATCTTAGAAGTCTTCAACCTTGGTATGTTTCGTTGTAGAAGTTCTTCAAGTTACACCTCCTAAATATGCTAGGGAAGAGAGGAGAAGACTCGGATAGTGTAAGATACGAGAAACTATAAGGTGACCATAGTTATAAGCTTGAACATTGTGATGAAATACATATGGGCTTTGCTTTGTATGACTAGTTATTCCATTGGTTAAGAGTTCAAGTTTAGTTGGTTTTCATGATAAGAAGGAACATTATTCTTAGAGGGTAACTCTAGATGCAGGAGATTTAGTCGAGACAGGCTTGAACATGATTGAAGAAGGTAGTCAGACTCAGACCTTAGTATCTACAGGTGCGCTGGTGAAGATTTTAGTTGCAAATGGTAAGTGTGCTATTCAGGGAAGTTAGTGTAATTAAAAAGGTGTTCTTAAGCTTAAAAGTTATCAGCTTTGTTGTTTAGGCAAGAATAGTCTTGTTCTTACTCCCATCCCAGAGTGCTCATATCATATCAGTTCAGACCTACTGGTAATCATTCCTAAGGCCAGAAGACCCTCCGTTCAGCTAAGTCTATGGTAGTAAGTTCAGTTTAGAAGAGAATAGTTTTCTCGTATAGCTACTCCTCTCAGTTTGATTCAGTTGACTATGATCCCTAAGAATTTGTTCAATCGCTACGAGTTTCAGTCGAGTCCTTACTCTTAATCTAAACCAATTATCATGGTATATAGTCAGTTTCATGTCCCATCAGTTATGCTTATGCTCTCAGTAGGCATACATGTTCCAAGAATCCATCTCAGTTTATATTTCAGTCAGAAATCTGTTACCATGAAGTACTTCAGCCATTGGAACTTTGTTGATGGGAAGTAAACCTTTTTACCCTCCACTCCCAACTTATTAGTCTTCATTCAAGGACGAATGATCCCAAGGGGGACATATTGTAACATCCCAGAAATTCTAAGTCAAGATCTGAACTGTTCTTCATGCATTGTTAAATCCGAACTAGATAAATTTTCTTTATATCTAAGTATTGAGATCAATTCCTATATTTTTAAGGAGTATTAGATGTGAATCAAAGTCATAAAGGACCCCTTGCTCAAAGTTAAGTTGAAAGCCCTTCTACCGATTTAGTTTTCATGTAGGTTCTTACTAAGGTTAACTTCAATTAATCAAAACTCCTATAATATAAAGAGATAGGTGTAGTAGTACCCATAAAATTAAAGGTATTTTTATTATCTTTCCAATGCCACCGACCGCTCATTGATACGAGTCCGGAGTAAAAAGTTATGGGCATTTTAGTGAAGCACTGTCAGCTGTCAAAAGCTGACGGGCTGGCCGACGGGCGTGGCTCATTCTGACGGGCTGGCCGACGCCCGTGGCTCCCACGATGGCCGGTGGTGGAAGCCCATGGGAACCAACCAGTGAGCCCTTTTGGCCCCCTATAAGGGCCACGGTTGGGTCCGACGGCCCATGGGGGCCACGATGGCCCGTGGGAAGCCCCATCCGGCAACTTTTCTTCTTTTTTTTCAGCATTTAAGTTGGGTGTAGTTTGGTTATTTCCTTACCTAAGGTCTTTCCCCTCATATTTTAAACACCCAAAAGGGGTTATTCCTTATAAGAACATCACTCTACCTCTAAAAAATTCCCTCATGACTCTAAGGCAAGGTACCTAGGGTTTTAAACAAGAAAGATCATAGAAGCTCAAGCAAGGAAGTCTCTCAAGAGTTTTCTTTCAGATTTCTTCTCCAAGTCTCCACCTCCAACCTTAAGGATTCTTCTACAATCTTCATCCCCAAAGTTCTAGCTAGAAGTTCTTCATGTTTCAGGTATGCGGGTATTCAATAAGGGAATTCTTTCACCCTTATGCCCAAAACTTCAATCTTCTAAATTGATTTTATGAATTTCTAAATTAGGGTTCTTACCCAATTCCCATGTGTTCTTCTATAAATTATTTTCTCATGATTCATCTATGAATTCTAACACTAAATTGCATAATTTTGCATGAATTCTTATAAGTGGTTTCCTATTCATGATTTTAAGGTTAATCCTTGTCCAATTTGTGAAATTTGGGTTCTTACCCAATCTGGGAAAAAATTATTGGTTCATTTTTAAAGTATCAAATCATGGTTTCTCATTACTTATGTATGATTTATTTGAGGTTCCTTAATTGATTTCAAAAGCCCATGCATTAAAGGTTATTTCAAGTATGATTCCTTCAAAATTGCACGATTTCAAGTGAAGATTGGCATGTTTATATACCATGTCCTTATTTATTATGAAATTGCATGTTTAATTCTTCAAGTATGATTTTAGAAAAGAAATTATGTTATGAATTATGACTATATTAAGTTTTAAGGATTTTGAAGAATGAACAATATGACATTTGATATGTCTCTATGTTTTATGAAAAGGTTTGGCATCTAGATGTGTCTACTTATGATATGAGAATTTTCATGATGCCCGATGTGTTTTCATGCTTTTCGAATAAGATTTGGCATGAGATTGTGCCACTAAGAAGTTATGAGCTATATGTGCATGTTTTGGGAGTAGTATTTAGCACCAAGCGATGGGGGTTCGATTATCCAAGTCCAAAAACTACGTTGCCAGCGTAGGTTATGAAATGAAGTGCCTTATGGGCTTATGAGAGTGGATCCACATCTTGATAAATGGTGTCCTTTCCTTAGCGGCGCATAGGACAGCTTTGCCAACTAAGGTTATAAAGTTGGGTATGGTGGCCCGTGCTTTGGATAGGTTCAGGCCAGCTTTGCTAACTAGGGTTATATAATTAGATTCCATGTAGCTCTCATGGTCTATTGTCGGTCATAAGAAACTCCTGTATGAAAGCTTTTGACTTATTTGAACTTATGATATCTACTTGAGTTTGACTCTTATTTCATGATTTGCTATTCAACTTATGAAATGTTCCATGAAACTTCCTTTATGCATGAACTAAGATCATATACATGTTTTGAACATGTTTTCATTATTTTTATGCATCGCTCACGTACTCGGTACATCCTATAGTACTGACGCATATCTTGCGCTGCATCCTCTTGATGATGCAGATTCAAGTATTTTCCATCAATCTCGTGGTTAGTCAGAGCCGGTTATCCAGTCAACATTGGTGAGTCCTCATAGTTCGAGGACGGGTTTTCATTCCAGTTGTATCGTTTATCTTTCTTTTAGATTATCGAGTTAGTTGGAGTTTTGTCCCACCAACTCCATATGTCAGCTTAGAGGCTTTTCAGACATAGACACTATTCGAGTCCTTTCTCTATATTGTATTTTTCCCATTCAGTTTGACTATCTATGCTTACATTTTTGGATTTTCTTATTATGTTTCTGCTCTTTTAATTGTTTTGCCTGAGTTATGCTATAAACAAGGGTTAGCTTGGGGCACTCATGGTCCCAAGTCCCGTGTTACACCCAGGGGGTAGCCTCGGGGCATGACAACCAACCAGGCATAAGTCTAAATGACAAATGCTCGAAACTATGTTTGCCGACGTAGGATAGAGATTATTCCGCAAGTCAGATGATTCTTTTTCATGTGTCCCAAAAAGGGCTAATTACAGATCCTTGCTAGCAAATCATGTCATGTCATGTCCTACGTCCGGAAAGGTATAGGATGGCTTAGCTGATCGGGCCGAGATCAGACTCCATGCGCTCACATGGTGGTTTATGTCGGTTCACCACTTGCTCCCATAAATAACTAAAAGGATTAAATTCACTTTACTTGGTCAGTTACTATTTCAACTGATGCTCTGGTTCATTTTTAGATTATCATCACTTGGATTGAACCTCTTACATTGATATTTTCATGCTTTACTATTTTTCCTGGTATAGTTTTACATACCAATACATTTCATGTATTGACCATCTTGGATGCTGCATCTTTTCATGATGCAGGTTTTGGGACGTTCGTTCATGATTTCGTGCAGCATTAGGTCCATTCGTATCAGCTATTGGTGAGCACTTCATCTTTCGAAAGACACAATTATTATCTTTTTTTTATTTTGTTCTATGTTATAAGGTAATGCCAGGGTCTTTTCCCAGTAGATATTGACTCATGTACTTAGAGGCTTTGTAGATTTATGCAGATGTCAATTTTCATATGTTTTCAGCTTCATTCAGATATTTTGGAATTTTCCTTATTTATGTTGTACAGGTTTAAGGTTTATTGAAATGGGTTTTTCTTTTCGTATTCTCATTATGAATTCTAAAAGATGTTTTAACTTTGGCTTATTTTATTTGAATGCTCATGATGTAAGCTAAGTGGTTCTCTCGGGCCAGTAATAGTTTTGGGTGCATGTTACGTCTGGGGCCTAGACTCGGATCGTGACAATTATGCGTGGAGTAGGGTTTAATTAGCATATTCTTGAATGATGTATTTTTGGTATTACTATCATTCGACAGTTCTTCGGTATCTCGTGACTCATTCTCTATTGTAATATCTTAATCCTCTATGATGTTTGGGGGGATCGGTGGGTTTAACGTCTCTTGTTTGTGGCCCATGGCTGTAGTTAGTGTTGGAATTTTTTATACTGAGAAGGGATAGCCTCTCTCTAGGTTTCACTTACTCTTATGGTTGTTGTTCTCTTTATCTGTTGTAGTTGTGGTCTCGATCTTTTGTTGTACCAGTGCTTGGCTATCGGGATGGGCAAAGTAGATTTTTCTTTAAATTTTATTGACTTACTTTAGCTTTGTTCTTTCTATGCTTTGTTTTGCGTTGAGTAAATCTATTTTATGTGTTTGGGTTTCAATGTTTTGTCACTGCAGTGTCTCTTTAGCACAATTGGTTCAGCTATTTATGAGACGACAATTGCCATTCCCAAAAGTTCCCTAGCTTTCTCTTTTGTTTTTTTCCACTAAAGGGACTTCAATAAGTGTGCATTACATTTCTCCTTTAATTTGATATCTTTGCTGGATTTTGTGCATGCACACATAATTTGGTTGTGTATGGTATATCATTGGATGTTGTCACTTGAAGCTTCAGTTTGGTTTATTCTTTGTTGAGAAAGGATTGGGTATATTAACTCCTCAGGAAAAATTATTTATACAGGCGTTCGATAAATTTCTTTAAAGAAATTACTTTTCATTAAACTTCTAGCTTTTGCTTCTTCTCCTTTTTTTGTGGTGAAGTAAGAGTTTGGTTTGCCTTTTCTTATGATTAGACTGTATCTGTCCATTCTAAATTTTTATCTTACAAAGTGAAATTAAATTTCAGAAAACAATTTATTTTGAAAATTTGACCAAAGCCAATAATTTGTACATGGTAAGGGAAATTACTGAACATGAAGTACATTCAAGTTTAACACTAAAAAAGAGTTATTTCTTGACACAGTACTTTCTTTACTAACATTAAAATCAATGTTTATGCCCTTTTCCCACTTGTGCATTTTAACTAAAGATGTACCGATATTTTCCTTTCTCTTGGATTCTCAGTTGCATGTCTCATGCTAATTTCTTTGTCCCTGTAACTTTTTTTGCCTTTGTCCAGTTTATTTGGTTGCTCTTGTGCATCTTTGAGAAAATATGAAGTATAAGGTATATATTATTTTCTCTTCTTACTATGTTAATTGCATTTACTACTAATCCCCCAACATAGCAGACTCTAGTGAAGCACTTTTATCATTTCTTTGTATCACTTTGTTGCTTTGTTAGCTTAATGTAAAGCATGCGGCTTTACTGTGTCAATTTATTTTTCCATTTTTTTAGACTGTGTATCATCATTTAACTTCATCATCCAAATGCCTTAACTTGGGAGATTTTAGTGGAGTCAATGAATATAAGGAGGATAAAATGTAGACGCAGGAAAAGATTGAAACAAATTTCAACAAACAAAGGAAAAGAAATATTTTTGGTAGACCTGTTGTAGTATACATGCTACCTAAAAAATAAATGTGGTAGAACTGTCATACTGTACATGCTTCTTTTTCCCCTTTCTTAAAACTTAAAATGTATGGAGCACATGGTATCGGAAGTGTTAATTTTCCTTTCAAGCGAGAGCAGCTGAAAGGAAGTCTAGGAAGCCAGCTAGAAGCTTAAGTGAATCTCTTTGGCGAGGTCAAGAATCCGTCTATTCAAATGGAGTTGAGCTAGGTAGAGAGATAATAGATCCTCCTCCTAGGAGGGTAGCTTCTATTCCTTGAATGCCTGCAAGTTAAATGAAATTGGTTTTAACACCAGTGTCACTTTCCTTGACCCTGACAAACAAATCACTCTCATGTTTAATTTGTACTTAGTTATACAATTGTAATAATGATGTATCAACTTTCATGTACTGGTTTTGTAGAGACCATCTATGAGGAATACCAATACTTAGCAACGAATCTGTGTCAGGTAAATTCAACTCTACTTTCAACTTGGTCAGTGAGATATTGGATTGCTACTAACCTACTCAATATCCATATTATATATTGTGCACATTATAGACAACTAAAAGGTAATTGAGTATTCTACTATTCAATCTATATCCTCCTGCTTATCTATATTTTGCAACTCAACTATACTTGAGCTTCTAGCATATTCATTTTTTAAATTTTTCTTAGACTATACATGGAAGATAATTCATCTTCCAATATAAGCATTAGTACAATTGGTTAACCAAATAGAGAATTTTGTCAGTTGTATATATACCTCCTTAGAAAATAATCCTAATGATCCCTTTTGGCCTTTATTTAGTTTTATTATACATGACAGAGTATTTACTGGGGAATATGCATTCTACAACTTAATTCTCTCTTATTTATGGTTGTCGAGTCATCATTAAGCATTGTTTTATCAGCTTACTCTATATTAGGATAACCTTCAGTTATTACTTTAGGCTTTTTGTTTATGTTTATGGTTCTTTCTTTGTTTTTGTGTTTGTTCTTGACACATTCAGTTTATTGGATTTTCTGGAGAGAACTATACTCTCTCAGTCTGCTCATAGCCTTTTGTTATTCTGATCCTTTATTGTCTTGCTGGAAAGTTTGCCGCATTAAAATTCCTTTGAGTTTTATATCTTGGCACCATCTCAAACTTTTTTTCAAGAGAATTAACCTATATTAAGAAGTTAAGAACCAATGGTTTAACTCGAACTACATAACCAAAAGCCACTTCACCAATACAATGAGTTATCTTATTATTTGAGATATTGATACCTTTATTTATTAAGAATAGACATTTTTCTATGAATAAGAAGCTTTCAGAAGAAAAGCATCTCTTAGGTCAATATTACCAAAAGGACAAGGAGGAATGCATCTACAAATTCATGACATGAAGCATTGTGGAAGTTCACAACTTTGCTGCTTCTGTAATGACATGGATGAACATGATTCTCCCTTTGTATATGATTGATCTCTGCAACTCCTACAAGAATTATGACTAATACTTGATGTATATGCAAGAGCTACTTAGTAAATTTTGTTATTTAACCATTTTCAACGAAAGATAATGTAACACCCCAATCTTTTTGGCTAAGATTTGAACCATTCTACGTATGTAAATAGACCCAAACCAAATGAATTTTATTGTACCAAGGTATAAAGGTCAATCCTTAATTGTAGGAAGTGTATTGGATGAGAATTAAGATCATAAGACCCCTAGCACAAAGTTGAGTTGAAAGCTTCTCTACCGATTAAGTTTTCATATAAGTTTCTACTATGGTCAACTTCAAACGTGCATTCCTCCTAGAATATGAAGAGTTACGTGGTCCACTACCTTTCAACGTAAAGGTTTTTGAGTCTTCTTTCCAATGCCACCAACCGCTCATCAATCCGAGTTCCGAGTAAAGAGTTATGCGTGTTTTACTAAGGAATAGTTAGAGGAGACGGGCTACCGCCCAAAATGGTTGGTGCGACGCCCCAATCCTTTTGGACTGTGAAGTCTATGCTCCTCACCTATTTAAGTGGTATTTTCATCCTAGGTATTTTGGGTATTATTTTGCACGATTAAAAACTGAAGAAAGTTGATGCCCACTAATTATCTCTCAGGGACCAGGTCCTCAACACAGTTCCACTTAAAGCAGTAAGTAAATTAACACACAAAATTTACATGAAAAACCTCCCAACTCCAGGAGTAAAAACCACGAACTCAATTTTACTAACAACTTCAAGTTTATGATTACAACTCAATAATCAAGAAACTATCTCTAGTACCTAGCCTCAAACAATTCTTTGAAATTGTTTCTTCTCTCAAACTCTCTCAAGAAGTTAAACCCACTTCTTGTTATAAGCCTCACAATCACACACACTACAACTTAACAACCTCACAGGGTTGTTCTAAGAATAGCTTCTACTTGTCTTCTCGAAACAGTTTGCTTGATCTCCTATTGCTTGAGGATAACTCTTTCTCTGCTTGTGCAATGGGTGTGTTGAATTCAAACTTTGCTCCATTGATTTTATAGAAATTTCAAGCTCTCCTCTACTTGATAGGAAAAGTGCAAACATTTCCTTATAGGACTTGGACACGCCTTTGAATCGAGTTCGTTTCTTATTGGACATGGTGACTACCTTTTATAGTTAACTTCCATAGATACCTTTTTACCAAAAATAGGTTTTGCCTTATTATCAAAACTTGTTCGACAAGGTTTCTTTAATTTCATCATTTTTGATGATGGCAAACTCTATCCTATTTTTGAAAAAAAAAAATCAATATCTCAGCAGCTCACAGCCTCATTTTTAACAATGGGAGTTCAATAACAAGGTCAGCATCATGAACTTCAATAAGGTGTTTCAATCTCAGCATCAATTCAACAAGGTTCAAGCTCTCCTCTATCTCAACACAGTGTATTCAACAAGTTTCAAGCTCTCCTCTATCTCAACACGTGTATTTAGCAGGACAATACATAGTATGCATTCAAACAAGGATAATATTCTTCCCCCTTTTGACATCATTAAAAATATTGTGAGATACTATGAGTGAAATAGAGAATAGAGCAGGTAAATAACTCATGGCCACTTGGGCAACAGAGGCACAATTAAGATAGTCACTACCAAGTCACTAAAGTTTAACATCTACTCAACCATAAGCAAGAAGCAAGAAGTAAGAAGTAATAAGGCACAAACAAACACAGCAAGATAGGCACAAATTAAGCCAACCATTGGCCCAAAACAAAATATATCAAATTTAATTATAAAAACTAAAAAATTATCTGTTCATGAGAGCCAAAAACTAGTAATAATCCACATGGGAGGGGGTTAGTGTGAGAAGGAGCTGAGGAGGATCAGGAGGAAGGCTTTGGCTTGGGAAGCAGGTTCATCAAGGACTGGATGTTCTCTATGTGTTTGTTCTGCTGCACAATCATCTCAGTCTTCAGGGTGTCCACCTAAGCCTGAGAAGTTGCAAGACACTCCTTCAACCCTGCATTCTCCTTTTGCAGCTGAGCTATCTTCTGATGAGTAGCCTCTAAGTCCAGCAATGGTTGAGACATGGGGCTGGAACTTCTCTTCTTAGAGGGCTGAGTAGGCAAGCACTCACATTTTTCCAAAGTGGAAAGAGTGATTCTATCATACCTGGTTGCTACAACCCCTTCTCCTAGAGGTACATCAAAACTTCTGAAGACCACAGTTAGCAAGAACTCATAAGTCAGACTATGAGGTCCAGTCTTTGCAGAAGTCACTCTTTCCATGTATTTGATCATGAGTGAAGGGAAGTTAATCCTCTCATCCAGGTCTAGGGCATTCATAATCCCCATGACCCTAAAATTGGCCTCACTTCTTCTACCTCCTCTAGGAAGTATCTCCCTATTCATAATCTCAAATAGGAGCTTGTGATCAGGAGCCATTTCCCCCTTACACACCTTTCTAACCACCTTTTTCTCCTTCCCTTGTGAGAACTTTTTGGTCAACCGACAGTCTTCATTAGACTTCCACACATATTCCTCCAGACCCTCATAAGGAACGATCAGAATCTCACCCAGATTAGCTGGATCAAATACAATTTCCACCCCCCTCACATTAGTGCTTACCACTCACCCATCCAACATGCATAAGTTGGCATAGAATTCCACTACCTCCTCATTATGCAGCATGGGCTTAACAGTTCTAAACAGATGATACCACCCCTGAAAGCTAAGCCTATCTAGCAGTCTTTGAATATAAGAGTTTGACATTACCTCTTTATCAAGTATTCCCCTTTTCAGGAGCTGTTGTGTTGCATAGTAACCAAGAGGTCCCAGCCTCAAGAACTTCTCATAATTCTTGTTTTTTACAGCCTAAGGGGGATAATTTCTTCTTCTCTTTCAACTTCTATATCTTCCACATTGATTGGTTCATCATCCTCACCAATCTTCTTCTTTCCCTTAGCCACCTTGGCTCTCTTTTTCTCAACTTCCTGTTGGGCATCATCAGCCCTCTTTCTTGTAAAGGGTGATGTTTGTGGGATGAAGGGTGAGGGTAAAGGTTCATTGGAGGGTTTTGACAGAGTTTTCTTAGGGGGTTTTACAACGCCCCTCTTCTTATATCCTGGTATGGCAACAAACTCAGCCCTTGTGGTTTTTTGGTCAATGATAGTATCCCCATCACTATCTATCTCCTCTTCTTCAGATGAGGAGGGTTTAGGAACCGCAGAGGAAGGGGCGGTAGGGTTTCCATCTAAAGTCCATGAGAAATTCAGAGAGTTGGATTTTGGGGTTGTGGGGATGGGGTTTTTAATGAAAGAGTAAAAGTTGGTGATCTAGGTGGTGCAAATGGAAGAGTAGGAGAGGGATATCTTGAGGCTTGTTCCCCATGAGTAAGTGAACCCTGTGGTGAGAATTCCTCATCATCAGAGTAGTTTACGAGAGAGTAGAGAGGAGAGGGTTCAGCAGATGAGGAAGCCATATAAGTGGTTCTAAAGATTTTAGGGATGTGGGAGAGTTTGGAGAAGATGAGTTTAGAGAATCTGTGAGAGAAGGTTCTGAGGAAATGAATGGTTTCTTGAGAAAGTGTTTGAAGTGTGGGAGAGGTTCGAAAAGGAGGTTGTCAGTTTTGAAGGACGGAATTAATCATTAAAGGCTCAGTATTTGATTTTCTCGCTTAGGAGTTTGTCTTATTTAGATAAGTGGAGGGTTTCTGAGGATCAGGTTCTCTTGACAAAGATAATATTTAATTTATGCAATTTATTCTGACAATTTTGTAAAGGATGTGCATACCTTGAGGATCAGATCCTTGAGTGTTTTCCAACCCTTTTCTAAGGGTTACTTCTTAGCAGAGGTGAGATGCAAACACTAGATCCTTGAAACGTCCTCTCTCATTATGGTTGTAATCATGTGTGGAACCAGACTGAGTTAAATTACCATTATGCATCATTCACAACCATTATCTTACCATTCAGTCTTCTAGTCAATCATTAAGGGAAGCTTTCTTTCCTTCATCTGCCATAGCTGATGGATCAACCCAAGGGCCAACCTATTTTTCTCAAATACTTTTCTTCTCGGAGCTTTAATGAAAGTGTTTGCACCATGATCACTTGGTTGTTTCTTTAATCAGAGAAAATTAGAGAAACAAGAAGTAGTAGTCACATAGTCATCCTCAAAAGATAACAGTCATGTAGAGTTCTTGTTTCCTTGCAGCCCAAGATACAAGACATGGTTCCCTCGATAAGTGTTATGACAGAGGTGCTCAATCCATCCACCAAGTAGTCAGCATCAGCATATCCAGTAGGATCAAATGAGTCACCTCTAGGATACTCAGAAAACCATCCCTTGATTTCCTTTGAGATGCCTTAGAGTTCTTTTCACATCTCTTCAGGTGAGATTCCTTAGGAGATGATTGAAGCCTAGCCCATAATCCCGCTCTGTACACAGTATCAGGCTTGCTTGGAGTAACATACAGCAAAGATCTCATCACTTCTAACAATATTATTTCAGCAACAGCAACTCAAGCATCATCCTTATCCAATTTTGTAGTGGCAGCAATGGGAGTATCATTTGTCTTGGCCCCCTCTTTCTCAAAATTCTTCAGAAGTTCTTTGCCATGTGCTTCTGTTGATGTATGGATGTTTCCCCTGAGACATGCACCTCTTCACATCATTCACACTGTTCCTATACCAACAATATCTCCAGATTTTCCAATACCAAGGCCATACTTTCACCTTGAAGTTTTTGTAGGAGAGAGGAAATTGTCTTTGTTCCTAGTCATGTGTCTAGAGCAAGCATTGTCAAGGTACTAAAGCTTGTTTATTCCTCTCTTCCTTTCCAGCAAAACAGTCAGTGACTTATCTTGGGTACCCAGATTAGCTTGGGTCCCTTTTTATGAGTGAAAGGATGAATCAAGTCTCTTTTGACCGAATAGGAAAGCTCCCATTTGATGGAGAGCATTCTATTTAATTCCTTGGACTTAAGTTTGTTTAAAAGTTGTAAGTTTCTTTGCTTAGCTTTCAGATGAGTTGGATGTTGCCTCTTGAGTTTGTTGACAAAGTTCAAATTTCTTCGATCAGCTTTCAGATGAATTGGACATTGACTCTTGAGATGTCCTTACTTGCCACATGCAGTACACACCATATTCATGGAGTAGTTTTCCTTGCAGGTCTCAGGTCTAAATCCTAGCCCATGCTTGGAGGTAGTTTGACTGTTCTGAATGTGAGAGAGAAGAGTTGAGGATTTTTTCCATTTTTGATTGTATACCAACTCAAGTTTTGCTTTATTCAAATCTCTTGTTAGAGAGTTGTTTCTTTCAGATAACTCTGAGAGCCTTGATATCTTCTTCCAAGGATTGTTGAAGAGAAGTGGTCTGATTTTTTCCTTTGTCAGAAACCTCTTTGAGGAAGTTCTTTAAAGAGACATTGCTTTCCTCAAGACTTTTACTTTCCATCCTTAGAGATGAATAATTATTCAATAAATTTTCTTTCTCAGAACATACTGAATAATATGCATCTATGAGAACTGCTGAGAGAGATTCAAGCTTCCTTTTGGAGTAAGTGTGTAAGTTGGATCTAAGGTCAGATAAGCATACCTTGGTCTCATCTTGATTAGTGTCAATGTCAGGCTCAGAGCATGCCATGAGGGCAAGGGTAGTTTCAGCTGACTTTTCTCCTTCTGAATCACTTTCAGTGTCACTTATAGCTAAGAGGGCCAGTGTGTCCTCTTCTTTTTCTTTGACCATGGAAAGTAGTGATTAATTGTGAGGATCCTCCTCACCAGACTCATCTCTATGTTCTCCAATGGCATCTAGAGCCTTTTGAACTGCTAAGTCAGCTTCTTGAGAGGTCATCTTCCTATGACATGGAAGGGTGAAATCCTTACTTTGATATATGGGCTTTTCTGTGGCAACCTTCTTGTGCTCTATAGCCCACAAAGGATAGAATTTGATGAAGTGATCTAGGCTGCCACACTTATGACACAGTTGAGCATCCTTTTCCTGAGCTTTAGAAGGTCTTTTTTGAAAAACAATTCCTCTTTTGAACACTCTTTGAAATCTTCTAGTTACTAATGCAAAATTTGCTTCCTCATAGTCAGTAACCTCAGTGGTTTTGAGAGAGATGATTTTGTCCTTTCTCTTAGTTCCAATATCTTTCTCTTGATTTTTCTTCAGTTCATAGGTTGTTAAATTTCCAATGAGTTCATCCATAGCCAAGGTATTTAAGTCTCTAGCTTCAGTGATTGCTTCAACTTTGCTTTCCCAGGATTCAGGCAATACACTTAGAAGCTTTCTAATAGCTTTTCCAGAAGGGATGTCCTCTCTTAGGGAGTAAATTTCATTGAGAATAGTAGTGAACCTTATGTGCATATCCTAGATGGTTTCTCCTTTCTTCATCCTAAAAAGTTCATATTGTCTATTTAGACTGTCTATTTTGGCCTTCTTCACAGCAGTGGTACCTTCATGTGCAGTCTGCAGAGTGTCACAAATTTGCTTGGCATCTTGACAGGAAGAAACCCTGTTATACTTATCAGATCTGATACCACAGATCAAGATTTTCCTATCTTTGGTATTATTTTGCACAACTGTCTTGTTAGTAGCATTCCATTCTTTCCTAGCCTTTGGGACTTGTTCCACTCCATAAGAACATGTCTTCATGAGGATGGTGGGACCATCTAGAATGACATTCCATAGATCATCACTTTCTCCTATGAGATGATCTATCATCCTATTCTTTCACCAGCCATAGTACTTTATATTGAACAAGGGTGGTCTTATTTGAGAGAAACCTTCCTGAGTTGTTGGAGGGGCAGCCATTGGATCCTTTTCAGGTGTTAACCTTTTAACGAAAAGACTCACTCTGATACCAATTGAAGAAAGTTGGTGCTCACTAATCATCTCTCAGGGACCAGGTCCTCAGCACAGTTTCACTTAAAGCAATAAGTAAATTGACACACAAAATTTACGTGAAAAACCTCCCAACTCCAAGAGTAAAAACCACGAACTCAACTTTACTAACAACTTCAAGTTTTTTATTACAACTCAATAATCAAGAAACTATCTCTAGTACCTAGCCTGAAATAAATCTCTAGAATTATTTCTTCTCTCAAACTCTCTCAAGAAGTCAAACCCACTTCTTATTATAAGCCTCACAATCACACACTCTACGCCTTAACAACCTTACAAGGTTGTGCTAAGAATAGCTTCTACTTGTCTTCTTGAAACAGCTTGCTTGAGATCTACTATTGCTTGAGGATAACTCCTTCTTTACTTGTGCAATGGGTGTGTCGAATTCAACTTTGCTCCATTGCTTTTATAGAAGTTTCAAGCTCTTTTCTACTTGATAGGAAAAGTGCAAACCTTTTCTTGTAGGACATGGACACGCCTTTGAATCGAGTTCTTTCCTTGTTGGACATGGTGACTACCTTTTATAGTTAATTTCCATAGATACATTTTTATCAAAAATAGGTTTTGCCTTATTATCAAAACTTGTTCGACAAGGTTTTTTCAAAATCTCCCTCTCATCAGTTTATAGGCCTATTTGCCACCATCTAACATTTCTCTTTCTTCTCCCAAACATCAAACTCAAGAACTTCAAGAGAATTAATGCTAGAGTCATGCATAGTTCTATCTAGTTCCGGCCACAAATTTCTTCTACGTAATTGATGTATGTAAGACTACCATCATCATGTGCACTTACGAATATCATTCTTCTTCAGTTCCAATTTACTCTTATGATGAACTAGGATTATAACAATTCTTATGATCGTGATACTTTGTCGAATCCTCCAAGAAAGTTGAAAGCCTTATAGAATCTCCATGGGTAACCCTTCTTACTTTATGATTTTTCTAATCTATATAAAATACGTGAACTCTTATGCATGAACTCCAGAATTATTAATCTTATAACTCTATGAAACTATGTGATCTATAAAATTCATAAACTTTGGGAATATTGATTTGAAAGATTAAATTACGCCATGAACCCTTGTTATTTTTCTTGAATTTTCCCAACTTTAAAATCTGCTAAATAATGAAAATTCCATAATTTATGACATGAACCCTATTACTCTACTTTCAACAAAAGGATGTTAGTTTCTTACCTTACTTTTACATGAGACTTGAGTCTTTTCATTATAAGATATGCTCCATAACAAGAATACTCCAAAGTTATTCCAAACTCCCTTTAATGCTATGAAAGCTTTGATTTTAAACTATGGCACACTGTATCATGATATCTATCTCACATGACCCTCTAATGGTGTGGTAAATAACGAGAATCATGACTTGTGAACCTAAGTTTTTGTAAATCCTCAGGCATGAGCCCTAAATTATCTAATTCGTGATGTATGAGCCTAAATTGGCTACCTCGGTGAACATGAGCCTAATAGGCTAATCTACGACCATGAACCAATAAAGACAAATAACTTTATGAGCTTAAGGGAGTTAGATGACTGACTGAGAAGGCATCGGTGTAAATGACAAATGTCCAAAACTATGTTGGATGACATAAAATAGAGATCATTTTCGCAAGTTGAATGACTCATTTCATGTGTCCTGAAAATGGCCTATTATGGATTCTTGTTAGAAAATTTTATGTCATGTATTATGTCCAACAAAGTATAGGATGACTTAGCTGATCGGGCCGAGATTAGACTCCATTCGCTCACATGGTAATTATATCGGTTTAACACTTACTCCTATAAAAGAAGTTAAAGAGGACTAAGTTATTAACTCTTTCAGTTATGACTCAAAATTATGTTCTTGTCTTATCCAGTTATCATTCCTTTGTCATACATGTTGTAAGGTATCTTTCATGATTTTCTATGCTCTTTCATGCTTACATATCATACATTCCATGTATTAATGTCTTTGACGTTCCATCATTTCACGATGTAGTTGCAGGCATACAAGTTTGTGATCAGGTTCTCCATTGCGTTCGTCTGTATCATATTTTGGTGAGCCTCCCTAATTTTTAGAGGCCTAGTCTAGAATTTTACTCATTATCAATATTAAGGTAGGCCACTTATCCCGGTAGGCATTGTTATTCAGTTTAGAGGCTTCATAGACAGTGTTAGTCGTCAGACAAATGTTGTTTTCACCTTTTGGTTTTCATGTCATTTTGTTTTATTAAAACATATAATTTCTTACTTATGGTTAATGAAATATTTTTTTAAGGAAACATTTTTATGCTTCACTTTGTTTTCCATTATATATGTTATATACTCAGTTGTATGCTTATGTGAAATGCCAGACTCGTGCCAGAAATGGCATCGAGTGTCAATCGCGTCCAGGGTCTAGGCTTGGGTTGTGACAAACTTGGTATTAGAGAACGAAGTTCAAGTGTCCTATGGTGTCTATGAATCTCTGTCTAGTAGAGTCCTAATTATGGGTGTGAAGTACTCCACACTTATAATTTGAAGGCTATAAGGCATTTAGGAAATGTTTTTGTTCATCCATACTTTAGATCGTGCAATAGAGCTTCCCCAAGAAACTTATGTAGATTCGTTAATTGCTCTGATTCCTCTGACTATGCCTCATCTTCAAGGTGATAGAAGAAGTAGAGTTCAAATTTCCATCGATATGGTTCTCTCGGATAGAGCCAACAAAAATATAAAATATCGCACAAGGGCTTGAGAGGTTCCCATTAGTACATTTAAGTCTATTAATTTGAAAAATTGCACATTTGTTCATATCGATCATGCATTTGAGCCAAGTAGAATGTGTTCTCGGACTCCTCCTCTAAACTTTATTTTAGACAGCACCTTTAAGGGGGAAATTGTGTCTCTGAACATTTGGGTAGTATAGTCACCCGAGAGATAACGTGGTTTAGGGTGTTGTAAGCCATAAGTAGTAGAATAATCCGAGAGGATAATATGTCGGATCCACTTACAAAAGGCCTAACTAGAGAGGTAGTTGAAAGATCAGCTAGGGGAATGATTTAAGGCCTAGGACAAGTCATCATGGCAGTAATTTTATCTAGTAAATTAGAGATTCAAAGAGCTAGGTTCAAAGAGATAAAACAAAGTTATGATTGATAGTTCAATATTGTCAAATAACTCAACCCATTCTCGTGATGAAGAAAATGTTTAGAAACAAGAATAACGCTTTGAAGGTTTAAAGTTTTTTAATGGTTTCTAAATTAGGCAGATATTACCAAATAGTTTATCTATAGAATTAAACATTTAGAAAATACCTATATGAGTGTAAAGTGTAAGCCGCTTTAAGGAGAATGATAGTAAAGGCCAATTCTCTATGCACTCATGAAACTAGGCAGCGTTTATAGCTAAAACAAACAAAATCTTGAGAACCATAAATGGTTACAGGTTAGTTGTGTGATTTGTATTGTCTAGGTGTATAACAAAGTTTGACGATTCAAAGATATCGCATCTACCGATTGACCGAGTGCATTCGATATAGGTTCACTATGAAAAGTTCAAAGGGAAACCTACTTATCTAAATGCAATTAATCTTTGCTTATAAATTACACACTTATCCATATATCCTTTTCTCTTTTGGCCATTCTCCATTCATATGGGGAATTATTGGGGTTAATTATGAAAAGTGAATGAAAAATGGAGGGAATAAAATTAGAGGGAAAAATGAAATGCTCCTTTGCTTTTTGGAAGAAGCATTTGTACCATATTGGTGGTGGAAAGGAACTTTCATCTGTTTAAATTAAGAAGCACTTCGTCATTGTCCTAAAGGATTGAGAAGAAGACAAGCCTCGCATCGTCGTCGTCATTGTCGTCGCTCGCTCGGTTCGACTTCGGCTTTGGCTTTGGATTTAGATTTGGATTTGTCAAAGATCGATCAGAGATTATCTTTTTGGATAAAGTTTATTTAAACATAATTGTTTAAACTAAAATTCTGACCCAGAATTATTTCTCCATATGCATCCACAAGTGGCCACTTGCGAAACACAGAGGAAATGCAAATCAAAAGGGTGTGTCCCTTCAACTCACTGGTTTTAGACCTACGCCAGACCTGCGAGACGCAAGTCGCCACTTGCGAAACGCAGGTGCCTGCCAGTGTTTGACAGTCTCACCGCTTTGGACCTGCGAGCCGCAAGTCGTCACTTGCGAAACGCAGGTCCAAAGGCAGGAGTTTCGACATTTCTGAAACAGTACAACTTTTCTGAACTTTTGCTTTTTTTCTGAAGCTGTGCTTTTTAGCTATAAATATCTGATTCTTCCTCAGATATTGAGCACGAATTTAAGTACATTTTGACTACGAAAAATATAAGTATACTTCTACATTTATTCTTCATAAATTCAAGTACGGTTTACTACCGTTGAGTGGTTCGTAGTTCGATAGACTTTGAAGTACTGCTATTCTGTTGAAGTTAAACTATTCTATCCTGGGAGGATATATTTCATCAACCTCGGATGCTTGAGGGGAATAATTTCTTTAAAGACACACTATATATTCAGTGGGCTCGGGTTTCTCCTTCATCTCTTTTCTTTTACTATTTTTTGAAATAGTTTATATTCTTATTTCTACTTATAATTTAAATACAGATTGTATATCTCAGATAACAAAATGTAAGCCTTTATCTTGATCTGGATTAACTTGGTTGAAATGATGATATTGGTTGATATAAGGTGTATTCTAAAATAGATACAATAGATCCAAGTGGAAAAGAGGCTAGCATCTAAGTAGCAACAATTTCTTGAACTATACAGCCGCAACCAGGGGCGGACCCACGTAGTGTATAATGGGTGCTCGAGCACCCATTAACCCTGCTCGAACTATATATTTTTAAGAAGAAAAATACTAAAATTGCTTTATAAGATTCGGGGAGCACCCATAGACCAAAAAGCCTCACGGGTGCTTTGGTTTAGAGGCGGAAATCAAAGCTCCTTTTTAAACTTAGTGGATATTCTTATGGATTACAGTATTTTACTTAGCTTTTCTAACTTTCTTCCAGGTTGATTAACTTCTTGTGTATTACTTGATTACTTCTTTTTGTTTGCTGACTTTTTATTTTAATTTTTTTTCTCTTTCTTTCTCATTAATCTAATTAGGAAAAATGAAAAGGGAATGAAAAAAAAAATTATTTGCACGAGCGTCAAAAAAATTAAGCCTTTATTTCAGTTCTCTAACTCAAAAGCAAAAATACTCTCTTTCTCGTTGGTTTGCCTTTTTGGTTACTATCGTATGTAAAGGTTTATTCCTTCTCCTTTTTTTTCTTGAACCAATCCAAAGAACATTTATTGGCTATTGCACTGAACTAAAAAATAGTGTTCTATTTTTCTTCAGAAATTTTAGCTTGCAATTATGTATATTCTCTTTGGTCGATAAAAGTTTATATTATAAATAGTGAGCACCCATAGATGTAAACTCCTGGATCCGCCACTGGACGCAACACTCATAATTTTTACAGATTTCTCTTTTTCACTCATATACACCAATAGACACACAGAGAGAACATAAATGTAGAGATTGTCATCCAATAGAGAGTATACAAAATAAACCAACAGTTAATTAGGACAATTTTCATTCTAGGAGTGCATTACATAATGAATTGAGAGTTGCATAAAAAAGTGGCCGATAGCATCTCAAAACAGAGAGCACACATAGATACAACAAAAATAGAAGATACACACTCGTCGACACCGGTGAAGTAAATTTGTGTCTAATAATTTGTCCTAGATCAGCATTTAGAGTTCCTTTGAACTAGTTATACTAGATTTATATGCCGTAATGTCTAGGTCTTTTGGACTTGAATTCTTTTTTAAATATTCTGATAGGAAGACATGTTAACTAAACTTGATTCATGAATAAGCAAGTCTTAACATTATTCTTTCACGGATATGAAATCAATTTGTTTGAATTGTTGAAATCAAATGTTATCATAATGTTATTTGTCTATTATTTGTTCAAGATGAAAGTGAATCACTTCAGAGATACCACCAAGGCTTACAGTCTAACACCATATTCTAAAACTAGCTCGAACTGTTCCTAGAATGTGCTTCTAGAATCAATGCATTGTTCTATTTGCTAATTCTCATCTCTGGCATGCCTCTTAACAACAGTAATTTATTAAGGATTGCTTAAATATTATGCATTCCGTACTATCATTTCTTATTTCTCTGTATCTAAAGATGAAATTAAGTTTCTTAAATATGAAGCTTTGCTTTATTATTTTTCTATGCGAATTTCAATTAGCATTATGTTATTGGCGTTATCAAAGTGATTTTTGCTCTCTTTTTTTTTATTTCAGGTCAAGGTTCTTAGCAGGAAAATGATTGTCAAGGAGTTAGAAATTATTTTGTAATTCTCTTTTATTATAAGAATGATAAAGTATTATGATGAGGTGCATAAACAATGGTCCTCGTGGATTATGGAGTGTTGTCTACTTTATATATGACTTTTCTTAATGAAAAGTACTTATATGGCTTTTGAGAAATGACTAAAATAGTATTGTAATACAATTATATTGTTGGGCAACTATCAGGAAAATATATTGGATTAAAAAATAGAAATTAATATTTGTTGCGACTATAATAGCCACTAAAGGTATGTTGAAATAATCCAAGTAGTATTAGTGACAACTAATAGTCGCCATTGAAGGATGTATTTTATGGCGACAAGAGTTGCCACTAAAAAGTTTAGGTTTTGAGAAATATCTAGATATTTTTAATGGCAGACTCTTTATCGTCGTTGCAAAAAACTATGACTGTCGAGTCGCCACCCAAAGGCATTTCGTGGCACCTTTCCAACCTTCTGTGGTGACTCCAAATGTAAGACTTCTTGTAGTGTCTTCTATGATATTTTTGGGAAAATGAATTTCTGTAAATCATGCGCATGACTTCTTGTAGTGTCTTCTATGGTATTTCTGGAAAAATAAATTTTTATAAATCATGCACATGACTAGGTAAAGAATCACTAATCTCGCTAGAAAGGTAATCAAAGGAAGGACCATAGCGTCAAAAGTAAAAGAAAAAATTAGGAGAGCTAGTTTAAAGAGTGGAAGATAATTTATTGAACGGAGAAGGGTCTAAATTACCCTTCAAACATTGAAAATGGTACAAATATACCCTTCTTTCACCTTTGGACTCTAAAATGCCATTTTCATCCATCTTTGGGCTCTAAAATACCTTTTTCATCCACCTTTGGTCCCTATTTTGCCATTTCCCTTAACAAAACTCTTTAGGAAAAATTATTAGGATTTTCATTTAATATGTAACAATATTTTATTTGTTGAAATTTTAATTAATCAAAACCTATTATCTTACAAACCTAATTTGGATCCTAGATTTAGCTCCCCTTCATTTTTCATCTCTCCATTCATTTCAAGTTCTTATTTAGATTAGAAACATATGTCATAAATTTAATTTAATGACTAAAATTTAGTAAAATAAAAATAAATTTTCATTATGATTAAAATAATTAATTACTTTCATTTATTTACTCCAAAATATAAGGCAATTCCACAATTCTAGCCATTAAATTTTTTTTAATTATATTATTATTTATTTTGTCAAATATTCAAATATTTGATTGCTATATTATTTATAATATAGGAATAAAATTATACTAAATTTTAGTTGTAATTTTTTAAAGCGGGAGAACTTCTCTTCCAACATTGAAATTCTTTTCCAACATTCAAAATTAGGCTAAAAATAATTTGAGTGAAAAAAATAGTAGCAAAAAAATTAAAGCAAAAATGATGCAGGACAAAACTTAAGCCTCAAGGCAAGTGAGAATATTTTTTTATATTTAGGAAAGATATCTTGTACAACTAAAATTGTGAGATTAAAATAATATTTTGCAAGTAAATATATGAAAGTAATTAATTATTTTAATCATAATTAAGACTTATTTTTAATTTACTAAATCTCAATCATTAAATTAAATCTATGACATATGTCTCTAATCTAAATAAGAACTTGAAAAAAATGGAGAGATAAGAAATGAAGAGGAGCGAAATCTGGGATCCAAATTGGGTTTAGGAGTTAATAGGTTTTGATTAATTAAAATTTCAATAAATAAAATGTTGTTACATATTAAATGAAAATCCTAATCATTTTTCCTAAAAAGTTTGTTAAGAAAAAGAGCAAAATAGGGCCCAAAGGTGGATGAAAATGACATTTTAGAGCTCAAAGGTGGAAGAAGGGTATATTTGTACCATTTCCAATACTTGAAGGGTAATTTAGGCCCTTCTCCGTTTATTGAATATATACTTAGACTTCTTATTAAGATTTGGCTTTACGCCACCAATTCCATTGAGTCGTCTCTGTGTGTGTTAGTGCATGTGTGATTAGTACCCTCTCCGGCCCAATTTAAAGGGCACCTTTCGAATTTTATATACTAACATAAAAATCATACTACCGAGAAATCAAAACTTTTTGATGAATAACTCTTTTTTACTCTTCTTTTTTTTTAAAAAAATATCTAAACAAATACTTTATTTAAAAATCCCTTCCAACCCAAAACCCATATGAAGACAATTTTGTGCTAGTATAATTAGAGAAAGCTTATGGAATTTAAATCTTAATTTTGGCTGAGTGGGTAATCGGTGTAGACACGGGCACTTCAGGCAGTTGTTGACGGTACATCAACTGTGCACTGACTGCACGGTGAAATTAATTATACTCCATATTCTTTAATTTAATATCGTAAATCTGCATCTATAATTAATTCTTCTCACTTTGTATAAATTCAGGAGTCTAAGGTCCTCTTAGGATTAAAAACAAAATCCTTAAGAATTGATTTGAAAGCTGGAGCATCATTTCATTCTCGTAATGGAAATGAGTACACCACAAGACCAGATAAGTTGCTCCCTCGCCTTGCCGCAACGGCATCTGGTGTTCAGTTAATAAGGTAGTTTTTCTTGAGCTTAATATTTACATCAAAATAGATAAGACGTTTGGTCGACCTTATGTTACACAGGTGAAGATCAGTGATCTTGGTTTGGCAAGGATCATGGGGAAGAGTCATGCAGCACATTCCATTAGCAAAATTTCTTCATATAGGTTTTAGGTTTTGGGTCAGGGTCAGACCTTTTTAATCAAGTTTTTATTTATTAGATTTTTTAAAAAAAGAGTAAAAAAGAGTTATTTGTCGAAAAGTTAGGATTTCCTGGTGGTGTGATTTTTGTGTTAGTACTTCCCAGTGGTGTGATTTTTCTATTAGTACATACTCAAAGTTAAGAGATTTTTGTGCTATAAAAGATAGTTAAATGACTTTTGTGAGAAAAAAAATGATAGTTATATGACCATCTATGAAAGTTATCCATTCTTTTTTATAGTTCTTGACCCATCAAGAACTTATACCCTCAAGGCCTCAACTTTGCAATTGTAATTTTATTTTTGTATACCAACTCCGATCCATGTTATTATCTGTTTTTAAAATTTTTTGCACACCCCTTAAGAATGATGTTTGTTGAAAATATGTCTCACGATACTACAAAAATAAATTAGATGTCTCAAAAGTGAATATAAGAGTTAGTTTCCTACTTTGTTGTGATTTGATTTTACAGATAATTTATTAGCATATTTTTCTATTTTTAGTTAGAAATTCAACTATAAATATATGTCTCTGAGTTATTAATAAAATAATTTTCTTTGACAATACTGTAGTATATAAGGACAAGAATAGAGTGTCGGCAGAAATAATTTTCCTCGAAATAGTCCAAAGAATGGCATTTTCATATTTTAGCCATTTTACTTTTGCTGGTCTTTATTCGTTGTTTCTTTTTTTTTTTTCATTTTGTTTTTGTTTTTTCACTGCTTTTTTTCCTTTCTTTTTTGTTGTGTTTTTTTTAAAAAAAATAAAAATAAAATTGCTCTTCTATTTTATAACAATTTAATTTAATTTTATAGTATTTTTTATTTTTCTCTCAATAATTCATAGTTATAATAAAAAAAATTAATACACTATAATTTTTCATGCCTATATTTTGTGTAAAATAATTTATATGTAATAAATATATGTTTAATGTATAGTCATTTTTTCTACTGTAGCTTATGCTCCAGTATATTTCAATACGCAACCCATGCAATTATCTCTTTCTGATATTAATATTCTTGAGGCTTTAACATTAAATGTTAAAACGCATGGTTATAATTACGTGCCTGGTTCAGAACTTATAAGTTTATCTTATAGAATTTATTTTAAATTATTATCTACTTTAAATCCAAGATGTAAGTTATACGATACATCTGATCAAACTATATTAGTGGAAACCAATTTTGCAAGGTCCAAAGTCACCACCAGGAGACCTATTAAGTGAGAAGAAATTGATTTCCCAACTACATGGACTCTAAATTCGGTCATATCCCCAAGTCAAGTAACTGATGCGGTTACCAATTCTGATTATTCTCATATTTCGCAAAATCCCGATGGAAGGATTTGTATTCAGTTTTCTGATAATATCTATACTCCTCATATGTAGTCATTTTTTAATTTTTTAATGCCTAGAGTGAGTCATATTTATAATAGACGTTCTCTATCCAGTCATAGACTTTTGCCAGCTATGCATCATATTTCCCTTGTTGAACCTGTTTATGGTCCAGCACGAGATCGTGCTGCTTCATTACATACCATTGCAACTGATAGTAACTCAATGGTAGAAAAGGTTAAAATTGGCCCCCGAACAAATATAGTTCAGGTAAATGATGCTAATTCTGATAAGGATATTCCTTCTGTATCCGAAATGGATTTTGACCCAAACGATTCTTAATGATTCCACAACTTCTTGATTTTAGCCCAGGTTCTCTGGCAAGAAAACATATCCAAAAAGAATTTTTTGATAAAAAATGGAACGGGTTTAAAACATGGTTTTTTGATACTTATAGTAAAGAGGATATGAACAATATCTCTCAAGAGTTTTATGAAACTTGTGCTTTGCATAATCAAATTATGTATTTTGTTCCTTGGTTTATAACCACTTATTTGCCTTTATATGTAAATGTTATTGAAAGAACTTATAAAGATGGTAGTGGTAGCCTTATAAAAGCCATCTACCCTCCTCAATCACCTTTTATATTGCCTAATAATATAGGTATTACTTTTACTGCATTTCAAAAATTCGTTGATGAAGATATTGCTTCAGTCAGCATTGCTGAAATTAATAAACTTATTACTCAAAATAATTATCTGAGTTTATATGTTAAAGTTTTGGGTGAACATATTAGTTCTCTTGATAAAAAACTTGATGAATTGACTATCTTGATAAAAGGTATAAAAGCTGTTATGGCTAAAACAAATGTTGCCTCTACTTCGGCTAGTAAAACTGACGCTCAGGTTGTCCCTACTCATGTTTAAAGACCGCCTGAGATTCAGGATTTTAAATTTAAATCCTTAAATGATTTAGAAGAACTTCTTGATAAAAAGTTTTCTGGTTTAAATATAAAACCAATAGATTTATCGAAATAACTTTCGGATAAAATAGAAACAACTGTTGATTATAAAAATCAAGTTTCTTTAGAGTTTAATAAACTCAGAGGTTATCCTAGAAAAAATAATAGATATGCTAATAAACCCAGTATGCAGACTTATTATTATCCTCGTCCTACTCCTCAAGATGATTTGCTAGAAGAACGAGATTGGAATCAGACGAATACTTCTTATAGTGGTTCTGAAATTTATGAATGGAATCTTGTTGGTTTCACTGATAGACAATTAACAATTTTGGTTCATAGAATGCTTATGTATGCAACTATCCGTAAAAGTGTTAAAAATACAGATTGAACTATTTGTAAAAATGATTATTGCTGGTTTTACTGGCCAACTTCGAGGCTAGTGGGATAACTATTTGAGTATTGATGAGAAAGCTTCAATCATAAATGATGTGGCTACTGATGATGGTGTTGATAACTTACGCATGGCTCTAATAAAAAATAGAGAAGATGTTGTTTATACCCTTGTTCTCACCATAATAGAACATTTTAATGGTAGATTTACCAATCAGTATAAGACTGTTCGTACCCTCCTTAATGGTCTAAGATGTCAGACCTTATCTAATTTTAGGTGGTATAAAGATACCTTTATGAGCCGGGTGATGGAATTACCCAAAAATAAGTTTGAACATTGGAAAGCTAAGTTCATAGATGGCCTTCCCTCCTTATTTGCTGAAAGAATTAGAAAAACTCTAAGGGGTAGTCACGGTGAAATTCCTTATGAGGATTATACCTATGGTAAGCTTATAGGGGCTTGCACGCAAAAGGGATTAAACTTGTGTAATGAATTACTTTTGTCCAGACAGCTTAAGATGGATAAGCTTAAAGAAATATCTCAGCTAGGAGACTTTTGTACCCAATTCGGTTTACCCGAGCCTTCTGCTAATAGCAAGAACAAGAGCAAGTATTATAAGTCCTCTAGAACCGAAGGATCCCACAGGAAAAGGAGATCTAGACGTAGGACCAAAGAAGAACGTGAAGCTAGAAAAGGATTCCGTAAGTCTACTAGATTTATCAAAGATCGATCTGGAAGAGATCTATCCAAAATCAAGTGTTATACATGTGGAAAACTGGGCCACATAGCACCCAATTGTAAGTTGAATAAGTTGAAAACTTTAGAACTAGATAGTGAGACATATGATAAAGTTTATGGTTTGTTATACACCTCAAGTTCTGAAGATGATTATTACTCTCATTCTGATTCTGATATTGAACTACTTGATTTATTTCATAGTGATAAAAATACTGATAGCCCTTGCGCCACTTGCCAAGGTAATAATTGCAATTGTGATGATGATGAAATTTATAAACTGCAATCGCAATTTCAGGATTTCAATATTAACACGATCACCTCTGATAATGTGATTGAGCTTTTGAAAGAAGTTACTGATAATAAGCTTCGCTAAAAGATTATCAATCTAGCTACTGCAAATGAGGCTAGTTCAAGTTCTTTAAAACCTTTTGAGAATAAGAACAATGATTTTGAATACTCTGCACCATATTTTTTAAAGGAGGTTGATAACCGTCTTATGGTGAAAAATATTTTTACCGAAGAAAATTCTTCTTTTGATGATTTAAAAGATGAAATTGAGAATTTAAAAAGAGAGATTAAATCTCTTAAACAGAATCAGTTGATTTGTGATCATAGAATTACTCAGATAGATATAAAAAAATGTGTGTCTACCAAAGACAATCATATGTCTTCTAATGACAAAGGTATTTCTGAAAATAAGGAAGATCCTGTTAATCTTGACCCTAAAAATGATATGTTTTTAGGAATGATGCAGATTATTACTGCCCATAAATGGTATGTTAAATGTACTATTTTGATCGATAAAAGCTTTTCGATTACTAATATTGCCATGATTGATAGTGGTGCTGATGTTAGCTGTATTCAGGAAGGCTTAGTGCCTATAAAATACTTTCAAAAAAACTTCTCATATGGTTAAATCTGCATCAGGACATGCTTTAGATATAAAGTATAAATTGTCTAATACGAATATTTGCCAGAATAAAGTCTGTATTCCTCATTTCTTTTTCCTGGTTAAAAATCAGTTATTCCCTCCAATTATACTTGGAACCCCGTTCATAAATGCAATTTATCCTTTTACCAGCATAGACTCGAAAGGATTCTCTGCCACTTATAAGGATAATGAAATAAGTTATACTTTTATTGCAGATCCAGTAACTAGAGATATTAATGCCTTAATTGATATGAAGCAAAGACATGTAGATTCTTTGCAACTAGAATTGTTTAGTCTATATATATATTTGATTCTCTAAATTCTGCGAAGGTAAAGGAAAAAATTAAATTGATTTTCCAACAAATTGCCATGGATATCTGTGCAGATCACCCCAGTTCTTTTTGGAATCGAAAAAAGCATATTGTCATCCTTCCGTATGAAGATGATTTTTTGGAAGATAATATTCCTACTAAATTGCGTCCCTGTCAAATGAACGCTGAGTTAGTAGAATTTTGCAAAAAGGAAATTGATAATTTATTGCAAAAGGGTTTGATCAAACCTTCTAAATCTCCTTGGTCATGCACTGCATTCTATGTTAATAATACTGCAGAAAAGGAGCGAGGTGCTCCTAGATTGGTTACTAATTATAAACCTTTGAACAAATATTTATAATGGATAAGGTATCCTATCCCCAATAAAAAAGATTTATTATCAAGATTATATGATGCCAATATATTTTCTAAATTTGATTTAAAATCAGGTTATTGGTAGGTACAAATATTTAAAGAACATACTTATAGAACTGATTTTAATGTTCCATTTGGGCAATATGAATGGAATGTCATGCCTTTTGGTTTGAAAAATGTCCCATCTGAATTTCAGAAGATTATGAATGATATTTTTAATTCACATTTGGATTTTATCATTGTTTATATTAATGATATTTTGATTTTTTCCAAAATATTTGAAATGCATATAAAGCATCTTGATATATTTTTTAAAAAAATTGTCATTAAGAATGGTTTGGTTATCTCAAAACCAAAAATGAGTTTGTTCCAAACTAATGTCTGATTTCTAGGACATCATATTTGTCAGGGAAAGGTTACTCCAATTCAAAGATCTATTGAATTTGCATAAAAATTTTCTGATGTTATCACTGATAGGACTCAGTTACAAAGTTTCTTGGGAAGCTTAAATTATATATCCCCATTCTATAAGAACCTATCTCGTGATTTAGCCCCTTTATATGATAGGCTGAAAAAGAATTATAAATCACCTTGGACTGATAGTCATACCACTTTGGTACAAAATATTAAACTTCGTGTTCAATCTTTGCCTTGTTTAACTCTTTCTAACCCTGCTTGGCAAAAAATTATTAAGACAGATGCGTCTAATATTAGTTATGGTGGAATATTAAAACAAATAAATCCCAACGATAAAAATGAGTATTTAATAAGATTTCACTCTGGCAAATGGACTAAAGCCCAGAAAAAATATGCCACCGTGGCCCATAAAATGCTAACCATTGTTAAATGTGTTTTAAAATTTTAGGATGATTTATAAAATCAACAAAATTTGATAAAAATAGACGCTTAATCTGTTAAGTATATGTTTAACAAAGATTTTAAGCATGATGCTTCTAAATTAATATTCGCAAGGTGGCAGGCTCAATTAGCCCTTTTTGATTTTGAAATTCATTATAAAAAGGAAGTTGATAATTCTTTACCGGATTTCTTATCCCGAGAATACCTTCAATAAAATGAATTTTTACTAAGTCTTTTTTGATGAAAATACTTTGATTACCATTTTAAAGGTAATTACATTAAATAGAGACTTGAAAAGTCTTATAATTGATAAAATTGTTCATAACATCGTAAAGGAAGATTTCTCAATCCATGATTACTCAGAGGTTGTCAGAGATAATCTGACAGATTATTATGATTCTAACAGATTAATATGATCATAGATTGCTATGTATGCAGGATGGATCCTCCATGGATTTGAAGTAGAGGCAGAGGAAGGGGGAGATCAACCCCAAGGAGATCATCCCAATATTATTCTCAAGGATCGTCATACAGATGCTCATCAAAATCCCCAGTTATACAAATGGGAAGAAAGAGTTTAGTAAATGAGAAGATTTCTCAAAAGGGTGAATCTTCATCTATTCATCTGGAAGATATTCCAGAAGACTGTCCATTATACAGTCATTTACAGGCATATTTGGCTGCCCAGGCTGCCCAAAAGCAAAGTAATACTTTTGCTTCAATCGCCAAATAGGACAATGATGATATCAAGTCCTATGAAAAGTTACAAAAAAGAGAAATGATATTTCTCGTAGAAAACTATGAGCTCCAGAGAAAAGATGAGCCATGGAAGATACTCCAAAGGTGCTTAATTAATGGGTTATACTATCCGGGTGAGTCATACAAAACTCGTTCTTATTATGAGACAATTCTGACAAGTACAAGAAGTACAGAATTTCAGCACTTTTTCGGTTATAACACGGATGAGAATGTTTATAACTTCGCCAAAATCATTATTAAACAGATTATATATGTTGAGATTGAGGAATCTCTACTATGAAAGAAAGCCAGATAAGCCTTAACAAATCTCGTATGAACTTTACATACTGAAATTATATTCAAGCATTTGATAAAGTGCTATACTACAATAATGATAGACATAAACACACTTGGTTCATAAAGGTGTGCGCAAAGATATTTGCTGAACCAATCCCAAATTGATTTATAAATTGGTGGTCATACCACGGTCCCACAATCCAGATCTTGCCCGATCAATTCCTTACGTTATACAAGGAATGGACCAAAGTGTCACCAGATTTGAACATATTATATCATGCGGATCATATTTGCAATTTAAAAAAAATTGATCAGATCTACTTCTTTATTGAATTCTCTATTTCCATGGATTCATAAATGGACTCCTGAATTAGGGTTCACTGAAGAAAATATTCCCTGCCTATACAGGACTTTTTATAATAATTTTTGGGACAAATTTAACAGATCTCAAAATAAAAGTTTTACATGGCCAAGAGCTTATGGATTCCATTAAACTAGGAATTCAAGAATACACTCAAGCCCCTCAAAATGGAATTATAGACGATAGTTCGGTCAGCCATATCGCCAGAAAAATTTCTTTTCAAGACGGAGATAAAGAAGAAATGATTAATGATTATTTAGAAGAAGTCAAAAGAAATGTACTTCTGACGATTAACCAAATTGATAAATCAGACACTTTCATGCGGAGTGAGACAAGCAATGATGATATCAAAGAATCTTAGCCTATTGAAAGAGACAAAATATTATCTACCGATGATATTCAGAATACAGAAGATTTTCTGCAACAAATCAAAGCCATGGAGAAAAAATATGGTAAAGACAAATAGTAAAGAAATCATGGACCCCACAGAACAGTAAAGCCGCCGGGGACCCCAGCAAACAACAGTAGATACACTGTACAAGGACCCAGATATGGGACCCATTTCACTGTATATAGATTCTTTATGTTTTAATTTCTTTTCTATTTAAAGGGTCTTTCAGTTTAGTTGAAAGACATCAGAAATTTTAGAAAATCTCTCTCTTCTTGTAAATCTTTGTTATTGTAAATCTCTTGTATATTGATTTCAAGAATTATTTCAATTCTTCATATCTTAGGCCTTGCATACGGACATCAGTATAATGTATATTTTTATTTTTCTTTGTTTATATTTCTTTTAGTTGTGTCTCTCCCAGCCAGGACTATGTCCGGCTAAAAGATCTCATATCTATGTTAAATAACTAACTTCTCTCCTATATAGACCATGAACGATCTAAGCTTTATTAAAATATAAAGGAATTTTGTTATGATTTCTCGACTTGGTTATGAGATCGAGGTACAGTCGGATCTAGCACTACTCTTATTGGCTTTGCCTTAGTGGCTACGTCTGGTCAGCCGTGGACCTAAGCCCGTTATTGAGGAGAAAAAAGGGCATCCTTTCCCGGTTAGAACCACCAGACACATGGGCTCAATAAGAAGTATCTATTAGATCCTTGACAGACCCTTTGATTGGGTAAAAGTTTCACCATGCAGTCTGAGAAGCTATATGAAAATTCTTGTATATTTCAATTCTTATGCAGTGCGGACTACCGCTAGCTTAAGGATGCTGAGTTGCTAGATCTGGTTGGCCATGCATATTTTTGCCAGCCGACACCCGATCCTGTAATCTGGTATCAGAGCCTAGAACTTTCATGGTATATATGAGATAGAGGTGAAGTATTTGACATATATATGATTTTTGTTATATGGATCCAAGAGAAACTTGTACTAAAAGTACTAGACTTGAAGAGGTTGATATACCTCAAAACCTTGTTTTGTTAAACAAATGGACTATTCCTAAAGTCCCGATTAAAACTATTTATGATTATGGTTGGTTTGATAAACTGTCTTCTAAACAGCTGATAAAGACTACTGAGCAATCTTTAGCTTTAAATTCATCTGAACAGACTATTCATTTGGTAAACAAATGTGATATCGATTTATATAAAAATCAGTATAATTACCTACATATTGGTATGGTTCAAATTGCTTTTAAGCCTTTGACCCTTAAAGGGTTACCTGAAATGTTTTTAGCAGCTTTAAGAGATGCCAAAAATTTAAATTTTTGATAATCTCTCTCTTATTGTAAATCTCTTGTATATTGATTTCAAGAATTGTTTCAGTTCTTCATATCTTAGGCCTTGCAGACAGCCATCCGTATAAGGTATATTTTTATTTTTATTTAGTTATCTTTTAGTGGTGTTTCTCCCAGCCAGGACTATGTTCGGCTAAAAGATCCCATATCTATGTTGAATAACTAACTTCTCTCCTATATAGACCATGAACGATCTAAGCTTTATTAAAATATAAAGGAATTTTGTTATGGTTTCTCGACTTGGTTCTGAGATCGAGGTACAGTCGGATCTAGCACTACTCTTATTGGCTTTGCCTTAGTGGCTACGTCTGGTCAGCCGTGGACCTAAGCCCGTTATTGGGGAGAAAAAAGGGCATCCTTTCCCGGTTAGAACCACCAGACACATGGGCTCAATAAGAAGTATCTATTAGATCCTTGACAGACCCTTTGATCGGGTAAAAGTTTCACCATGCAGTCTGAGAAGCTATATGAAAATTCTTGCATATTTTTTGTATAATATATATCTGAGTAGTTTAAGGTATTGATACATATATACGATAAAATACATATATGATAAATATTTGTACAATACATTTGATACATATTGATACAATACAACACATATCTGATAGGTACATACAATATAATACAATTGTGATAGCTACATTTTTATATAACAATGATATATTATCTATACACACCCTACACAGATACATATTTTATACAATAATTTAATTTTTGTACACATTCTATACATATACATATTTTATATAATAATTATATAATTTTTATACACACCCTATAATACATATTATATATAACAATTATACAATTTCTATGCACACCCTATACAATTTCTATAGAAATCTTATACATATACATATTCTATACATTAATTATATAGTTTTTATGCATATTCTATACAATTTTTATATATATTTTATGCAGATACATATTTTATACAATAATTATACAGTAAAATTATATTTAATGTGATGACCCTTCTAGTCATCTTTGCGTTTTTGCATTTATTGCACTGTTAGAGCCTTCCTGTAGAGACTCCAAGTCATTTATGGCTTGCTGGGATCGGTAGTTCGGTGCCCTGGTTGTTCGTTTGGTAGTTTTAGCCGTTCGCCTGTTTTAGAGCTTTAAACTTAGAATATCATTGACTTTAGTCAACATTCTTAGCTAACGTGCTCAGAATTGAATTCTGACAGTTCCATTAGCTCCGGAGAAATGAGTTTGGTCTAGTTGGACCTTTAATAGAGGCCTGAGAACTTCCGGTGTGGGTTTTGTGTGGGTTTTGTGTGGTTTTCTCAGTTTTCAGGCCATTTGGAGCTCAAAGTGTAACTTTGGGTTACTTTCAATGATCAGAGTTTCATATTCAAAATCCAACAATTCCATCAGTTCCGGAATATTGAGTTTGGGCTAGGAAGATGGTTGGTTTGGGTTTCGGGTGAGTCACACTCATTTCGAGCCTTTGCGTTCCTTTTCGTTAGTGTTGACTTGGGTCAACATTACTCCAAAACGACCTCGTATGGAAGTTACGTCAATTTTGTTGAGTCCAGAATGTCATTTTCACTCTATTAGCACTATTGATTTTTGAATATCAGTTTCCGATTGTGCTCGAAATGCCCCATCGAGTTTTCTAAAAAGTGCAGAAATCAGCTGCTGACAGCAGCTATTTATAGCTGTCATTTCTTCTTTTCCAGCCCTTCTCCGCACTTTTCTCACTCTAAATCTCAAAATTCTCTCCACCATTTTGCTTCAATTTAGTTCTAAACCTTGGGGAATTATTTGTTCGTCGATTATTCGTAGTTTTTTGCCTCTTGGTAAGTCATCTTTCCTAACTTGCCTTCTTCAGTATTTCTCTTAATTCCTCCATTGATGCTCATCCAAAACTTGGATTTTGTGATAGATTCTACCCCCTAAGCTTATTCATGTTCATGGGTGTGAAGTTTTATCCATCTTGGGCTGATATTCCATCGTTTTGGTAAGTAATTCTTGCCCAATTTCTATTTTTATTTTCAAAATTTCTATTCTTTAATCCCCAACTTGGGCGGGCTATTTTGGTGTCCTTCCCTTGTATAATTGTTCTCAAATTTGTAGCATGACTTCTTGGCATCGTTGGGGTCATTGTGGTTCTTTTCATTTTTGGTTTTGAGTTGTGGGCTTTGCGGACCCGCTTTTGACTCGAATATCGATCCGGCTACAATTATAGCAATATGGGTATCATTAGACTCATCTTAACATTTTATTCATGAATTTTATAGTTTGATTCTCATTCGGAGCTTCTCGGAGTAGCTCAGCCTCGAATATCGTCGTTCTCGCAGCTTGTCGTCAGACGACAGGTAGGTTACGGCTAACTCTCTAGACTTCGCATATATCGGATAAAATTATACTAGTTGGCATCCTTGGGTTGGGTTATTAGGTCGGTATTATAGACCTTGACCGCTTTTCCATGATTCATCCTATTTCTTTTCTCTGTTGTGTGCAGTATTCCTATTAGTTGATATATCTATTACCCTTGTGACCTCATGAGGTCTTGTTGACTCTGGAACATAGAAGGTGGGATTATTGGGAATGTATGCGAATTCTGGATATAGAAATATCCTTCTAGGTTGGTTATGCTTGCTGAGTAGCTTCGGAGCCTGTGCAGGGCCGTTAGATTGATTATGAGTTGTTGGGCAGCTATTTGGGTTGATCATATCATTTCCATGCATATAAAGAGGTTTTTCCACGTTTTATTATGGTTTTTGGCTTCGAGCCTACAAAAATTGATTTTCTAAACCTTGCATGCCCCCGGGGGCCCATTTTCGATGAAATTGAATTTGGAAATGATTTGACTTGATACATGGATCTTCTTGGGGTAAAATAAGGTTAAAGATATGGTTTTATCATGATTTACTACTATTTCTAGACTCGACCGGGTCAGAGTGCTAGCTGAGTTTCCTTACTGATTTGAAATGATATCAGGCTCGGCTGGGTCGAGCATCTGAGATGTTTTTACTACTGTTTTAGACTCGGTTGTGCCTGGGCACCCTTGGAACGGTTTTTGAGACATATTTTTCGTTGTTTTAGTCCTAGATAGGGTCTAGGCATGCATATTTGAGACTTAGCCACTGGCTTGAATCCGGACTCGATTTCGGAGGATACGTTTTAATTCTGAGTTTTAGTATGGGGTCCGGGACCTCCATAGACCTTGCCGCTCTGGGCCTAAGGCTTTTGGCTGCGTGTGCCGGGGGAAGGTTATATGGTGGAGTAGAGGTATACGGGTTGTGTTCTTTCATGGAACCTGGCTGCTGGGCTCGATCGGCAACGGAGGAGGTACATATAGAGGTTCTATTTCACCATGAGGTTTTCATGCATCATATCATTCATTATTTGAGATACCACCCTTTTTTGTTGTGTGTTGATTGTACGCTCCAGTAGTATGGGATACCAGAGGTTTTTGGTTTTACTTGATTGTGTTCCTCGGTTGTATGGGCGGCCGAGGGACTGTAGGTAGACTCTTGTCACTTTATTCCGATATCGTTCCCTGTTATTGTCGAGTATGAGTGTGATTACTAAGGTTGTGAGTTGATGGATTGAGTTTGTATGACTAGATTGGGTATTAACTCCTGTATGTCGAGCATGTCTACCTTTATTCTTCTCTCCCTTTTCCTTATACTTGAGGTTACCGGTATACCGCCCATTATTAGAACTTATTTACATATATATTATTTTGCGAGGATCCCAGGTGCATCGCCCTTACTTTCACCTGTGCCTGTTGTATGTATATTTTTTATTTGCTAGCCTTGTATGTTACCTTCTGTTGTCTTCCCTCTGGGCTAGATCTTGTGTACGTTTTCATTGATTTCTGTGACTGATTATTTCTACCCTGTATGCTATTGCTCTTTTACTTTATATGTGCCTGGTCGGCCTATGATACCTACTGGGTACCTTATGCTTCACATTTTGTGCTCACTCTACCCTCTGCATCTTCTGGTGCAGATCTTAGTGTGGGCCATCGCTGATAGAGCACCGGAGACTCGCGCGGGGTGCTGTTTTTGGACCATCCAGGCTGAGGGTGAGATCTTGGCGTTCATTGCTTGACTTAGATTATCTTTTGTATATTCTATACTCTGTCATTACTCGGAGACAGCTTGTGTATATGTATATTTCTTTTGGACCCTTGTACTCCTTATGTAGTTCAAGCTTCTATACGCTATGACACCAGGTTTTGGGGTTGGTTTAGTTTCCACTTTTCATATACGTTATCCTTGTTATCTAATTTCTTTATCTTGTTCCCTTGCTTCTGCTATTTTACCTGCTCTTCCGTTTAAACTGTTAGAAGGTAGCCCATTACTAACGTTCTGGGCTACGGGGATTGGTTCGCCTACTAGGGGGTTGTAGGTGCCATCATGACTGAGAAATCAGGTCATGACAGCTTGGTATCAGAGCTCTAGGTTCACCGGTATCATCGGTATAGGAGCCAATATCTAGTAGAGTCCTGCGTATCAGGGCGGAGGCATCCGTACTCAATCTTCGGGAGGCTATAGTGACATCTTAGGAAAATGGACTGTTCTTATTCCTCTTTCGTGCGTAGTATCCTTGAAAGTTTCTAGAAATCTCACTTATTCTGGTTCACTCTTCCTCAGATGGTTCGTACGAGATCTTCAGCTTCTGGCGGAGGAGATCCTCCTGTCCCTGCACCTCTGACTCCAACTGGGGGTCAGGGTGGTCGCTGGGGTAGAGGTAGGGGTCGAGGGCTCCCTAGAGTAGCGGAACCTGCTAGAGCTGCTAGAGTTGAGGCAGCTTCAGAGCAGCGGAACCTGCCAGAGTTAGCTCCAGAGCAGCAACATGTGGACCCGAGGACAGCCCAGGTACCACCAGCTTTAGTACCAGTTCTAGCATCAGTTTCTGTACCAGCTTTAGCTCCAACTCAGTCTTCAGATATTCAGGGTTTGTTACTTCATCTTCTGGGTATGATTGGAGAGAGACCTTTAGAGGAAGCACAAACATCCGCTTAGGAGGCAGCCCTAGGTGTACAGAGTTCAAGAGCGCAGTCTGCTACTGCGGCTTCCCGTACTGAGGTTGTTCCAGTCCCATCGGTTGCCTAGCCTCTTGCTCATCGCCCTACTATGACAGAGACGGAGCAGAAGGCCGTGGGTAGGTTTCTTAGATTGGCACCACCGAGATTTACTGGTACACAGGGTCAGGACCCCCATGACTTTATCACTACTTGTGAGGAGATGTTGCACCATTTAGGCTTATTGGAGACTCACAGGGTTAGATATACTACGTATCAGCTGGAGGGTCCAGCGAAGTTATGGTGGAGGGCACAGGCTGTTTGCAGGCCTTTTACATCACTTTCTTTGACCTAGTCTGAGTTTTATGAGGCATTTATGGCCAAGTTCTTGCCACAGAGCGATCGAGAGCATCAGAGGGAGGAGTTAACTAGACTTTCTCAAGATACTACGACCGTCTCAGAGTATGAGACCCGTTTCCATCAATTTGCTCCCTTTGGAGCCATGATTATGTCTACTAAGGCCGACAGAGTCCGTAGATTTGTTTAGGGGTTATAGAGAGAGTTCAGAGAGCCTGCAGAGATACTGCTTGCTAGCAGTCGGTTATTCCATGCCATTGCAAATTATGCCCGCACAGTTGAGGATTCACGTCGTCATGACACTGGGGCCAGAGATAAGAGGCCTCGACATCAGGGTGGTCATAGTGGTTCTAGGCATAGTGGTAGAGGTTCAGGCCAGTGGGGCCGAGGTTCTAGCTGACCGGTACAGGCATCACTTTAGGCTTCTGGTTCTCAGTTTGAGCAAGGTCAGGGCAGTCAGTGAGGTCACAGTAGTCAGTCGTCGAGAGGTACAAATTCTGGGGCATTAGGCCGTGGTGGCCATTTGAGTTTTGCTAGTTCATCCCGATCGAGTAGGTCGTCAGGGGCTTGCTATACTTGTGGTATGGTTGGTCACTTTGCTAGAGATTTCCCCCAGCAGGGTACAGTTCAGCCAACTGAGCCATTATGAGCAGTTTAGCCTCTAGCTAGAGGGGGTGGTGGTCAGGCTAGGGAGGTGCCCCGCGTGATAGAGCAGGTGGTAGGGATGGCGGTCGGGAAGGTAGAGGTCATCGTCAGTTTTATGCGGTCCCTGGGATACCGAAGGCAGAGTCCTCGGATGCTGTGATCATAGGTATGATTTTTGTATGCCGTCAACCAGCTTATGCTTTGTTTGATCCTGGATCCACTTGTTTATATATATTTGCCTACTTTTTGCCTTGTTTGAGGTTGGCTAGTGAACCATTATCTGTTCCTATTTCTGTTTTGACCCCAGTAGGAGATTCTTTAGTAGTGGATCAGATTGTGAGATCCTGTGTGATATTTGTTGGTGATTTGGATACTTGGGCTGACCTGATGATACTTGATATGTTTGATTTTGATGTGATACTGGGCATAGACTATTTATCCCCTCACCATGCGATTTTGGATTGCTATGCCAAGATCGTTACTATAGCCGTGCCTGGTGTATCCCCGGTTGTGTGGTAGGGTTATGTTAGCCATGCACCGTCTGAGATCATTTCTTTTCTTTGAGCTAGGAAGATGATATGCCGTGGGTGTTTAGCTTATCTAGCATATGTCTGAGATGCTAGTGCTGACCCTACATCTCCTGAGTCTGTTCCTGTGGTTAGAGACTTCCTACATGTGTTTCCTACCGACATGCCAAGCCTTCCACCTGAGAGGGATATTGATTTTGCCATTGAGTTAGAGCCAGGCACCAGACCCATTTCTATTCCTCCCTACCGTATGGATCCTGCTGAGTTGAGAGAGCTTAAGAAGCACCTCCAGGATTTGTTAGCTAAGGGGTTCATTAGACCGAGTGTGTCTTCTTGGGGTGCTCCTATTCCATTCGTGAAAAAGAAGGATGGGTCGATGCGGATATGTATTGATTATCGACAATTGAATAAGGTGACAGTGAAGAATAAGTATTCATACCCAGGATTGATGACATATTTGATCAGCTTCAGGGTTTCACCGTGTTTTCGAAGATTGATTTGAGATCCGGCTACCATCAGTTGAGGATTAGGGTGGAGGACATCCCTAAGACAACATTCAGGACACGTTACAGCCACTATGAGTTCCTGGTGATGTCTTTTGGGTTGACTAATGCCCCCGCAGCCTTCATGGACTTGATGCACATGGTGCTTAGCCCGTACTTGGATATATTTGTGATAGTCTTCATTGATGACATCCTGGTATACTCGAGGAGTAAAGATGAGCATGAGCAGCACTTGAGGACTGTACTTTAGACTTTGAGAGATCATCGGTTTTACGCCAAGTTCTCAAAGTGTGAGTTTTGGTTAAATTCAGTGCATTCATAGGGCACGTGGTGTCTAAGGATGGGATTAGAGTTGATCCGGGTAAGATTTCTATAGTTCGTGATTGGCCTAGACCTACTACTCCTACCGAGGTTCGCAGCTTTATTGGGTTAGCCGGGTATTACAGACGGTTTGTTGAGGGATTTTCTTCCATAGTAGCACCCTTGACTATGCTGACTAGCAAGGATGTTCCATTTCAGTGGTCCGATCAGTGCGAGGATAGCTTCTAGAGGCTTAAGGCCTTATTGACTTCAGCTCTAGTTTTGACTTTGTCAGTTGAGGGTCAGAGTTTCTCTGTGTATTGTGATGCTTCAGGGGTTGGTCTTAGTTGTGTGCTGATGTAGCAGGGTTGAGTAATAGCATTTGCATCGAGGCAGCTGAAGGTTCACGAGTGCAACTACCCCACTCACGACTTAGAGTTGGCGGTGGTAGTCTTCGTACTCAAGATCTGGAGGCACTATCTATATGGAGTTCATTGTGAGATATTCACCGACCATCGTAGTCTTTAGTACATTACAAGTCAGCTCGAGCTGAACTCGAGGCAGAGAAGATGGATTGAGTTGTTCAAGGACTATGATTTCACTATTTTATACCATCCAGGTAAGCAAACATGGTAACGGATGCCTTGAGTAGGAAGGCGCTGAGTATGGGCAACCTAGCTTCACTTTTAGTTTTTGAGCGACCGTTGGCCTTGGACATCCAGTCCTTGGCTAACCATCTGGTTAGGCTTGACTTATCGGATCCCAGCAGAGTTCTTGCCAATGTTAAGGCTCGCTCTACTCTAGTTGATCATATTCAGAGTCGACAATTCGAGGATCAGAGTTTGTGTGACCTTTATGATCAGGTAGTTCGGGTGAGGCCAGCTGGGCTACTTTGGGTTATGATGGTATTCTGAGGTTTGATGGTCGACTTTGTGTCCCGAGGGTTAGTGATTTGATACAGTTGATACTCTATGAGGCACATTGTTCTAGATACTCCATTCATCCTAGCACAGCGAAAATGTACAGAGATTTGACACAGCTCTACTATTGGAGTGGTATGAAGCGGGACGTGGCACAGTTTGTATCTCGGTGCTTGAACTGTCAGCAGGTTAAGTTTGAGCACATGAGACCAGGTGGCTTGATGCAACGACTTCCCATTCCTGAGTGGAAGTGGGAAGTTATTACTATAGACTTTGTTGTTAGTTTGCCTCATACTACTCGGAGGTTTGATTCCATTTGGGTGATCGTTGATAGGCTGACTAAGTCAGCGCATTTCTTGCCAGTTCAGACTTTCTACAGGGCAGAGAGGTTAGCTCAGATGTACATTCGTGAGATTGTACGGTTGTACGGGGTCCTAGCTTCTATCATTTCAGACCGCGGCACTCAGTTCACATCTCAGTTCTAGAGAGCAATAAAGAGGGATTTGGGTACATAGGTTAAGCTTAGTACTGCTTTCCACTCTCAGACAGATGGCCAGTCCGAGAGGACTATTCAGGTCCTGGAGGACATGCTTCAGGCCTATGTACTTGACTTTGGAGGTTCATGGGATCAGTTCGTGCCATTGGCCGAGTTCGCGTATAATAATAGCTTTCATTCGAGCATTGGCATGGCACCTTTCGAGGCTTTATATGGTAGCCATTGCAGATCGCTGATTGGTTGGTATGATGGGTTAGAGTCCAGACCGCTGAGTACAGACTTACTTAGAGATTCCTTGGACCGAGTCTATTTGATTCAGGACAGACTTAGAGCATCCCAGAGTAGGCAGAAGAGCTACGCTGATCGTAGACTTCGTGCCTTAGAGTTCAGTGTTGGTGATCTGGTTTTCCTCCGAGTATCGCCCATGAAGGGAGTGATGAGATTTGGTCGGCGGGGCAAGCTTATCCCCAGGTTTATTAGGTCGTTTGAGATTCTACAGAGGGTTGGTAGTGTTGCCTATATGTTAGCCTTGCCTCTTATGTTTTCAGCTGTTCACCCAATTTTCCATGTTTTGATGTTGCGCCGGTATGTTCTTGATGAGTGTTATGTGTTGCATTGGGATTCGGTTAAGTTGGATGAGAGTTTATCATTTTTTGAGGAGCCGATAGCTATTCTGGCCAGAGATATCAGGAGGTTGAGATCTAGGGAGATTCCGGTTGTGAAAGTACAGTGGAGGCATTATCTGGTCAAGGAGGCTACCTGGGAGACCGAGAGTGAGTTGCGTGCTCAGTATCTGCAGTTGTTCGAGCCTTCAGGTACTCCCTTCTTCTTGACTTTCGAGGACGAAAGTCTTTTTAGTAGTGGAGTGTTGTGATGACCCTTTCGGTCATCTTTGCATTTTCGTATTTATTGCACTGTTAGAGACTTCCTATAGTGGACCCAAGTCATTTATGTCTTGCTGAGATCGGTAGTTCAGTGCCCTGGTCGTTCGTTTGGTCGTTTTAGCCGTTCGCCTGTTTTAGAGCTTTAAACTTAGAATATCATTGACTTTAGTCAACATTCTTAGCTAACATTCTCGGAATTGAATTCTGACAGTTCTGTTAGCTCCGAAGAAATGAGTTTGGTCTAGTTGGACCTTTAGTTGAGGCTTGAGAACTTCCGGTGTGGGTTTTGTGTGGTTTTCTCACTTTTCAGGTCATTTAGAGCTGAAAGTGTAACTTCGGGTGACTTTCGATGATCGGAGTGTTGGATTCGAAATCTGATGATTCCATCAGCTCCAAATGTTGAGTTTGGTCTAGGAAGATAGTTGGTTCGGGTTTCGGGTGAGTCACACTCATTTCGAGCCTTTGAGTTCCTTTTCGTTAGTGTTGACTTGGGTCAACATTTCTCCAAAACGACCTCGTATGGAAGTTTTGTCAATTTTGTTGAGTTCAGAACTTCGTTTCCACTCTATTAGCACAATTGGTTTTGGAATATCAGTTTTTGATTGTGTCCGGAATACCCCGTTGAGTTTTCTAAAAAGTGCAGAAAATCAGCTGCGGACAGCAGCTATTTATTGTTGTCATTTCATTTTTTCCAATCCTTCTCCTCACTTTTCTCACTCTAAAACCCAAAATTCTCTCCACCATTTTGCTCCAATTCAGTTCTAAACCTTGGGGAATTATTTGTTCGTCGATTATCCGTAGTTCTTCGCCTCTTGGTAAGTCATCTTTCCCAACTTGCCTTCTTCGGTTTTTCTCTTAATTCCTCCATTGATGCTCATCCAAAGCTTAGATTTTGTGATAGATTCTGCCCCCTAAGCTTGTGCATGTTTGTGGGTGTGAATTTTTATCCGTCTTGGGTTGATTTTTCATCATTTTGGTAAGTAATTCTTGCCCAATTTACGTTTTTATTTTTGAAATTTCCATTCTTTAATTCCCAACTTGGGCGGGATGTTTTGGTGCCCTTCCCTTGTCCAATTGTGCTCAAATTTGGAGCATGTCTTCTTGGCCTCGTTGGGGTCATCGTGGTTCTTTTAATTTTTGTTTCGGGTTGTGGGCGTTACGGGCTCGCTTTTGACCCGGATATCGATCCGACTACAATTGTAGCAATATGGGTATCGTTAGACTCATCTTAACATTTATTCATGAATTTGATAGTTTGATTCTCGTTCGGAGCTTCTCGGAGCAGCTCAGCCTCGGATATCGTCGTTCTCGCGGCTTGTCGTCGGATGACAAGTAGGTTAAGGCTTAACTCTCTAGACTTCACATATATCGGGTAAAATTGTACTAGTTGACATCCTTGGGTTGGGTTATTAGGTCGGTACCACAGACCTTAACCGCTTTTTCATGATTCATCCTATTTCTTTCCTCCGTTGTGTGTAGTATTCCTATAAGTTGATATATTTATTACTCTTGTGACCCCGTGAGGTCTTGTTGACTCTGGAACATAGAAAGTGGGATTATTGGGAATGTCCGCAAGTCCCCGACATAGAAATATCCTTCTAGGCTGGATATGCTTGTTGAGTAGCTTCGAAGCCTGGGCCGTTAGGTTGATTGTGAGCTGCCAGACAACTATTTGGGTTGATCATATCATTTCCATGCATATAAAGAGATTTTTTCACGTTTTATCATGGTTTTTAGCTTCGGGCCTACGGAAACTGATTTTCTAAACCTTGCATTGCTCCGAGGGCCCATTTTTGATGAAATTAGATTTGGAAATGATTTGACTTGTTACGTGGATCTTCTTGGGGTAAAAGAAGGTTAAAGATATGGTTTTATCATGATTTACTATTATTGCTAGACTCGACTGGGTCGGAGTGCTAGCTGAGTTTCCTTACTGCTTTAAAATGATATCAGGCTTGGCCAGGTCAAGCATCTGAGATGTTTTTACTACTGTTTTTACCCGATTGTTCTCGGGCACCCTTGGAAGGGTTTTTGAGACATCTTTTTCACTATTTTAGTCCTAGAAAGTGTCTAGGCATGCATATTTGAGACTTAGCCACTGGATTGAACCCAGACTCAATTTCGGAGGACACGTTTTGATTCTGAGTTTTAGTATGGGGTCCGGGACCTCCATGGACCTTACTGCTCCAGGCCTGAGGCTTTGGGCTGCGTGTGCTGGGAGGAAGGGTATACGGTGGAGTAGAGGTACACGGGCTGTGTCCTTCCATGGAACCTGCCTGCTGGGTCCGATCGGCACCGGAGGAGGTACATACAGAGGTTCTATTTCACCCTGAGGTTTTCATGCATCATATAATTCATTGTTTGAGATACCACCCTTGTTTACTGTGTGTTGATTATACGCTCCGGTAGTATGGGATGTTGAAGGATTTTTTTTTACTTGATTGTGTTCCTCGGTTGTATGGGCGGCCGAGAGACTGTAGGTAGACTCTTGTCACTTTATTTCGATACCGTTCCCTGTTACGACCGAGTATGAGTGTGATTACTAAGGTTGTGAGTTGCTGGATTGAGTTTGTATGACTAGATTGGGTATTAACTCCTGTATGTCGAGCATGTCTACCTTTATTCTTCTCTCCCTTTTTCTTATACCTGAGGTTACCGGTATACCGCCCATTGTTAGAACTTATTTACATATATACTATTTTGCGAGGATCCCAGGTGCGTCGTCCTTACTTTCACCTGTGCCTGTTATGTGTATATATTCTATTTGCTAGCCTTGTATGTTGCCTTCTGTTGTCTTCCCTCTGGGCTAGTTCTTGTGTACGTTTTCGTTGATTTCTGTGACTGATTATTTCTACCCTATCTTCTATTGCTCTTTTACTTTATATGTGCCCAGTCGGCCTATGATACCTACTGGGTACCTTATGCTTCGCATTTGGTGCTCACCCTACCCTCTGCATCTTATGGTGCAGATCCTAGTGTGGGTCATCGTTGATAGAGCACCGGAGACTCGCGCGGAGTGCTGTTTTTGGATCATCCAGGCTGAGGGTGAGCTCTTGGCGTTCAGAGCTTGACTTAGTTTATCTTTTGTATATTTTGTACTATGTCATTACTCGGAGGCAGCTTGTGTATATGTATATTTCTTTTAGACCCTTGTACTCCTTATGTAGTTTGGGCTTCTATACGCTATGACACCAGGTTTTGAGGTTGGTTTAGTTTCCGTTTTTCATATATGTTATCCTTGTTATCTAATTTCTTTATCTTGTTCCCTTGCTTCCGCTATTTTACCTGCTCATCCGTTTAAACTGTTAGAAGGTAGCCCATTACTAACCGTTTTGGGCTACGGAGATTGGTTCGCCTACTAGGAGTTGTAAGTGCCATCATGACCAAGAAATCGGGTCGTGATATTTAATTATTTTTTTAAAAAAATAAAAAGCAAATTTTTAGCCCAAAAAAATTGAAGCAAAAAAAACTAAATAAAGGGCTTGAATGACCCAAATTGTGAATGACCATTATGTGAAATTCATTTGACCGACTGGCCATGTAGTGTCCAATGACCCAAATATGGGCCATAAATTTTGAAAAGGGCCAGCCTATGTCCTTTTCTAATTTTTTTTTCTCTCTAAGACGTTCTCTGTTATTTTCTTAATTTCTTTGCTAAAAATCAACAATTGGTATCAGAGCCATTTTCTTGAGAAACCTATGAGTGAGAGATGAATTCTAAAAATAGTTTTTATCAGATGGCTCCTCCTGTCTTTGATGGTGAAAATTATCATCTCTGGGCAGTAAGAATGAAGACTTATTTTGAAGCTTTAGATTAAAAGCCAAAAGAAAAATAAAATCAGAAAATCAAAAGGCAAAAACAACTTTATTTATTGGTGTGTCTGCAGTAATTTTCCCGAGAGTTATGGCTCTCAAATTAGCAAAAGAAATTTAAAATTATCTGAAGGAAAAATACACTGGAGATGAAAGAATATGAGGTATGAAAATGTTGAATTTAATAAGGGAATTCGAGTTGCAAAAGATGAAGGAATCTGAGACCGTCAAAGAGTACTCAGATCGGCTTTTTGGCATCGTTAACAAGATAAGATTGTTTGGCACTAAATTTAAAGATTCAAGAATTATTGAATAATTCTTGTTATGGTGCCTGAGAGATACGAAGTATCAATGATTATCTTGAAAAACACAAAAGATTTGTCTAAGTTTACTTTGGCAGAATTGCTAAGTACATTCAGGTACAAGAGCAAAGGAGGCTTATGAGGCAAGATAGCATGGTTGAAGGAGCATTAACAGACAGTCACAAAACTCAAAACAATGGTAAATGTTTGAAAAATTATCCAACTTGTCAGCACTGTGGCAAAAAAAAGATTATTCTCCATTTAAATATTGGGAGAGGCCAAATGCGCAATACAATATCTACAATCAGCTTGGTCATGAAGCTGTGATTTGCAAAAGCAAATCTCAAAAAGATGAAGCAGATGCACAAGTCGTCCATGAAGAAGAAGAAGAAGATCACTTATTTGTGGCAACTTACTTTTTTACCGAGAAATTTAATTTTTGGATGATTGATAGTGATTATATAAATCATATGACATATGACAGAAATCTTTTTAAAAAGTTCGTGTCTATGAAAAATAAGAAAGTCAGAATTGAGAATGGTGACTATATTCCTACAAAAGAAAAAGAGACTATTGCAATCAAAACAAGTTCAGGTACAAAAATAATTTCAGATGTCCTTTATGTGCCTTATATTAATAAAAGTTTGTTAAATGTTGGCCAGTTAATCGAAAAAAAAATTAAATTGCTATTTGGAGACAACTATTGTCGAATCTTTAATTCCACTAAGCAGGAGATTTTATAAGTTGAAATGAGAAGTAAAAACTTCCCATTTAATCCAGAGCCTTGCAAAATCAAAGATGAATTGGCAGATTTATTCACAAGGTCAATTTTAACCGAGACTACAATCTACAATTCTTGATCCAAGGTGGAGTGTTGAAAATATATTTCAGGATATTGCAAAAATAAATTAGATAGTTGCATTATATCTAAGGAATTGTAGTAAATCTATTTGTAGCTAACTTTTAGGATTTCAAATTATTTTTTGTTAAGTGAATATAGGAGATAGTTTCGTATTTTTTTGTGATTTGATTTTACAGATAATTTATTAGTATATGTTTCTATTTTTAGTTAGAAATTGCAATTAAAAATGTATGTCTTGGAGTTATTAGTAAAATAATTTTCTTTAACAATACTGTAATATTTTTTTTCTCTCTAAGCCTTTCTATGTTATTTCCTTAATTTCTTTGCTAAAAATCAACATTGTTTAATAGTTTAAAACATAAGAGCATATGTTGAAATTAACACTCCACTAATTGAAAAAAAAGGAACAAATACTTCTTTGGAACAAATCCGATTGACAAGTGGGTGTTGCTCTGATGGAAAACACTGCTCACTTCCAACCAGAAGGTTGTGTGTTCAAGTCACCAGGGGACCAAAAGAGGGTGGGAGCTCCTCCTAGAGAAGGGTAAAAAAAGAACAAATTCGATTCGCTAAAATGACTAGTATACTTGAGAGCGTTAAAGGTATTTGTGAATACTAATGACGAGCACAAGCGATGGGAGAAAGGTTGCAGTGAGAGGGAAGGCGGGCAGCAACACGAAGAGTGTTGCAGATGCAGTCATGATCCAGCGATTGGAGGGCAGCACAACAGTCTGCGCTAGGACTCGGATTCGATGTTCCTGGCAATACAAATGGGGCGCACAAGTTCAGGTTCCCAAGTGATGCTGAGCATGTTTGCCCCTGAGATTCAATCACTTGGCTTTGTAGCACAACAGACATAAGGATAGTCAAGAACACTAGGCAACAAACAGATCTCAGGGCTGCCATAATAATATGGTTTAGACTTGAGGGTTGGATGATTTAATTTGTCTTTAATATGAACAGATGAGACTGAGTTGTTTGTTCTTGTTTAGGATTCTGTGTATTTATAGTAGAAATGTGGAGTGCATGAAGATGGACCTATCGGCATGAAGGACCTAATTCAAAGTTTTGTGGCACTCAGCTTTATTGTGTTTTAATTTGGCCTGCACTTTATAGTTAGACCATGACATAGTGTCAATTGGTCCGATATGATAATTAATCCTTTTTCACACTAGTCGCGAGGTTCCATCACATCCTCCAATACAAGTAACTAACCAAAAGACAAATATAAAAAAATATTAATTTAATTTAAAATTGATACTTGGATCACTAAATAATACAACTGTAGATCAAAATTCCAAAGTTGATTTTCACCTCCGTCATACAATAGGTAACTTTAGCCAGAGTATTTATATACACGACCAAAATAAACCAAAAAAAATGGCTAATCCAGTATTTAGTATCAAGCTAATCGGTAAAGATGATTTTTCTATATAAATGTGAACTATTTACTAGTATATGCTTTATACTTCATTATCCAGAGACATTAATCCACTGTTTTATGCTGTTAACTGATAATCGGATCAAGATTTTTTTTTCTTTAAGAATGTGGAATTTGAAACCTCATGCCCGACTAATTCAGATTAACCCGAGTAAGCCCAATAAGGGATAGAGTATTCCCTACCAAGCGATCGGATAATTTTTTTTGATGTACTAGTATTCAGTACTTGCTGTTGCTGATGTAAACTTTAGTTAATACATTTGACTTTCAACACATTCTACATTGCTGTTTTCAAAATAATTAAATCATTAAACTATTAACTTCACGGCGTTGCAATCTGCTTATCATTTGCACAGAACTCGTGACTTCAATGGAATGGCTGAAGAATCACTAAAACCTTAGAGTTTACAATTTGCAAGTAATAGTACTACTAGTAGAATTTAAGTAGTAAAGGAATAAAAGAAAGAGAGGATGAACAAAACAGAGAAGGGGGACTTTGAAGAACAGAAAAAAAAAAGAGATTACAAAAATGATGGTTTAAGTAGTTTTAGATCCTTGAGTAGCTGAAGCTGTCCAGTATGTCTTTACTGCAAATAGAAGCTTCTCCCTCTCCAATGGCCCATCTTCATGATCCACAATTTGACTATCCCAGTTCAATCCATCCGCTATCCTCTTCACTCTGATCAATATATCTACATCGTCTCGGATGATTACACTTCCTTCTGGCCTTAATATCCTATCCAATTCTAGCATAATATCTTCCATTTCACATCTGTTACACAAAACACCACCAGTACATATAGTCAGAAACACTTTTGAGACTTCCATCTCCAAGAAGATAAAATAACATGACCTTTTGGAGATCATAATTTACCTGTTTTCGTAGAGGGTAAATACCGAATTAGAATGAATGAGATCATATGTTCTTGGGTATGTTGACATAGCCTCGCACCTATAGAAAAGTTAATATTAATCACAAAAGCAAAACTACTAATGGTGGATCCAGAATTTAGACACTATGGGTTCTAAATTGACAGCGTGTGCAGAAATGTACATCTAACTCTGTCAATACTAGTTTTTCGCGCACATAGATATAGCGGACCCAAAATCATAATTCTGCCTTCACTGCTGTGGGAAGAGCGACGGGGTTGGAGAAAAAATGTGAAGGAAGCATAGAAATTACCAGCTCTGGTATGTTCCAATTAGTCCTCGTTCATAAATGACACCAAGAGTATTGACCTTAGCCTCAACGGGAACTATATTCATCACCCAAACAGGATCATTGACCAAATTTGCAGCAAAGCCACCTAGGAATGCATTCATATCTAAGATATTTCTGTATCGCCCGGGCTGGCCAAGCTGGTTATTCACTGACTTGTAATACGAAACTCTTCTTTTCCATAGCTGTGAATCCTTCTGGAAAACTTCTTTTGTAACCCCATCTACAGTTCCCCTGCTTATCCTCGGTGGTATCGCATGTAATCTTTTAGGCCACTTTTCCAATTGTCCACCGGCCACCTCTTCTTCACTTGCAACTTCTGGCAAGGGAGTTAAGCAAGTTTCAATATTTGTATACCTGCAGACATCAAATCGACAGCGAAGTAATCAATGCTAAGAGAACTCAGATTGTAAATTGTAGGATAGAATGATAAAAACGTGACAATAAATCGAAGGAGCACGAACCAGCCTTTATCAGGATCTTGGGCAGGGCACATTGGTGGATTTTTTGCTCTCTTTCGAAATTCTGTACACTTCATATGATTGTATGGCTTCTTCCATATTGCAATATCATCTTTCTCAATAAACTTTTTCCAGCAGAGTCTCTTAGCTACTTGCTCAATTTTATTTTGTTCAGCATTTAGGTCTTCCCTCGTTCGTGCCCAGCCATTCCAATGTTTCCTCCAGTGGATTGGCGGGCCAGAGAGGATCCAAAATCCACCAGGTCTAAGGACTCTATCAACTTCAATCAAATACGTGCCATCATACTCGCCCCACGGAATTAGACAACGAGAGCAATGTGCCATGTCAAAAGCTCTAGATGGATAAGGAAGCCTCTTGGAGGCAATAACTCCAATCAGAGCTGGTACCCCTCGCTCGAGAGCAAATTGAACCTGTGCTTCATGTGAATCCCTTGGTGCAAATGACATGGCTATGATATTTCGTGACAAAAGATAAGCACCCCAACTCGCGACCTGCATATATTTTAGCAGGCTCATGAGAAGAATAAAAAAACTAATAAGAAAGATTAGACGTTAATGAAAATCTTCAAGTGAAATAGTCATCAAATGCGAGTTGTTATTGAGATGGAGTCCTCACAGAGGTAACTTTTATTATCAGATGAAGCAGAATCAGACCTCGAAGATCAACCCCAAGGACTTGTGTAACTAATTAATTAGTTTTTACAGACTTGGCTGTTGTTTATGTTTCAATACATTCCTATCAATACTTTGCTAATACAAACTCTTAATTACTTTCTAATAGTCCATTGGAGACCCAATTGAGGACATATTATCTTGTTCAACATCCTTCCCTCTGCTTACTTCAGCAAATTAACTTTCTACGGTAAACATGAACTTTTCAAATATACATATACATAAAAAAAATAAGATTCTTTATGTAATAGAATTGCAGCAAAGCTTCTGTTGTTAGATGCTGAAAGATTCACAGAAAAAAAAGAGATATCATTGCATGGTGTACCAGGTGTAGAATGAAAGAGTTCAGTTCAGAAAAAGAAAAAAGCTGCTTTGATTCCTCGTGGACAAAAGAGCTTTTGTCTTGATTCTGAGTACACCTGATCACTGGCCTATTTCTAATCCAATCTAAGCAAGGAAGATCACTTTCCTAGTCATTCCTTCAGACAATTCGACTTCTTGCAGTCCCCCTTAGATCACTCTTAATGCTTAATCTAAATTTATCCCACCCAGTTATGACACATGGAAAGCCAAAACCAAGATGAATAATTACTAGAGAATTGATTTTGCATGCCACTTGCAATCTTTTCTTTTTCCCCCCTAATTTTATGGCCTGAAAATATTATTTTCTTCTATTTATTTTATAAGTAGTCAAGAGATCTTAATTCTTCAATAATTACACGTTGCTTTTACAGATTTATAAAAGTATCACTATCATGGAGTAACTAATTGACATCTCACTCGTGACTAAAATTTCTATTAAAAGTTGATTTCTTTTTCTCCAAGAAAGTGGGGGATTTTTTTTTCCAGAAAAGATCAAGAAATGCAATACAGTAAAAGGAAGTACCAAGATCCAAGAAGTAAAAGTACCGATTAAGTAAATGACCCATAAAAGGAAAATTTAGGATTTTTTGGGGAGAAATTATGGAAACAAGATTATCGACCCAAAAAAAAAAATCTTGTGCAATTAGCAGCATTTGTTAAAGAGGAGCAAGAAAGTAAAAATTACCCCACAGCCAGTATCAATGGCGGTTCTAATGGAGCCATCTTTAAAATTGATCAATTGGCCAATGTCATCAATGTAGGCATCTGCACCATTAGGGAACATAGTTCCACCACCAGGAAATCTGAATTTATCACCTTCATATCTAATCCAATTTTGAACAGCTTTTTCTACTGTCAATTCTTTGTGTGGAACATTAGCATACCATGCAAGATCCCTACTAACAGGCCATTTGAATGGATTCTTGTAACCGTACGGCGCAGGTATATGACATTTCATAAGTTCATTCTTTTCAGGACAATGCCTTTCTCTGTATATCAATCTTTTTCTGTTGAATTTCAATGATCTTTCAGGGTCTTCACATGGGGTGTACTCACTGTACTTTATGTCACATTGTGGGTAAATCTTGACGGCGTCATCAGGTGCAGTAACACCTCCGCCGTCGCTGTCATCGTCAGCGGCGGAGTGGTGAGTGGTGAAGTCTAGTTTTGGGGTGGTTCTTGAAGATGAAATGTGAGGATTTGTGGAGGTGTTTTTAGAAGGGAAACAGGGGAGGGAAGTGTAGACATTGGAAGTAGTGATCACACTGCCGCTGCCGCTGCCACTGCTGCTTTGCCATAAACCGGTGAAGTAAAAAGCAGAACAGAGAAAAGTGATGGCAACTAAAGAATAAAGATTGTTTTTTTTCAAAGGTAAAGAAGAATGGTAGGAAGTTGCAGTGGGTTTGGAAGTTGGAGTATAGTAAGGGGTTGGGTTAGAACCCGCCATGAATAGAGAAGAGTTGATCTGTTTCCTACTATGGTAAGTTTTCGCTTTGTGGGGGGTGTTTATAGAAGAAAGTGAGGAGGGCAATGGGGTGGGGATGGGGGGAGGATTACAGCTTGTTTTGATGGTTGCTGGTTGTTAGCTCTCGACCCGTTGAATTGTGTTATGTTAGTTTAAATATACTTAGGGTCTGTTTGGAAAACCATCTGGTAATTGGAATTGGTGTGATTACTAGAGTTGTAATTACATAGTCTAGTAATTACAACGACATATTTGGTTGCCACAATGTAACTGTAATTACAAGTGTACTGTTTGGTTGAACAAGTGTAATCACATGGTTATATTAAAATTTTAAAATAAAAGCTAATTATTAAAAACTAAAAATTTATACTAAACAAATAAGGGCCTTTATAAATGATATATATATATATATATATATATACTATATATTATATATAATTATATTATATTATATATATATATATATAATATATATATATATATTATCTTTTGAAATATATTCATTAATAAACATATATTCTTAACTAATGCTATAAAAAAATAATTAATTTATATTTTTCATATTAGTATATTTTAATTAAATTAATCATAAAAACTTAAAGTACAAGATTCTAAAGAACATAATGAAATACATGTTTAACAAAAAGATTAATATTATAAATATAATGTCATAAAATTATTAAAACATTTGACCAAAAAATAATCTATCAATTCTAACTAAAAAGTGAATGGCTTGCAATGTGAAATGTCAAGTCAGTACTAGTAAAATAAATAAATTGAAACTGAAAATATAACATAAGTTCAAAATTCAAAACAACAAAGTTAACATAATACTCCTATGTCAAATTTCAATATAACGTATCTAAATATGATTCAAAAGAAAAGAAAAACCTAAGTATATAACTTTATTCAATAATGAATTCTACTTTAATTTAAAAATTAGAATACTAACTAAATTATGTTAAATGAAAGAAAATAAATATAAATAGATAATACGAACAATTACATGAAATCACAAAAAGTAAGGGTTTAGAAATGAGAAGAAAATAAAATATAAATAATATAAAATAAAAAATATATTTTTTAAAATTATTAGAATAATAAAAATAAAAAAGAATTTAAAATAATAGAAATAAAAAATAAATTAAAATGAAAAAATAAAATAGAAATAAAAGGACGAAATTAGAAAGCAATCATCTTGTAATTACACCATGTAATTACCAGCAATTCACAGCCCCCCCCTGTGAATTGGAGAGTGTAATTACCATATGCCAATTACACCCAATTACCTGCTGACCAAGTAATTACCTGGCCAACCAAACATGCCAGACTGTGTAATTACACCTAATTACACCAAATCCAATTACCAGGGTGACTTTCTAAACATGCCCTTAATGTTTATTTTGATTGTTATTTAAATTTTATTGTATCATTTTATTAATTCAATAATTATGTAATGACAAAAAATCTCATTTTATGTAATGACCGATTTGGTGTAATGGTATCATTACCTTCTTCTTTTTTCCTACTCATTTCATCTTTGTGGGAGTATCTAATAATCTTATTATATTCTCTACTCTACCATTATAATAACTCTACCATGTATCTTATTTTTCTTATATATTTATCATTTAAATTACTGATATATGACATTATGTAATGCTGAAAAATAATATAATCTATCCAAACATTAAATTCTTCAAAATAATATAGTAGTATAATACAATATAGTGGCGTAGCTACATAAACGAAAGAGTGATCAGTTGAATATCGTTCATAAGGAAAATTATACTATATATTTTTTTAAAATAATACTACGTATATTAGTCAAATATTACTTTTTATAGATATATATTTAAATTCTAAACACCCTTATTAACGAGATTTCTAGTTTTGCCAAATATATCACAATACAAATAATACAATATATTATATTATGAAACCATGTGTAACAACTATCCAAACAAAATGTTAGAGATTTGAGAAGGGTTGGATGAAAAATAGGTGAGTTATCAAGTTGGGTTTAATTAGGGGGATGTGATGGGAGTAGTTTACTATGTGCCAGGTTATAGTAGATTACTATTAGTTTATTAATGGAGTAGTAATTAACTAGTTGGGCATGTTAGAAGGTGCTAGTTTTACTATGTGCATTGTTAGAACTTAGAAGAATATTACTATTATTACCATATTATATTGTTAATTTGGCTAGTTATATGTATAGAGCATTTTGTTGGGTTGATTACATTACGAAGTGGGAAGTAAGAACTACGAACGAAAAAAGGAGGGTGAAAGGAAAAGGAGGAGTTACATATGTATGGTCGGTGCAAAAAATATTTATGGAAATAGATTACATATAACTTATCAAATTAAGTCTATATATTTTCAGATTTTATACCCTATTCAATCCATAAGATATATAATTTGAAGGAAAAATTATGCAAAATGGTCACTCAGGCAACTTATTTACAAAAAAAATAGTCAATCTGTACTTTACATTATAAATGACCATTAGCTCTTGTTTTCTTCTTCTTCTTTTACTTCTTCTTCTTCTTCCTCGCTTTTTCTTCTGCTCGCTTCTTTTTCTGCTCGCTTATGCTCTTCTTCTTCTTCCTCTGCATCTTGCAGCAGCCAATGTATTTTTCGAAGAATAATGTGGATTGCATGGGATCCAGTGTTGCTGAGAAATTATTGGGTGAATTGGGAATTTGGAGGAACCATTGGAGATGATGGAGAAAAGGGGATCTGTATAAAGGGATTTTAAGAGAGGAGGAGGAGGAGGAGGAGGAGGGGGAGGGGGAGGAGGGGGAGGCGGAGGAGGGGGAGGGGGAGGAGGGGGAGGCGGAGGAGGGGGAGGGGGAGGAGGCGGAGGGGGAGGCGGAGGCGGCGGAGGCGGAGGGGGCGGCGGAGGGGGCGGCGGAGGCGGAGGCGGCGGAGGCGGCGGAGGAGGCGGCGGCGGAGGCGGAGGGGGCGGCGGAGGCGGCGGAGGCGGCGGAGGCGGAGGCGGCGGAGGCGGAGGAGGAGGCGGAGGCGGAGGAGGAGGAGGAGGAGGAGGAGGAGGAGGAGGAGGTTGCTTCGAGAGATAGTGTACCGCGTACGACGTGTAGAAAGAGATTTTTGAAAAAATAACTGGGAAATTAACAAACGGAGAAAGTGGAGGAGTTGACATATATATTTTTACTGGATGTACAGGGAGATGTAGTTTTGTGCTTCTTCGATACACATATAAATATAATTTATACAATATTGATATATATTTATACACTATTTATACAATATCAATATATGTTTATACATTATTTATATAATATCGATACACGTTTATACACCATTTATATAATATTGATACATTACATTACTTTTATACATTATCGATACATTACATATACATACAACTATTTTTTTGTAATTTTTTTTGTGGCTAATTCATTTTTGGGCTATTTTTTTGTAAAGAAAACTTGACTATATTTATTGTAAACTAATTACTTTATTGTATATATTTGAAATTATTCCTAATTTGAAAGGAAAAATGACGATTTTGGTCCTGTATTATAAGCTTATTCCAGTTTTAATTCTTGTATAATTTGATTAACCATAATTAACTTTCAATTTATGTAAACGTTTGATTTTGATTGCTCAAACTAACGGAAGTTAAAAATTTAATAAAATCGATCATTAATTTTAAAAATATAGAAATTTAGAAGAATCAGAGTGAAAATTATTTTGTTAAGAAGGCTAACCTCTGTTGACAAGCACAACGATGAAGTCATCATCATCAACTCATCCCATTCAATTCAAATTATAATCAAATTGAATTAAGAAGTTATCTTCTCTATTCTTTTCTGTTTTAGACTTTTTTGCTCTATCAAATTTTAAATTCGCATTTCGCTGAAGTTTAGGGCTTTTTGCAAGAAATTTTTTTATCTGATTACTAATTAAAAGTGTCATGATTGATCATCAACTATTGATGACACAAACTCAAAATTTATCTCATAAATAGAAGTTTCTCTTTCTTTTCGAAGATCAGTCTGCTGCTAACTGAATGATAATCTGTTTCATGGATTTGTTATGTTCTTGTCTTTCTTATTTATATATGATATTTAACTTTCTATTAATTACATATAGTTATAAGAACTCTTAGGAGGACTTTATTCGACCAGAAAAAAATTAAAAATATTTTAGTAATAAAAAAATAAAATATGGTCTTAAATAAAAAATTATGGAGGACACGTATTAGGGTAGAATATTAGTGATAGTTGACTGTTGTGTAGCTTACCGTGTCATGCTAATAGTAGTAGTAGTGCTCTTGTAGTTTGTTTTATTCAATTTATTATTTTTTGTACTTCAATTATTGTCCTATTTTGTTGTAATTATTGCCCCATAAAAAATGTCTTGGCATGGTTTTAGTAGTTTATTGTGGCTTTCTTATAATGCTTTTCGTAATTGCTTGGTTATGCTTTTTCTTGAGCCGATGGTCTACTGAAATTTGAAAACAACTTCTCTACCTTGCAAGGTAGGAGTACGGTTTGTATACACACTACCTTCTCTAGACCCCACTTACAGAATTATACTGGGTATGTTATTGTTATTGTATAGGTAAAATTGTACTGGGGCGGATGAATCGACTTAGGCCAGGTCAAAGAGAAAGTGGCCCACAATAACGGTATTTCAAGAACAAGCCCGACACGAGGAGGGGACTTCTCAAGTAGATTCAAGGTAGCCCGAGGAGATCATCGATAACGACTACACGTAAAGGACAAACAAAGAGGATATTTTGTCAGAGTATTCAGGTGCGCGGACAACACCCGACAGAATTGCGCCAGACGCAATATGCTAGGCTGGCATCCTCCAATGGCTCGAGGACAAGTGGCAGCCATATATTGAGCACAATATTATGTTCCTAAGAGGATAATACTATTCCTTTGGTACCAAGGAATGATTCATACCCTATAAATGAAAAACCTCTCCCTCATTGTAAAGGATTCACTTTTTGCCAAGCTCTAACCTTAAAAGCAATAAAATCTCTCTCGATTGATTCTAAGCTTGCTTTGTCTTTCTTTAGTTTTTCTCTTAGTTTCTTACTATTTTATTGTTGTTACACCCACTTATTTACTGTTTGCGGCTATGGCTCACTTGTAACTTGAAAGACCGAACACCTTGCTGGTGTCTCAGATTTATTTCTTATCACTATTTTATTGAGTTATTGTGTATTTTATTTATGATTATTTCCTTTTGAAAACTTATGTCTCTAATAATGAAGCTAAGATCGTAACACGTGCTCTTGACTCACAAATAAATCTAAGTGTTCTAAATTGGCGGTAAATAATTTAGCGCCTACTGTGGGGCCAAAGAAACTGCATGGGTTTTAACTTCTTTTTAGCTTGCTAGTCTCTTTCTGTGTTTCTACTTTGCAAGAAGGCGGATCCTGACTAACAACATGAGAAATATGGAGTCCGGAAGAAGCATGTGGAGTAAACTGATGGGACTCACCCCAGAGAGCTCAGGCACTCGGAGGAGGCAAGATGATTTGGAAGGGCAGGACGGCCCAAACGGGCATCACTATTTTGAAGAAAGTAGGATCTCATTCTCATGGAAGGAGAAGGCTTCGTTGAGTTACTAGAAGAAGCCGCGTCAATGGAATGACATCGAAATAACCTTCAAAGATGGATATCTAGAGCAGTATGGGGGCGAACAAAATAACCCTCTGGTGATATCCTTAAACATAGGCGGATGACGTAAAAAGGGTGTTGGTCAACCCCAATAGATTGCCCAATATTATACATAAATATATTTTCAACCAGATTGAGTCAAACACTGTCGTGAAACCCATGGCTAAGACTCTGGCCGGGTTCAACATGGCTAGTAAGGTAACCAAAGGTGAGATATCTCTGGTAACCAGGATGGGTGGCATGGAAAAGCCTATTGTGTTCGATATCTTTGATGGGAAAATAGGCTATAATGTCATGCTGGAGAGGCCATGGCTCAACACCTTAAAAGTCATCTCGTCAACGTACCATCGAGTGATTAAGTTTCCTACTCTATACGGCATGGGGCAGATAAGAGGATATTTGGGCCCTTGTAGGGAGGCATGCATAATCTCAGCAAGAGAACCAGAGGCCATATTGTGGATGGAAACTGAGAACGGACTCCTCGAATCGTGCATCAAAGAAGAAAGATGGTAGAAGACCCTCAGGTCGGATGGACAAATAGGCAATCGAGCTAAGCAAGTTCGATATCGAGTACAGGCCCAGGATGGCTATAAATTCCTAGATGTTAGCGAATTTTGTAGCTGATTTCAACTCGAATATAACCCCTTAGGTCGAGAGGGAGGCAATCCTGGCTGCGAGGCACCAACCTGGCATATGGACCCTATTCACAGATGAGGCTTCCAATGAAAAAGGAACGGGCCTCCGCATAGTCTTAATAACTCCCCAAGGAGAGAGGTTGAGGCAAGTAATCAACCGCGTTCCATTAACTAACAATGGGGACGAGTATTAGGCCCTACTTAAAAGTCTAAGTTTGGTATGAAGCATTAGAGCAGAAGTAATGGATGTGTTTTATGATTCATAGTTGGTGGTAAACCAAATCAAAGGATCTTTTGACACAAAGGACGAGCATATGATGAAGTACGCTGCTAAGGTATGAGGCCACTCATATCGCTTTCCAAAGTGGAACTTGGAGCAGATCCCCCAGAGAAAGAATGAGGGGGTGGATGCACTAGCCACTTTGGGATCAGCAACCAATGCAGTGGATATTGCAAAAGGGTCCATAGTCTAGCTATTGTATTCGGCGTTGGAAGCCTCGGAGTGAGGAGAAGTGAACCATACTACCTATGTATGGGATTGGAGAAGCGCACTTGTAAAATATTTGAAGGATGGTGCATTGAACACGGATGCAAAGGCATCCCGGTGCTATGAAAATAGGCAGCTAAATATTGCCTCATAAACAGAGACCTTTATAGGAGATCGTACCTAGGGGCCACTCATGAAATTTCTGGGTCTCGGGGACAATAAGTACGTGATGAGGAGATTTATGAAGGAACATGTAGAAACCACTCTGGAACATGTTTGCTCGTGCATAAAATCATACGGGCAGGCTACTACTGACCAACTATGGAAGCAGACACCAAAAGGTTCATCGAGAAGTGCGACAAATGCCAATGGTTTGCCCACAAGCTTCATCAGCTGAGAGAAAGGTTACATGCTGTCACTTCCCCCTGACCTTGCATGAAATAAGGAATGAATCAAACATCATAGGACCTCTGCCACCCACCCTTGTACAGGTTAGACTCCTGCTAATAATGATGAATTACTTCTTCGCATGGGTAGAAGCTGAAGCATATAAGCAAATTCGAGAATGCGAGGTCATAAGATTTATATGGGATCTCATAGTCTGTAGGTTCAGGATACCGCAAGAGATAACGTGTGACAATGGTTCCCATTTTGTAGGGACCAAGGTGCCATAGTTTCTAGAAGGATTGAAGATAAGGCACATCACCTCGATACCTTATCACCCTAGTGCCAACGTCCAGGCAGAAACTACAAACAAAATGGTGTTTTTTAGTTTGAATAAAAGGTTGGATAATGCCAAAGGGTGTTGGGTTGAGGAGTTGTGGGGGTGTTGTGGGCATATCGCAAGATTGTCAAGTCAAGCATGGGGGAAACTCCTTTCTCTTTTGTAAATAGGGTAAAAGCCCTACTACCAGTTAAAGTAGGTGAGCCAAGTCATCAGTACTCGAAATCCACTGAGGAAGCCAACAATAAGGCACTCAAGGGAAACCTTGACCTACTGGAAGAACGACGAAATGTCTCCCTCGTACGTATGGTGGAACAAATACAACGGATGAAGAGATATTATAATCAAAGAGCCAAACTTTGATATTTTAGTGTCGAGGACCTGTTGTTTGTAACAACCGGGTCCGTCATTATGAGAAAACTATTTGTGCTAATTTTTAGAGTTAGAAAACTCTGAGTTTGGGAGTTTGAAATTCTGGGCTAGGCTAGTCTCGGCCGGTTTTGGAGCGAGGTATGGTCTAGGAAAATCTGGGTAAGGATTCGGGTAGATGTCTCTCTTTCAGTTTGTTATTCTTGTAGCTAATATATAAAGGAGTCCGGAAGACTTTTCAAAATTAAATTCGGGTAAGTAGAACTCTCAGAATTGAGGTTGACGTGAAGGGGTTGTTTCAGAACGTCAGGAAAATTAGTGTGTTGTAAAATGAACCAGTTTTGGAGATTTTATGACTTTCTGTCTCGTGTCAACTGCTACACTCCACCATGGTGACCTCCGCTGTAGCAGAAAAAATACCGCTACAGCGGAAGTCAACGTCGATCAGCCTCTGCCATAGCGGACGACTTCGCTACGGCAGTACCGCTATAGAGGAGCATGATGGGATTTAATGCAGAAACTTCCCCAAAATAGTTCAGTTTTTTTTGAAACATTTTGGGAGAAGAAGGGGTGATTTTGGGCGATTTCTACCAGTTTTCCATCATTTTTCATCCTAAAGGTAAGGATTCTACTCCCCAAACTCTGTGATATCTTTCCTATGCTATAGAATTGCTAGGGGTGGACTTGGGAAAAGGTTGGGATAACCTAGGAACGATAGAATCCCAGGGAAAAGGGTATTCTAGGGTGCTAGAGTTCTTGGATCTTAATTTTTGGTAATGGGTAATGATCACTTAGCCATAATTCTCTAAGAGAATCCGTAAAGATGATGAATTTTGGTGAATTAATGGTGGGAGAGCCCGGGAATGGGAGGAATGATCATGGTTGGCCTGGGGTTTGGGATTTTTCATAATCCGGGAAAATTCGTAGGCCATGAGAATTGATTTTTGGTTACTGTGTATTTGTTTATAGACCAAGAACAAGCAAGGGATCCTGAAATGGGAAAAGCTCCGGTTCAATAAAGCTTGGAATAATTCGAGGTAGGTGATGGTTATTGATTCCTGTATGCATTGTATGTTTGTGTAGTTTGGTCTAAGTAATTGTATGGTTTGCATTGCTTAGAGAATGATTTAAGAATGTCCAAAAGTCCTATTTTCAGTCTTGTGAAATAAACTAGGTGTTATTGCTTGTTAGCTTACAAGTGTTGTTTGTTCATTATTTGTGACTGTGGATTTATGTGACATTCGGTTGGCTCGGGTACCACGCCTGGTATGGGATAATACTAACAGTTGGCTCGGGTACCATGCCTGGTATGGATAATACTAACGGTTAGCTTGGGCACCATGCCTGATACAAGATAATACTAACGGTTGGCTCGGATACCATGCCTGGTACGAGTTTACTTTATCGTGTTGTTGTATCTTTATTTAATGGTTTCCTGAGTGGACTGGGTTGTGTTATGATTTGTGGTTGTGCATTTTGGTCCTGGAGAGGCCGGGTTGTATGTCTGACACTTAGATGTTGCCTAGAGGGGATCCAGGGTGGGTCTGGGATATGTAACGTGGTATACTTGTTATTGTTGTGGATTTGTTGATCATAGTTAGGAAATGGTTTACATGTGGGGACAAGTTAGGGAGAGACTTGTAGTCTAGGAATACCTGTTGACTTGCCTATGTGTTTTTGTACTCTTACTTGATTTATGTACTACTCATACACTGTCTATTTGGAACTGACTGATGATCCTACTAGTACATGATGGTTGTGTACTGATACTGCACTTGTTTGTCTTTTTGTGAGTACAAGAAATCTTCTGGCGCTTGACGCACGACCTCACTTGTAAGCCTGACATTCAGAGATATCAAGGGTGAGCTGTTCGACCAAGCTGCCTTGGTGTCTATCTAGTTGAGTTGTAGCCTATTTGTTTCGGGTTTAGACCATTTCTATATTTGAGATTGCATCCCTGTACTCTAGTTTTGGTAGATTTTTTTGGTACGATGACTTTCAGATTCTATGGATAGATTTCCGCAGGTTATATTTTTTTTATAGTGTTGATTTTAATATGTTGATTGCTAGTTTACATTTTTGCACGCTAGTTTTAAGCTGTTAGGCTATGCTAAGAGTTGGACTCTATTGGTTTGCTCATCCGGGGGTTGGGTGGGTGGCACTCATGGCGATCTGGGTCGTGACAAAGATGGTATCAGAGCCCTAGGTTCGTTGATCTCATCGTACCAAAATAGGTCTAGTAGAGTCTTGTGGAACGGTGCAGAGACGTCCGTACTTTTCTTCGAGAGGCTATAGGACTTTAGGAAAACTATCTCTTCTTTCTTCCATCGTGCTATAACTTGATTCCAATTGGTATCTGGTGATACAAATTGGTATCTGACTCTTTCACTCTTCTGTCCATATATGGTTAACACAAGGAACAACGGAGCGAGACCAGCAGTCCCAACAGCGGGCCCGACCATCCGTGGTAGAGGCAGGGGAAGGGGTAGAGGACGAGGTAGAGCCACACCCACCAAGGGTGGGGCTCAAGCTGTTGCAGGAGCACGAGAGGCAAGACCTCCCCCAACTCAGGAATAGGTTGTCGAGGACATAGAAGTTATTGTGGAAGATGGAGGGGCGCAGGCTGAGGTAGAGGCGGCACCGACTAGAGGTGCAGGCCTTCCCTCTATGACGCCCGAAGCATTTCAGCAGGCCTGGAACTTCTTGAGTGATTTGATTGGTACTATATCCATACCCGCGGGCGTTGAAAATCAGGCTCTGGACACCCAACCGACATACCCTACGACTCCTAGGATGGATGCAGCTTCAGGCACCGGTGACTTCTTCAGGCCAATGCTAGGCCCAGTGATGACAGGAAATGAACATGAGATGCTGACCAAGTTTCTCAAGCTGAAATCTCCTACGTTTCAGGGTACTGATAGGAAAGACACTTATGAGTTCATACTGGATTGTTATGAGAGGCTGCACAAGTTGGGAATTGTGCAACAGCATGGGGTTGAGTTAATCACATTTCAGCTGCAGGGTGATGCCAAGCAGTGGTGGAGATCTCATGTGGAGTGTCGATCGTCTGTTTTTCCCCCACTGACTTGGGCAAAGTTTCATGCTCTTTTCTTAGAGAAGTACATACCCCGTACCTTGAGGTACCGAAAAAAGGATGAATTCTTGAATTTAGAACATGGTAGCATGTCAGACTCTGCTTATGAGGAAAAATTCCATGTTTTATCTCGGTTTGCTACACAGTTGTTGGGTTTCGAGGAGGAGCGGGTTCAATTGTTTGTCAAGGTTTTGAACACTGAGCTTCAGGCTAAGATGTTAGGCAAGAAGCCCCGAAATAAAGAAAATTATGGTGGTTCGTACTCTAGGGGTCAGAATCAGTAGGTATACTCAGCCCGTCCTATTCAGTCAGCTCTGTCAGCTGCTACAGGTGGTCGTCCGGGAGCTAATTAGCAGTTTTCAGCTCCCAAGAGCCAGGAAGCTTCTTATTCATTTGCTAGCAGGCATGCACTTGATCGTGGTTGTTTCCATTGTGGTGATCTGGACCACTTTAAGATGGAATGCCCTCACAGTCAGATCGGTAATCAGGTTCAACAGCATCCCAAGGTTGTGGTCCCGACAGGTAGAGGTGGTCATGCTAGAGGTCATCCACAAGGTGGGTGAGGTAACTTTTAGGGTTGTCAAGGAGACAGAGGGAACAATGGTGCATGCAGGGGTGCGACACAGCCGGCCAGGAAAGTTGCTCGGATTGATGATCGGGCTCACTGTTATGCATTTCCAGGAAGGACCGAGGCTGAGGCATCCGATGCGGTGATCACAGGTACCATTCTTGTTTGTGATAAAATGGTCTTCGATATTATTTGACCTAGGTTCTACATATTCTTATGTGTCTGTGAGTTTTGCATTGGGTCTGGACTTGATATGTGATACCTTTGATTCCCCTATCCATGTTTCTACCCCGGTTGGAGAGTCGGTGATTGTGATTCATGTTTATCGTAATTGTTTGGTTTTGTTTGTGGGGTTGCAAACTTGGGTAGACTTGGTAATTCTGTATATAATTGACTTTGACATTATTTTGGGCATGACCTGGTTATCCTCTTATCATGCTGTGTTGAACTGTAACATCAAGACTGTGACTCTAGAGATTCTGGGTAAGGATAGGCTAGAGTGGGAAGGTATGTACAGGTCTAAGCCGATCAGGATTATGTCATTCGTTCTGGCTAAGAAAGCTAGTGGGGAGAGGGTGTCTAGCCTTTTTGGCTCAGCTCCGGGATGATAGGGTAGAGTCCCCACCTATTGAGTCAGTTCCAGTTGTTTCAGAGTTTCGTGAGGTGTTTCCAATGGATTTGCCTGGTATGCCTCCGGACATGGATATTGACTTGGATCTAGACGCTCATCCCATTTTCATTCCTCCGTATCGTATGGCTCCGACAAAGTTAAGGAAACTTAAGACTCAGCTTTAGGAACCCCTAGATAAGGGATTTATCTATCCCAGTGCTTTGCCTTGGGGTTCTCCGGTATTGTTTGTAAAGAAGAAGGATGATAGTATGCGGATGTGCATAGATTACTGGAAATTGAACAAGGTTACCATCTGGAATAAGTACCCTCTACCCCGTATTGATGATCTGTTTGACTAGTTACAAGGTGCGTCGGTGTTTTCAAAAATTGACTTGAGGTCAGGGTGTCATCAATTGAAAATTAGGCCCGAGGATGTTCCTAAGACTGCTTTTTGGACTCGGTATGAGCATTATGAGTTCTTAGTGATGTCATTTGGTTTGACCAATGCACCGGCGGCATTCATGACTCTGATGAATGGGGTGTTTAAATCTTACTTGGATTCGTTCATCATCATTTTCATTGATGACATTTTGATCTACTCCAAGAGTAGGGAGGAGCATGCTAAACATATATGTATAGTGTTGGACATTTTGAGACGTCAAAAGCTTTATGCGAAGTTCTCCAAGTGTGAATTTTGGTTGACTTCAGTTGCATTTTTGGGGCACGTAGTGTCAGAAAAGAGGGTGATGGTAGATCCCCAGAAGATTGAGGCAGTCAAGAGTTGGGTCTGTCCTAGCTCGGTGACTGAGGTGAGAAGTTTTGTGGGGCTTGCAGGCTACTATCGTAGGTTCGTCAAGGATTTTGCATCTATTGCTACTTCTTGATAAGGCTAACTCAGAAAGAGGTACCGTTTGTGTGGTCCGACAAGTGTGAGGAGAGCTTCCAAAGGCTCAAGACACTTCTGACCACGGCTCCTAATTTGTTCTTGTTGGTTGAAGGTAAGGACTTTATTATTTACTGTGATGCTTTACATTCTGGTTTAGGTGCTGTGTTTATGTAGGATAGGAATATGATAGCCTATGCTTATAGGCAGTTGAAGGTGCATGAGAGAAACTATCCGACTCATGATTTGGGGTTGGCAGCGGTGGTGTTTGCACTCAAGATTTGGAGTCATTACCTCTATGGTGTCAAGTGTGAGGTGTTCACCGACCACCACAGTCTGCAACATGTCTTCACTCAGAAGGACTTGAACCTAGACAGAAAAGGTGGATGGAGTTGTTAAAAGACTATGATGTGACTATTCAGTACCATCCAGGTAAGGCTAATGTAGTGGCAGACGCATTGAGCCGGAAGACAGTTAGCATGGGCAGTTTGGCTAGTTTGGGGGTGTCCAAACGACCACTTGCAAGGAAAATCCAGACATTGGAGTTCAACTTCATGCACTTGGGTATTTCAGGACAAGGTGGGATTTTAGCCAGTATTGAGGTCAAGTCCACATTCATAGAGGATATAAAGGCCAAGCCGTTTCATGATTTACAGCTGAGCAGGCTTCGTGGTAAGGCAATATCCGGAGAGTTCGGGGATGCCACGTTGGATTCTGGCAGTTTGTTAAATTTCAAAGGAAGGATATGTGTTCCTCGGGTTAATGACATGATTCATAAGGTGTTGGCAGAGGCTCATGGTTCGCGGTATTCAATTCATCCGGGTGTAACCAAGATGTAGAGAAATTAGAGGAAACTTTATTGGTGGCCTGGGATGAAAAGGGACATAGCAGATTTTTTGTCCAGATGTCAGAATTACTAGCAGATAAAGTATGAGCACCAAAGACTTGCAGGACTACTTCAGAGGATGCCCATTCCAGAGTGGAAGTGGGAGAGAATAGCCATGGATTTTGTGGTGGGTCTCCCCAAGACTTTGGGGAAGTACGACTCTATTTGGGTCATTATTCACAGGCTAACCAAGTCAGCTCACTTTATTCTGGCCAGGGTGGATTATAATTCACAGCAATTGGCTAACATCTACGTGTAGGAGATTATGAGATTGCATGGAGTGCCACTGTCCATCATTTCAGACAGGGGTATGCAGTTTACCTCCAAGTTTTGGGGCAAGTTGCATGAGGAGTTGGGCACTTAACTCACCTTTATTACAACCTTCCATCCTCAGACTGATGGTCAGTCGGAGAGGACAATTCAGGTATTGGAGGGCATGCTGAGAGCATGTGTGATTGACTTCGGGGGTCATTGGGACCAGTTTCTTCCGTTGTATGAATTCTCATACAACAATAGCTACCACTCTAGTATCGACATGGCACCGTTCGAGGTTCTGTATGGGAGGAGTTATAGGTCACCAATTGGGTAGTTTGAGGAAGGCGATGTAAAGCCTTTGGGCGTAGACTTGTTAAGGAAATCGCAAGAAAAGGTAAGCGGCATTCAAACCAAGTTACTAGCTGTCCAAAGCAGACAAAAGGAATATGCAGATCGCAAGGTAAGGGACATGAAATTTCAATCTGGTGAGTAGGTATTGTTGAAAGTGTCACTAATGAAGGGTGTTATGCGTTTCGGCATGAGGGGAAAGCTCAACTCTTGGTTTATCGGACCATATGAGGTTCTTGAGATTGTAGTGCCCGTCGCTTATAGATTGGCTGTGCCGTCTAGTCTGTCGGGTGTCCATATGGTGTTTCATGTATCCATGCTAAAGCAATACCATGGGGATGGGGACTACATCATCAAGTGGGAGGAGGTGTTACTTGATAAGGATCTTCTCTATGAAGAGAATCCGATTTTGATTCTTGATCAGGATGTCCAGAAATTGAGGACAAAAATGATCAACATGGTGAAAGTTCAATGGAAGAATCATCCGATTGAGGAAGGCACTTGGGAAACCGAGAAGGACATGCGAGACAAGCACTCTCACTTATTTGAGGATATAGGTACTACTCTTTCTGCTCTTTACTTTCCGTATTTTTGGGTTTGATCATTTAGAGATGAACGGTGGGTAAATTGGTATTTGTTGTAATGAACGGGTCCGTCGTTATGGGAAAACTATTTATGCCAATTTTTAGAGTTAGAAAACTCTGGGTTTGGGAGTTTAAAATTCTGGGCTAGGCTAGTCTCGGTTGGTTTTGGAGCGAGGTATGGTCTAGAGCAATTTGGGTAAGGATTGGAGTAGATGTCTGGATTTGAGCTAGTTATCCTTGTAGCGAAGACATAAAGGAGTTCGGGGGACTTTTCAGAATCGAATTCGGGTAAGTAGAACTCCGAAATCGCGGTTGATGTGAAGGGTTATTCCGGGACGTCGTGAAAATTAATTTATTGTAAAATGGACCAGTTTTAGAGATTTTATGACTTTCTGTCTCGTGTCAACTACAATAGCGATTGAAACTACTCCATGGAGATCTCCGCTGTAGCAGAGAAAATACTGTTACAACAGAAATCAATGTCGGTCAGCGGACGCCATAGAGGACGACTCCGCTACGGAGGTACCACTATAGAAGAGCGGACCTCTATAGCGGAGCGTGACAGGATTTAATGCAGAAACTTCCCCAAAATAGTTCAGTTTTTTTTGAAACGTTTTGGGAGAAGAAAGGGGTGATTTTGGGCAATTTTTACCAGTTTTTCACCATTTTTCATCCTAAATGTAAGGATTCTACCCCCAGACTCCGTGATATCTTTCCTATGCAATAGAATTGCTAGGGGTGGACTTGGGGAAAGGTTGGGATGACCTAGAAATGGTAAAATCCAAGGAAAAAAGGGATTTTAGGGTGCTAGAGTTCTTGGGTCTTGATTCTTGGTAATGGGTAATGATACTCAGCCATAATTCTTTAAGGGAATCCATAAAGATGATGATTTAGGTGAATTACTGGTGGGAGAGCCCTAGAATGGGTGGAATGATCATGGTTGGCCTGAGGTTTGGGATTTTTCATAATCCGGGAAAATTTGTAGGCCATGAGAATTGATTTTTGGTTATTGTGCATTTGTTTCTAGACCAAGAACAAGCAAGGGATCCTGAAAGGGGAAAAGCTCTGGTTCAATAGAGCTTGGGATAATTCAAGTTAGGTGATGGTTATTGATTCCTGTATGTATTGTATGTTTGTGTACTTTGGTCTAAGTAAATGTATGGTTTATATTGCTTAGGGAATGATTTTGGAATGTCCAAAAGTCCTATTTTCAGTCTTGTGAAATGAACTAGATGTTATTGCTTGTTGGTTTACAAGTGTTGCTTGTTCGTTGTTTGTGACTATGGATTTATGTGACATTTGGTTTTCTCGGGTACCACGCCAGGTATGGGATAATACTAATGGTTGGCTTGGGTATTATGCCTGGTACAGAATTATACTAACCGTTGGCTCGGGTACCACGCCTGGTACGAGTTTACTTTACCGTGTTGTTGCATCTTTATTTAATGGTTCCCTGAGTGGACCGAGTTGAGTTATGATTTGTGGTTGTGCATTTTGGTCCTTGAGAGGCCGGGTTGTATGTCTGACACTTAGGTGTTACCTAGAGAGGATCCAGGGTGGGTCCGGGATATGTAACGTGGTATACTTGTTGTTGTTGTGGATTTTTTGATCATAGTTGGGAAATGGTTTACATCTGGGGACAGGTTAGGGAGAGACTTATAGTCTAGGAATACCTGTTGAATTGCCTAAGTGTTTTTGTAATCTTACTTGATTTATGTACTACGCATACACTTTCTATAGAGTTGATTTTAATATGTTGATTGCTAGTTTACATTTATGCACGTTGGTTTTAAGCTGTTAGGCTATTCTAAGAGTTGGACTCTATTGGTTCGCTCATTCGGGGGTTAGGTGGGTGCCACTCGCGGTGGTCTGGGTCGTGACAGTGTTAAGAGAAGTAACCTTAAGCACTGGCCCCTAGTGGGAAGGACCATATCGAGTTATTGGCATAGTCGGTAAAGGGTCATATCAGCTGGTCGGCCTCCAAGCAGACCAACAACACAATAACTAGAATATGAGCCATTTGAAGAGATATTATTGCTGACAAAGGCACCCCTTAACAAAACTATACTCTTTTTCCCTGCGACTAGTCTTTTTATCCCTTTTGGGTTTTTGGCCGGTGAGGTTTTCAATGAGATAGGAGTTGGGGAATATTAGGGCAAAAGTTGGAAAATGATGAAACATAACCATCATACCTAGGAGCTCCCGGAGACTGATATCCTTTGTAATTCTGTGTTCCGACAGAATTCCATAAAAAGACTATTTTCTTTCTTTTACGTGCAACCCACAATCAGGAACTATCATTCCCTTGTAATAGGGCTTTCTACCACCCTAAGGACCTTGTTATTCAAAGTAATTAGGAGACATCCTAACTTATGAAAATGGCAAAGAAAATAACCTCATCAAAGAGAAGATCGACTACCGACAACCCATAAAGCATGCTATCTATATAAACAAATTCATGATGTGAACAACAAAACAGCCCAGGCACATATACATCATGCTCTAACACATCGTGCCCTTCAGGAAAAAATCTCAACCTCCCAAAGAAGGGGATGAATTTGGCGGGTATGCTATAATAAAACACAGGTTAGCAACCATAACCAATCATCAATTACAAGACATAAAACAATAATGGAATCCAATATAAAGAAAGCTATCCAAATAAATAGCACGCCACATAAAAAACCATCGTAAAGAAGACAACGTATAAACAAAGAAGGATAGAAGATAGCTGAATAGACATCACATATTGTAAAAATCCAACCAAGTCTCAAAAATAAATAGTGAGAGTACAGCCCAAAAGGGGTCAAATGCTAGGAAACAGGGAAAAAGAAAAAAAGATATGGTCCAGGGATCCGGCCTATGAGCCTGACGCCTTATCTGAGTCACTACCTTAGTTTGAATCATCCTAGTTGATTCAAGGTCAAAGAGCAGGCACATATTTGTCCGAATGGCAGTCCGAGCAGCTTCGACCTCCTGCCAAATCATGGAAGGATTGGCCTGAACCCTCTTGAGTACATTCAACTTTTCCTTCCAAATATCGCTAACGGAAGCCTATATTGTAATCTCTTATGGACGAATACCGATCTTGAATCTTTTTCAACATCTGCCAAAAGGACTTGACCTATCCTATTTCCGGTAAAAAGCATCCTTAAACCACCTTAGAGAGCTGGCTTTCTCTATGAGAAGTACGGTTGTGGTCTCAACAACTTTTGCCTTTAAGAGAGTGCGCAAATGTAGTGAATCCGGAAGGGCCTAATCAACCCTCTCATATGGACTCTTGACCTTATCATCAAGCTTTTTGTCTATGTGAACCAAACAAGTACGGTTTTCCTTGTAGCAAAGCAGAGATTTCTCATCTTTGGAGGAGCTATTTTCTAGAATATGAACTTGCTCTTCCAAAATGTCAACCTTTTCCTTGAGCTGCCCCTTCGTCGGCTCTCCTTCCTCGCGGGAGAGAGCCTCGTGCATGTTGAGATAACCTTGTATCATTTTTCAAGTTGAAAATAGGATGAGGCAAGGAAAAAAGGAAGAATGACATTCGCACGTACTTGAGATCGACTCACTCGCGCCAGAGATTTAAAAGTGCTTCTAAAAAGGTTTTGTTTATCCCGAGGCAATAAATTTCCCACCTATTGTGCAGAGAAATGCTTGGCAGGGTAAGGATATACATCCCTCATGTGACTAGTTATCAAGGGTGCATGAGTTTTTGGTGAGAGGCTCGGAGCCGCAGGTATCCCGGGGCCACCACTAACTGCTCCCTCATTCTCAACCATAAATGATGATTCAACCAGGGGATTTTCAACCTCAGATTTAGGCAAGAGCGACATAGGGACTGGGCCTCCAAGGCAATAGACTTTGATGCGTCCGCTCATACTATTTCCCTGTCAGATCCGGACGCAGACCTACCTGATCTGCACCACTTGGTCGAAATAGGGGTTCCTATCGTCTTCTTTTTCCCTGGTAACTAAGAATCAACTTTAGAAGGTTTCTCAGCCCCCTCAAAATGTTGGACGGGCATAAATTCATATGCCTCGAGCATCAAAAGAGAGTTGTGCCAACTCAATATGATGGAACCAACTTTTATTCCTGAAGATAAATAAACTATCAGTTCTAAGAATGAGCCAACAAACCTAGGGATGAGGAAATATGGGTACCGTGATCCCTGTAAATCCATCCTTTCTGGGAAGAGATATGGTCCTAAGTGCATTCTTTTGGACACACCGACCCAAAAATCTTTTGCACCTAGGAATAAATATCCATTAGGGCGGTATCCAAGCTTTGGTTTCAAGCAGGCAAGGGACTTGAGAAAAGATAAATAAAGAAAATTGGGAAGAAGATGAAGAAGGGACTTACGATGGCAATTCCATTCCTTCTAAGGAGCAGGTATGCCGGGAAGTAAGTTTGATCGAATGAAAACATATTTATCTTGCCACTGTTGAGATACCTCATCCAGGTCCGAGAGCATGCCTTTGCTACCATGACACTTAACAGTAAAGAGTTTTTTGTTAGTTATGCGAGGTGTATACATGGTTATGAAATGTTCAGGAATAAAATCTAGACCCAAGAAGCGTGTAACGACATGGAGACAAAAGATCACCCTTCAAACTGTGGGAGCCACCTAACCCAAAGAAATTCCATAGAGATCACATAATCGAAAATGAATTAGATGATATGGCGGCTGCCAAGACCCATGGTAAATGGATAAGTATAGACTCCTAGATAGCCGAGTTTAAACGTGGAGAAATTCCTAGTCGGATGAGGAATGAGGATTTCGAAGTCCGCTGACCAACTACAGTCACCTTTGATCGTCATGAGGAAACTCTCATCGACTGAAGATACAAAATGGATGGCATAACGCTTATGCAAGGAAGAGGAGCTTCCCCCGAACGCATGACGCTTGCAATCGTCCTTGAAAGAGGGATTCTTTAGGATCACTGAATCAACTAGAGACTTAATTTCATTGGGGGATACCATTAGGGGGAGAAAAGAGATTGCTATAGGGGGGAAGCAGGAGGAGAGTTGGGGTTAGTCGCAATTGAGATCGAGGGAAAACTGGCCAGAAATGCAATATTGTTGCTTGCAGCCTCAGAGTCGGCAATCATGATGACAAAATTAGCACTAGTTACCTCAATAAGGGCAATAGTCGCATCCCTTCCTGCAACGAAAAAACCAGGGGTAGACATGGAATAGTGGGATCTGAAGGATAGACGAAGAAGGGAGGTGCTTGAAACTTTTGAGAGAGAGACTGAGGAAAGAAAGGCAAAAGAAAGGGAAAATGCACCCGAGAAGATGTTCCAGATAAAGAGAGGTGGCACACGTGGCAAGGAGGGGACATGCGTACAAAAGGAAGACGAATCACTCCAGGTCAATTTCAGACTTCAAATTTTGAATCTTTCTGCCTCCCGAGCCTATTTAACACTAGCCTCAGAAGGCGAAGGGACTATCTGTATGGGATAAAATTATACTGGGTCGAATGAATGGACTTATGCCGGGTCAAAGAGAAAGAAGCTCGCTATCTCGAGAATAAACCCGACACAAGAAGGAGACTTCTCAAGCAGAGTCAAGGTAGCCCGAAGAGACCATCGATAGTGACTACACACAAAGGACAGACAAATAGATATTTTGTCAGAGTATTCAGGTGCGTGGACAATACCCGACAGAATCGCATCAGATGCAATATGCTAGGTTGACATTCTCCAATGGCTCGATGACAAGTGTCAGTCATATATTAGGCACAATACTATGTGCCTAAGAGGATAATACTATTCCTTTGGCACCAAGAAATAATTTGTACCCTATAAATAGATACCTTCTCCCTCATTATAAAGGATCCACTTTTTGCTAAGTTCTAACCCTAAAAGCAATAAAATCTCTCTCGATTGATTCTAAGCTTTCTTTGTCTTTCTTTAGCTTTTATCTTACTTTTTTAATTATTTTATTATTATTACGCCCGCTTATTTACTCTTCTCGGCCATGGCTCGCTAATAGCTAGGAAGATCGAACGCCTCACCGGTGTCTCAGATGTATTTCTTATCACTATTTTATTGAGTTATTGTGTATTCCCTTTACGATTATTTCTTTTTACAAACTTACGTCTCTAACAACGAAGCTAAGATCGTAATGCGTGCTTTTGATCACAAACAAATTTAACTGTCCTAAATCAACGGTAAACAATTATTGTTGTTGGCTTATATATTTTTTATGCTTAGAGACTGATTCAAAGTGATATTCATATTTATTATCACAAATTTGAACATTGTTGGGTGAATTGCAGTAAAAAATTAAAAAAATTATTGTTGGGATTTTTAACAACTTGAAAACTCACAAATGAGTTTTGTGATTTATTAAAATTTTTGATAAATTGATGATTGGGGTTTGTTAGGATATCTTTATGAAGTTGTGGTTAAAATTTAGATTCATTCGATAATAAATTGACTCATTTTGAATAGAGTTTCATGATTGAAGTTTATAGGAAAAGAAATTCTTTTTTTATATAAGTTTACATAATTTTGTATAATAGTGTAAAAGTGTGTATAAATACATATTATACACTTATATATATAAAATGGAAAAGAGCCTAAAATACCCTTCAAGTATAGGAAATGGAACAAAAATACCCTTCTTCCACCTTTAAGCTCCAAAATACCCTTTCATCCACCTTCCTATATGGACTTATATTACCTTTTCACTTAATAGAATTTTTAAGAGTAATAATTAATATTTTCATTAATGACGTGTCAACTTTTGATTGACTGAAAATTAAATTAATCAACTATTTTAATTATTTCAACCAAACTCGGATCTAACCTAAACTACCCCACTTACTCCATATATATAAAGGGGGAGACTAGATTATTTTTGGTCTGGAGCATAAAGCAGTAGAGGTGGGAGGAAGAATTAACAAAGTAAAAAATTCTTAAATGGACAACCTTTTGGGTCTTTTAAGGATCAAAATCAAGAGAGGTATAGATCTAGCTATACGTGATGTCCGCAGCAGTGATTCCTATGTTGTCGTCAAGATGGGTAAATATGGGGCGGGTGAACTAAGTGGGTTGGGTAGTTTAGGTTAGATCCGGGTTTAGTTGGGATAATTAAAATAGTTGATTAATTTAATTTTCAGTCAATCAAAAATTATCACGTCATTAATAAAAATATTAATTATTACTCTTAAAAAATCTGTTAAGTGAAAGGGTAATATATGTCCATATAGGTGGATGGAAGAATATTTTGAAGCCTAAACGTGGAAGAAGGGTATTTTTGTTCCATTCCCTATGTTTGAAGGGTAATTTAGACTCTTCTCCGTATATAAAATTGATACATTATTTTACCAAAAAGTATATAATACTATTTAATATTATATATCGAGTGTATAAAAATATTGTTGGTTCTATTGTGCATTTTAATATCTAAAATTAAAATATTAAGTGCATGATAATTAGTAGGCATAAAGTGGAGAAAGTGATGTCATTATTCTTTGTAATTTATGTAATCACAATGATATTCTTTACCATTATCTCCTACTAATTGTCCCACTACTCCTCAAATAATTACTCACATTTTTGACATTTATTTGTGAAAGAAATCCTACATCTATATAAAGGATGTCTTCTTCATTGTGTTGTATAAGAAAATATTGAGTGAAAAAAAGATGACAAGAAATATATTGTATTTATATTTTAAGGTTAGTGTAGTGAAAGAGAGAGTCGAAATAAAGAAAATATTCTAAGTTTATAACTATATTCATTATAAGAAAGAGATAAATTTTATATTGAAGGAATGTGTTCTTTTGGTGGAGCTTTGGACTCTTCAACTAATCAGGAGTTGCTTGAGTTATACGGTGTTGTTGGGCTGATGTATCCTGGAGGGGACAAGTCAAAAGTTATACTGCTGAATTGGTGTAGATTATGTCGTTGTGGGCTTGAATCTCCTTAAAGAGAGCGAGATATCCACGCCTCAGCTTAAATTTTATTTATACAATTTTGTTCATTTTTTTTCAACTATAACTATTGTAATTTATAGTATATTACACCAACTAATATTATTACGAGAAAAATAATTGGCTATTCAAGTGTAAATTAAAATATAATTAAATAAGTGCAATATATCGCGTTGGAGTATATGTTTGAAAAATTGCCAATATAAGTATAAATGAATTATTATGATAAGCTTATATTGGTAACTTGATAAAACTATTAACTAACCTAAGGGCAGTTTGGTGCACTAAAACTCTCGCTATGCGTAGAGTTCGAGGAAGGGCCCGACTATAAAGGTCTATTGTACGCATCCTTACATTGTATTTCTGCAAGGGTCTATTAGCTAACCTAATATCACAAATTAAATTATACTAATTGCTTAATAAATCATTACGGTATCATATAACCCCAATAACAAATGCCAATTAAGGATGGTTGAAGCTTTGTTTGGACACATAATTTGATTTTTTTTCTCATAAACATGAAAATCCACAAGTTGTGAAAGCTATCAAAATTTCTCCAATCTTATACAATCTTACCAAATGAGCAAACTATTATTCGTAAATAAAATATGAAAATATCCTAAAAAGCCTCACCGATAAATCGCATATTTCCACGTGACTTTATAAATAAATATTTGAGATTACAAACTTTCAAATGTACATAATTTTATAAAGATTCACTAGTCAATAATAACACTAGTTACTAGTTATTCTTTAATATAATTTTTTTATATAGTACGGACAATCTCTTTTTGCGAGTACGAATAATTTTTTGTTAAATTTAAAATAATGAATCTTTCTTTACTAAATATAAATTTACGAGTTAAATTTTATATTTAAAAGAAAATAAAATCATGATTTAAAATTTCAAATCATATTTTTTTGTGAATCTGAAAATCATGATCCTAAATACATAGTCAAATACTAATTTGAAATCATTACTTATATCTCACAATCAAAACGCAAGCTTAAAATATTGGCAATGCCGTTAGAGGGACCCCATTGATCATCGTTTAGGTAAAGTGAGATACTCTTGTTAATTTTTTTTTAATTTTTTGTTGCAAGTATTGGCAGATCTGCTTCTGCATTTTTGTCTTAAAGTGGCACTCTGACACTCTTGACAGTATAAAATATGAATAAGAAATCTAATAGGACAAGTTTTACTATTTTGTATAAGGATGGTTTAATACTCATTAACAGCTAGCTAACACTTATTGGGTTTGATTTTTATTTCTACACTAAGCCTCCGTTTGGCCATTAAAAGTAGAAGTAATTTTTGGGGAAAAATTTAGCAAAAAGTGTTTGACCATATAATTTGTTATTTTTTGATAAATATTTTTGGTAAAACCCCCAAATTCCCAAAAATTAGAAAAAAATAGTTTTTGGGCCAAATACTAATTTTTGGGAACTTTTAAAAATTTAAACTTTATCCCAAACTTTTATATTTTATAAAAATACCCCACTATTTATTAATCCCAACTAATATCTATCTCTCAACCAACTCCATTAATAAACCTTGTTATTTGACTCAAGTATGTAATGGTATTATTGCATAGCACTTGTTAAACGTAATGTAAATAGAAAAATTGAATACTCATTTGTAAGTTGAGAAAACTTCAGTAGCTCCTACACTGATTTGTGAAATTGTTTATAAGCAGGTTGGAGCTTATAATCTATGAATTTATTTTTTATCATGGAACATGTTCATTATATAATTATATACAAAGTTATGAAAATATTTTTAATAGTTTTTAAAATTTAAGGGTACAAATCATATTTCTTGAAAAAGTTAAATATTTTTCCCAAAAACTATGGCCAAACACATGGTGAAACTTCATCCAAAACTTCACCCAAAAATAATTTGCCAAAATATTTGGAAATCTATGGCCAAACACTAGCTAATTTTAGTGTTAATTACCTTACTATAGTACTATTTGTATCTGTTTATCGTAGAGTATGTTATTCATACTGACTACTCCCATAATAGAAAGAGTTTTACTCTTTTGTATGAGATGGTTTATATGGAGTAATTTAACATACATGCTACAGCTAGCTAGCACTAATTGGGTTTAATTTTTACATTATAAAATATTTTTACAACTAGTTTGATTATTAATGACATGTAAATCTTTTATTAAATATTAATTAGTAATTTGGTAAAAATGATAAATAATGGGCTATCACATCACATGTAAGAAGTCACTGATAGTGTAGAAAAATCTTTACACTAAAGGGGCAAATTCAATATTTCAAGAAGGTGAATATATTATTACGAAAAAATAAATCTAAAATTTACATCTGATAGATTCAAACTTTAGGTTCTTACAGTAAATTCATTATATATATATATTTGTAATTATAAATTTAACATTAATATTTTTTTATAATTTTAATAATTTTTCATATGTATATATTTATATTTCGTGCCCAATATGTAAGTGTATGACATATCATGCATTGCAACTAATTTCATTAAAAACATTTGATTTAACTATATAATATTTTACGGTGAATAATGAATTAATTTTGGTAGGAGTCCCTCAAATGTAGTTTAAAAACAAGAGGAATTAATGGGAAATGGAGCCGTGCTATCAAACGTGAAGGCAACGGAGGGCTTAGAAGGGAGTTATTCAAAATCCCAACGAAGACTAATAGAGTACAAAATGGGAGGCACATATTTTAGAGTGTTGCTACATGCTACGATGACAAGTATTTTAATCAACTTTTTATCTCAATCGTATAAAACAACTTCATTAATTTAATTAAAATTTATATACAGATCTACACAGAAAGACTTTCATATAAAAAATGACAAAGGATCCATCTTAAAAAGTAAATCAAAGTTCATCTTAACTTAAATGTCGAAAAGTGAAATCACACAATATTTTAGAATAGAGGAACTGTTGGGTTGTTGTATGTTTTGATGATTGACAACACAGTGGAACACATACATTAACATGTTCCTATTACGTGTTCCATCATGCAGAGTCCAACTTGCATTAGGATTCTTTGAAATGAAGGAGTCTCAAGTAGAAAAGATCTCAAAGCTTGCACAAAGCACGAATCAGATTAGAGTCTACATATGATAAGGAGTATACACATGGGTAGACCAAGAGAGTCCAAGAATCAAGAGAGTCCAAGAAAGAAGAGAGTCCAAGAATCAAGAGAGTCCAAGAAAGAAGAGAGTTCTTGTGGAATTAGAAGTCTACTTATGTAAGAATTCAAAGTCTGCACAAAGCATGAACGAGAGTTAGTGTTTGACTACAACACTCAAGAAGGGAGTCCAAGAAGCATGGGAATCCTTGTGGAGTTAAAAGTATACTTGATTGTGAAGATCAATGATAGTTATAAATACTCAAGGACTTCCAAAACGAAATTGATGCACTCATACTGAGAGAAAAAAAGATAGAACACAAGCAAATAAGCAAGAACAATAATTGAGAGAGTTCAACCTATCTATCCAAGTGCTGCCAGTATGAAGAACCAGATTGAAGAACCTGTTCCACAGGACTATGTTTTACAGTTCTTGAATCTAGTTTTGAGTATTGAGTTGTAATCTTCATGTTGTCTTAGTACCAGTGTGTTATAAACTAGTTTAGGAGTTTAGTCTTCAAGTTGGGATAACTTGGAGACTTGGAAACATAAGTCTAGAGAGTTTTGTGTGTTTTTAGGAATTAGAGTTAGTTCCTAGGATTGCAAGAGTTTGTAATCTGATTTAGTTCCTAGGGTTGCAAGAGTTTTGTAATCTGATTTTCAAGTCGCAGAACTTGAAGTGGGATTCAACAGTCTAGGAGATTGTTAAAAATAGGAATTAGAGTTTATAATTTCTTAGGTTACAGAGTTTGTAATCTTTTGTTAAGAGGCTCATTGTGTTTACTGAAGTTGGGGTTAAATTCTGTAGAGGTACAAGTCATGTTTTTTTACACCTTTTGTGAGCCAGGTATTTTTCACGTAAAACTATCGTGTTTATTACTTACTGTCTTTACTGCTTCTGTTGGAACACGTTAGGCAACTCGTTTCACTCATAGGTAACTCGTAAGTAAAATTCACTAAAACATTAGGTCGTGTAGAATATCAATTGTTATCAGAGCGGGTATCTTATTTAAAGGCTAACACCTTAAGATTAGATCCAGAAAATGAATTCTGCACCACCAATTGGATATTGTGAAGGACAATCCACCACTAGGCCTCCTCTTTTCAATGGATCTCACTTCATCTGGTGGAAAGCTCGTATGGAGAACTTCATTCAGGCTGAAGACTATGAGCTATGGGATAGAATCACTGAGGGTCCCAAAATCCCTATGAAAACAGTTGAAGGTGAGAAAGTGAAAAAAATGAGAAGTGGATTTACTCCAGAGGATCTCATCTCCCTCAAGAAAAATGCAAAGGCCAAAAATATTCTTATTTGTGGACTAGGTCCTAATGAATACAACAGAGTCTCAAGTTGTACCACTGCCAAGAAAATCTGGGATGCACTAGTGAATAATCATGAAGGAACAAGTCAAGTAAGAAAGTTCAGTATTGCAATGCTATTCACTGAATATGAGACATTCAAAATGAAGGATGATGAGACATTGCAGGAAATGATTACTCGATTGACTACTTTGATAAATGAACTATCATCACTAGGAAATATGCTAAAAACTGAAGAACAAGTTGATAAGGTCTTAAGGATCTTACCAAAAGCAAACTGGGATGTAAAAGTTACAGCTATAAGAGAAGCAAAAGACATTACCACGATGACTCTTGATGAATTAGTGGAAAATCTGAAGACTTATGAGATGAACATGGATAACTTTAAAAGAGTTGAAAGTGAATACAAATCACTGGCCTTTAAGACTTCTGATGGTGAGGACTCTGATTTAGATGAAGAACATGTTTCATTCATCACCAAAAGTTTAAAAAATTCTTCAAGAAGGAAAATGGCTACGAGTTGAAAGGAACAGGTAACAAAACCCGGTCTAATGAGAAACCTCATATTGGATGCTTTAAGTGTGGAAAGACGGATCGCATAATCAAGAAGTATCCATTATGGGAATTGAGTGGAAAAAGCAAAGGACTGAAAAAAGGCAAAAATGAAGGAGAAGGCAAACTCTAAGAAAAAGGAAAAGTAAGATTATGCAATGGTAGCTGCTTGGGGTTCAGACTCTAAAGAATATGATGATGAAGAAGTAGATGAAGCTGCATTCATGGCAATTAGAGATTCAGACTTAGAAGAAGAAGAGGCAGATTCTGAGGTAAGTATTTTTGAGCTAAAAGACAAATTGCATCTTTTCTCTAAAAAGAAACTTATTTCTTTGATGAATTCTCTAATTAATGATTTTTATGAACAAACCTTTGATAGGAATCAATTATTCAGCGCTCTTGAAAGTCTAAAATTTGAATACATTGATCTGGAGACTTGTAAGATTGCAACTGACAAAGAAAATAGTACCCTAAAGGAACAGGTCAGCCAAATTGGTTCAACCAACTTGGATCTAAAATCAGAAGTCTTAAAATTGGCACTTTCTAAAAAGAATAAAGAGACCATGAGAGAAAGTCATAAGACTACTGAGTCAGAACTGAAGTAGCACAAAGAGAGTCTTCTTTGTGAAAGAGAAAATGTTAAAAAACTGAATCTAGAGATGTCTAGGTTAAAACTCGATCTTGAAAGAGCAAATAGGTGGACTAACTCTTCTAGAATTGTAAATCATCTAGAAAATAGGAATCAAAATAAAAGGGTTGGTATAGGTTTTCACAAAGAAACAATCTCCACTGAGGATCTATGTTATATTTGTGGAAAACTTGGACATCATACCACTGAGTGTCCAGTTGCAGCAGGAGTTAGGAACAGAAACATAAAAATGACTGGAAAGAGAACTCCCAAAACTGGTAAAAGGAACAGGTGCACTAACATGTTGCCATCATGGGCAAAATGAAGCTTAATTCATCCTTTTACTCAAAGAAAAGGGCCCAAGCTAGTATGAGTTCCTAAAACTAACCTCTAATTGTTTTGTAGGATCGAGTAAAAGTAAGCAACCAGATGTGATACATGATTAGTGCTTGCTCAAGGCATATGAATATGGAAAAATTAAATTTCTTTTACTCACATCTATGAAAGGAGGAAATGTAGGCTTTGAATATGGTATGAAAGAGAGGATAAGTGGCATTGGAAAGAATGAAAATCTTGTGATAGGGGGAACTGTGGATGAAACATGTTGATGAAACTGATCCATTGCAGGAGTCTGATTGGGGATGATTAAGATTACATGAGTATCCTTCAATGATTGGCTAAAGAACACTGTATAAATTGTACATTAAGTTTAATTTTATGCTCAGGCTTGTACATTTAGTTGTATATCTCTATACCATTTTAAAGTTCAAGTAACTCATGCAATATAATATTATATTTTCCTATGTCACAGGAAAATGGCTTGAAAAATGGAAACAAGATCAAGCATTGAAATATTGATCGAGGTATGTGCATTAATTTTTTTTTTCAAATATTAAAAATGATTATAAAGCATTTGTACCCGTTCCTTTCAAAATGCCCAAAAGAAATCGACTCCTAAAAGAACTCCATAACAATCACTCTTTCAAAAATAAGATAGAATCATCTGGGGGTGTGAATCAGGGGGAATCTGTGTATGGGACTGTTATTGTTGCTAAGGGAGTTAAGGAGGATGTATCTTGTGAGGGGGAATATCTGGGTGACCCCATAGTTGAACCAAATTCATCTAATGGGCTCAGTTTTATTGATGTATCTATTTAGAGGGAAATGTTTAGGGACCCCTCAGTAGAATCTATTTCTCTTGTTAAGATCACTATTGAAAGGAATTTAGGATTGGTGAGCAAGGATGGAAAATTGAGGGTTGGATCTGAAATATCTGCACCTATGGAACAAGTTGATGCACCTGGTTCTTCAAGAAGGTCCAATGCTCATTTGTAGCACCTAAAGGCTGATTTGACTGCTAAGGATGATAAGATTACATCACTTTGTTCTTCTCACCTTGAGGTGTTGAATATGCTTCATGTGCAGTATAATATTAAGAACGATGCTCTTAGAGAGGAAAATGCATGTCTTAAAGTTGAACCAAAAAAAAGGGCTACATTTTCTGCAAACATACAAGGTTTTTTGACTTGCTCAAGAAAAATCTTCCTTCATCATCTCATGCTCCATCTTCACCAAAATCCTTGAACTCCTATCCTTAGACTCTCCCAAACCTTTCCTACTCTCATCACAAATGCTTTAATATTATTTTTAATTTTGTTAAAAATATGTGGTGCATCTTATGAATGATCAATGGAAATGTTTGATTTTAGTCTCTTGATTCTGGCTATTCCTTTGTCTTTACAAATACCTTCTAATATCTAACTGAGTTTTTGACTTTTAAGTATTTGTATAGATGATAGCCCCAGTGGCCATGAGTGTTTAACTTGCTCATCTTAATGTGTTCTTTGTGTCACTATTTTATGATGCCAATAGGGGGAAGTGAGTATACTATGTAATGTTTATAATCCAGTGTTCTATCCTGGTTCTTCTAACGTGTTTCTCCTAATGCTTTTCTATCCATATGGTTGAAACTTTTTTATGATGTCAAAAGGGGGAAGTGTGTATACTTTGGAAAATGACTCTGACCTGGTTCATCTAACGTGTGTCTTCTGATACTTTGTTTAGACTCTGAATTGATTGAAACAGGTTGAGCACAGTACACAAGAAACGTGAGTTTGTCATCATCAAAAAGGGGGAATATTTTGGGTTCTTGTATGTTTTAATGATTAAAAACACAGTGGAACACATACATTAACATGTTCTTATTATCTGTTATATCACGCAGAGTTCAACTTGCATTAGGATTCTTTGAAATGAAGGAGTCTCAAGTAGAAAAGATCTCAAAGATTGCACAAAGCACGAATCAGATAAGAGTCTACATATGATATGGAGTATACACATGGGTAAACCAAAAGAGTCCAAGAATTAAGAGAGTCCAAGAAAGAAGAAAGTCTAAGAATCAAGAGAGAACAAGAAAGAAGAGAGTTCCTGTGGAATTAGAAGTCTACTTACGTAAGAACTCAAAGTCTGCACAAAGCATGAATGAGAGTTAGTGTTTGACTACAACACTCAAGAAGGGAGTCCAAGAAGCATGGGAATCCTTGTGGAGTTAAAAGTCTACTTGATTGTGAAGATCAATGATAGTTATAAATACTCAAGGACTTCCAAAATGAAATTGATGCACTCATACTGAGAGAAAAAAGGTAGAACACAAGCAAATAATCAAGAACAATATTTGAGAGAGTTCTACCTATCTATCCAAGTGCTGCCAGTATGAAAAACCATATCGAAGAACCAGATTGAAGAACCTGTTCCACAAGACTATGTTTTACAGTTCTTGAGTCTTGTTTTGAGTATTGAGTTGTAATCTTCATGTTGTCTTAGTACCAGTGTGTTATAAACTGGTTTAGGAGTTTAGTCTTCAAGTTGGATAACTCGGAGACTTGGAAACATAAGTCTTGGGAGTTTTGTGTGTTTTAGGAATTAGAATTAGTTCCTAGGATTGCAAGAGTTTTGTAATCTGATTTAGTTCCTAGGGTTGCAAGAGTTTTGTAATCTAATTTTCAAGTCGTAGAACTTGAAGTGAGATTCAACAGTCTGGGAGATTATTGAAAAATAGGAATTAGAGTTTATAATTCCTTAGGTTACAGAGTTTGTAATCTTTTGTTGAGAGGCTCATTGTGTTTGGTGAAGTTGGGTTTAAATCTTATAGTGGTACAGGTCGTTATTTTTTACATCTTTTATGAGCCGGGTTTTTTCCACGTAAAACTATCGTGTTAATTACTTACTGTGTTTACGGCTTTTGTTGGAATACGTCAGGCAACCCGTTTCACTCATAAGTAACTTGTAAGTAAAATTTACTAAAACATCAGGTCGTGTAGAATATCAATTGGTATTATAGTGGGTATCTTATTAAAAGGCTAACACCTTAAGATTAGATCCAGAAAATGAATTCTGCACCACTAATTGGACATTGTGAAGGACAATCCACCACTAGTCCTCCTCTTTTAAATGGATCTCATTTCATCTGGTGGAAGGCTCATATGGAGAACTTCATTCAGGCTGAAGACTATGAGCTATGGGATAGAATCACTGAGGGTCCCAAAATCCCTATGAAAACAGTTGAAGGTGAGAAAGTGAAAAAAGTGAGAGGTGAATTTACTCCAGAGGATCTCATCTCCCTCAAGAAAAATGCAAAGGCCAAAAATATTCTTGTTTGTGGACTAGGTCCTGATGAATACAACAGAGTCTCAAGTTGTACCACTGCCAAGCAAATCTGGGATGCACTAGTGAATGCTCATGAAGGAACAAGTCAAGTAAGAAAGTTCAGGATTGCAATGCTATTCTGTCACGACCCAACTATCGGGCCGTGCGGCCACCTACTCTAATCCACCTAGATTGGAGAATCCTTACCACCCGAAACAACAAAAAATGCGGAAAAGAAAATAAACCATTAAATAAGTCTCTTAATACAAGTGGAATCCCTTTACAATGTTTGGAAAATCTTTATACAACAACTTTTGAAAATTACACAACCTTTAAAACTTGCGGAAATTTATTAACAATATAAACACCTTCCCCAGAACCTAGTCTAAGCCAGTACAAGAGCTTCTACAAGATGAGCGTATAATATAAAATGGACACAACTCCCACCATGGAAGAGGCAAAAAGTTACTGCTATAACAAGTTGATTAGGTCTTAAGGATCTTACCAAAAGAAAACTAGGATGTAAAAGTTACTGCTATAAGAGAAGCAAAAGACATTACCACGATGACTCTTGATGAATTAGTGGGAAATCTGAAGACTTATGAGATGAACATGGATAACCATAAAAGAGTTGAAAGTGAATACAAATCACTGGCCTTTAAGACTTCTGATGGTGAGGACTCTGATTTAGATGAAGAACATGTTGCATTCATCACCAAAAGTTTAAAAAATTCTTCAAGAAGGAAAATGGCTACGAGTTGAAAGGGACAGGTAATAAAACCCGGTCTAATGAGAAACCCCATCTTGGATGCTTCAAGTGTGGAAAGACGGATCACATGATCAAGAAGTGTCCATTATGGGAATTGAGTGGAAAAAGCAAAGTACTGAAAAAGAGACAAAAATGAAGGAGAAGGCTAACTCTAAGAAAAAGGAAATTTAAGATTATGCAATGGTAGCTGCTTGGGGTTCAGACTTTAAAGAATATGATGATGAAGAAGTAGATGAAGCTGCATTCATAGCAATTAGAGATTCAGACTTAGAAGAAGAAGAGGCAGATTCTGAGGTAAGTATTCTTGAGCTAAAAGACAAATTGCATCTTTTCTCTAAAAAGAAACTTATTTCTTTGATGAATTCTCTAATTGATGATTTTCATGAACAAACCTTTGATAGGGATCAATTATTCAGTGCTCTTGCAAGTCTAAAATTTGAATACATTGATCTGGAGACTTGTAAGATTGCAGCTGACAAAAAAATTTTTACCCTAAAGGAACAAGTCAACCAACTTGGTTCAACCAACTTGGATCTAAAATCAGAAGTCTTAAAATTGGCACTTTCTAAAAAGAATAAACAGACCATGAGCGAAAGTCATAAGACTACTGAGTCAGAACTGAAGCAGCACAAAGAAAGTCTTCTTTGTGAAATAGAAAATGTGAAAAAACTGAATCTAGAGATGTCTAGGTTAAAACTCGATCTTGAAAGAGCAAATAGGTGGACTAACTCTTCTAGAATAGTAAATCATCTAGAAAATAGGAATCAAAATGAAAGGGTTGGTATAGGTTTTCACAAAGAAACAATCTCCACTGAGGATCTATGTTATATTTGTGGAAAACTTGGACATCATACCACTGAGTGTCCAGTTGCAGCAGGAGTTAGGAACAGAAACATAAAAATGACTGGAAAGAGAACTCCCAAAACTGGTAAAAGGAACAGGTGCACTAACATGTTGCCATCATGGGCAAAATGAAGCTTAATTCATCCTTTTACTCAAAGAAAAGGGCCCAAGCTAGTCTGAGTTCCTAAAACTAACCTCTGATTGTTTTGCAGGATCGAGTAAAAGTAAGCAAGCAGATATGATACAAGATTAGTGCTTGCTCAAGACATATGAACAGGGAAAAATTAAATTTCTTTTACTCACAGCTATGAAAGGAGGAAATGTAGGCTTTGAATATGGTATGAAAGAGAGGATAAGTGGCATTGGAAAGAATGAAAATCTTGTGATAGGGGGAACTGTGGATGAAACATGTTGATGAAACTGATCCATTGCAGGAGTCTGATTGGGGATGATTAAGATTACATGAGTATCCTTCAATGATTGGCTAAAGAACACTGTATAAATTGTACATTAAGTTTAATTTTATGCTCAGGCTTGTACATTTAGTTGTATGTCTCTATACCATTTTAAAGTTCAAGTAACTCATGCAATATAATATTATATTTTCCTATGTCACAGGAAAATGGCTTGAAAAATGGAAACAAGATCAAGCATTGAAATATTGATCGAGGTATGTGCATCAATTTTTTTTTCAAATATTAAAAATGATTATAAAGCATTTGTACCCGTTCCTTCCAAAATGCCCAAAAGAGATTGACTCCTAAAAGAACTCCATAACCATCACTCTTTCAAAAGTAAGATAGAATCATCTGGGGGTGTGAATCAGGGGGAATTTGTCTACGGGGCTGTTAATGTTGCTAAGGGAGTTAAGGAGGATGTATCTTGTGAGGGGGAATATCTGGGTGACCCCATAGTTGAACCAAATTCATCTAATGGGCTCAATTTTATTGATGCATCTATTTAGGGGGAAATGTTTAGGGACCCCTCAGTAGAATCTATTTCTCCTATAAAGATCACTATTGAAAGGAATTTAGGATTGGTGAGCGAGGATGGAAAATTGAGGGTTGGATCTGAAATATCTGCACCTATGGAACAGGTTGATGCACCTGGTTCTTCAAGAAGGTCCAATTCTCATTTGCAGCACCTAAAGGCAGCTTTGACTGCTAAGGATGATAAGATTACAACACTTTGTGCTTCTCACCTTGAGGTCTTGAATATGCTTCATGTGCAGTATAATATTAAGAAGGATGCTCTTAGAGAGGAAAATGCATGTCTTAAAGCTGAACCAAAAAAAAGGCTACATTTTCTGCCAACATACAAGTTTTTTTTTTACTTTCTCAAGAAAGATCTTCCTTCATCATCTCATGCTCCATCTTCACCAAAATCCTAGACCTCCTATCCTTAGACTCTCCCAAACCATTCCTACTCTCATCACAAATGCTTTAATATTATTTTTAATTTTGTTAAAAATATGTGGTGCATCTTATGAATGATCAATGAAAATGTTTGATTTTAGTCTCTTGATTCTGGCTATTCCTTTGTCTTTACAAATACCTTGTTATACCTAACTGAGATTTTGACTTTTAATTGATTGTATAGATGATAGCCCCAGTGGCCATGAGTGTTTAACTTGCTCATCTTAATGTGCTCTTTGTGTCACTGTTTTATGATGCCAATAGGGGGAAGTGAGTATACTATGTAATGTTTATAATCCAGTGTTCTAACCTGGTTCTTTTAACGTGTTTCTCCTAATGCTTTTCTATCCATATGGTTGAAACTTTTTTATGATGTTAAAAGGGGGAAGTGTGTAGACTTTGGAAAATGACTCTGCCCTGGTTCATCTAACGTGTGTCTTCAGATACTTTGTTTAGACTCTGAATTAATTGAAATAGGTTGAGCACAGTACACAAGAAACGTGAGTTTGTAATCATCAAAAAGAGGGAATTTAGTGGGTTCTTGTATGTTTTGATGATTGACAACACAGTGGAACACATACATTAACATGTTCCTATTATCTGTTCCATCACGCAGAGTCCAACTTGCATTAGGATTCTTTGAAATGAAGGAGTCTCAAGTAAAAAAGATCTCAAAGCTTGCACAAAGCACGAATCAGATAAGAGTCTACATATGATAAGGAGTATACACATGGGTAGACAAAGAGAGTCTAAGAATTAAGAGAGTCCAAGAAAGAAGAGAGTCCAAGAATCAAGAGAGTCCAAGAAAGAAGAGAGTTCTTGTGGAATTAGAAGTCTACTTACGTAAGAACTCAAAGTCTGCACAAAGCATGAATGAGAGTTAGTGTTTGACTACAACACTCAAGAAGGGAGTCCAAGAAGCATGGGAATCCTTGTGGAGTCAAAAGTCTACTTGATTGTGAAGATCAATGATAGTCATAAATACTCAAGGACTTCCAAAATGAAATTGATGCACTCATACTAAGAGAAAAAAAGGTAGAACACAAGCAAATAATCAAGAATAATATTTGAGAGAGTTCTACCTATCTATCTAAGTGCTGCCAGTATGAAGATTCAGATCGAAGAACCAGATTGAAGAACCTATTCCACAGGACTATGTTTTACAATTCTTGAGTCTTGTTTTGAGTATTGAGTTGTAATCTTCATGTTGTCTTAGTACCAGTGTGTTATAAACTGGTTTAGGAGTTTAGTCTTCAAGTTGGGCTAACTCAAAGACTTGGAAACATAAGTCTTGGGAGTTTTGTATGTGTTTAGGAATTAGAGTTAGTTCCTAGGATTGCAAGAGTTTTGTAATCTGATTTAGTTCCTTGGGTTGCAATAGTTTTGTAATCTAATTTTCAAGTCGGAGAACTTGAAGTGGGATTCAACAGTCTGGGAGATTGTTGAAAAATAGGAATTAGAGTTTATAATTCCTTAGGTTATAGAGTTTGTAATCTTTTGTTGAGAGGCTCATTGTGTTTGGTGAAGGTTGGTTTAAATCTTATAGTGGTACAGGTCGTGATTTTTTACACCTTTTGTGAGCCGGGTGTTTTCCATGTAAAACTATCGTGTTCATTACTTACTGTGTTTACGACTTCTGTTGGAACACGTCAGGCAAACAGTTTCACTCCTAAGTAACTTCTAAGTAAAATTTACTAAAACATCAGGTCGTGTAGAATATCAATTGGTATCAGAGCGGGTATCTTATTTAAAGGCTAACACCTTAAGATTAGATCCAGAAAATGAATTCTGCACCACTAATTGGACATTGTGAAGGACAATCCACCATTAGTCCTCCTCTTTTAAATGGATCTCACTTCATCTGGTGGAAGACTCATATGGAGAACTTCATTCAGGATAAAGACTATGAGCTGTGGGATAGAATCACTGAGGGTCCCAAAATCCCTATGAAAACAATTGAAGGTGAGAAAGTGAAAAAAGTGAGAAGTGAATATACTCCAGAGGATCTCATCTCCCTCAAGAAAAATGCAAAGGCCAAAAATATTCTTGTTTGTGGACTAGATCCTGATGAATACAACAGAGTCTCAAGTTGTACTACTGCCAAGCAAATCTGGGATGCACTAGTGAATGCTCATGAAGGAACAAGTCAAGTAAGAAAGTTCAGGATTGCAATGCTATTCTGTCACGATCCAACTATCGAGCCGTGCGGGCACCTATTTTAATCCACCTAGATAGGAGAATCCTTACCACCCGAACCAACAAATAATGCGAAAAAGAAAATAAACCATTAAATAAGTCTCTTAATACAAGAGGAATCCATTTACAATGTTTGGAAAATCTTTATACAACAACTTTTGAAAATTATACAACCTTTAAAAGGTATAGCAAGAGTAGAATCAGTAAAAACACCCGTACTGGTAGGCATCATAGGCTGACCTGAATCCACTCCTACCATTATATTAAAATCAAGATAAAATGCACAATTTAAATGCTCCACCCCTTTCAACATCACATTTATCAATTCCCCATTTCAGAACCGACCTTCCTAACCTTCAGACTTACCATGTCGCCTTATCCCTAGACTTCCCAAGTCACCTTATCCCTAGACTTCCCAAGTCTCACTTAATCCTTACCAATAACAATTTGCATACCTGGACTACCCTTCCCTTACCCAGGTCAACCGACTTGACTAGATATTCAGACTTAACCCGGGTAACTGCCCAACCAAACCACTTATACTCGTAGTATCACTTACCGGTGTCTGGCCCTTCCTGGACCATCCGTGTTATAACAACCAACAACTACAGCCCCAGACTTTCCGTCGTACTACCAATTGACCAATCACATGAAAATTACCAAGCAACCATTACCACATTCAATGACAACAACAGAGTTATATCTAAATCCCTTTCTAATCTCGAGACTCGGAACCTCCAAGGATCCTCTAACCATACCTAAGTGTTCAACAGGCTACCCGGTCTACACCAAGACCCATCCTTAGCTTATTAACCATACCAAATTCTTGACCGTCATTAACACACTTAACAACAATAAATTATGAACTTATAACCTCTTTTACATAGTCCAAAACCACTTGGATCCCCCTAAAACATCTAGGTGTTAACATGACAATCCGGTCTACACCAAGACCAACTAATAGTTAACATCATAACCCGATCTACACCAAGACCAACTGATAACATAATATAACCACCCAGCCTACACCAAGACAAAACTCATAATATAATTACCCGGCCTACACCAAGACCAAACTCACAATATATTTACCCGGCCTACACCAAGTCCAAACTCACAATATAATTACCTGGCCTACACCAAGACCAAAAGCATAATAAAGTATAACAACTCGGCCTACACCAAAACCAAACTCACAATATAATTACCCAGCCTACACCAAGACCAAAAGCACAACATAATATAATAACCCGGCCTACACCAAGACCAAAAGTAGGATCACAATTTATAAATACAGCCCGGTCGACTCATGGAACTAACACCAATCACACAATGCAACAACATCAATGAAATGATGTAGTAAAGTAAACCCGTACCAGACGTGGTACCCGAGCCAACCGTTAGTATTTTCTCGTACCAGGCATGGTACCCGAGCCAACCATTAGTATCCCGTATCAAGCGTGGTACCCGAGCCAACCATTTGTTATACCCATATCAGGCGTGGTACCCGAGCCAACCGTTAGTATTCTCGTACTTGGCGTGGTACCCGAGCCAACCGTTAGTATTCTCGTACTTGGCGTGGTACCCGAGCCAACCGAATGTCAATTAATCCACAATCAAATAATGAACAAACAACTTGTAAAATCACAAGCAACACACAGTTCAATTCACAAATAATGTATCTCATACAAACACTTAGATACGAGTACACAACATACATTACTAACAATTCCCTAAGAAATGTATCTCATACAAGCACTTAGATAAGAGTGCACAACGTACAACATTTCCAGGGATCGTTAACCATCACCTACCCCTCCCCGGGTGGATGACTTAGCCCAACCTTGGTCCGAGGATCAACCTGTTTCCCCTTAATGACATATAATGAACGATTTTCTTTCTTAGCATAATTTAGCAACTACGTGATTCCCGAGACGTTACCCAACACCGAACATAGAGTGGGAACACCTCCCCTTAGCCTTAGTAAAACCAACAGCTACATCTCATGCCATTTACATTCCCAAAACCTTATCTAGGAGTTTTCCATTTCCATTACCCGTAGTTCCTAAGCATTCTCCCGGTTACTCGAACCTTCCCGACATTCCAGTCCCTAAGCCTATCATTTTATTCTACCAAGATAATAAAATACCCACATTATACGTATCATAAGACCAACCCTTCAATCCATACTATTCCTAATTCACACATAACCAGTATTGAATCCGCCAAACTCCATGCTCGAAGGTCTAATCATTGATTCTCCCTTTCATTCTACACAATAATAGGAAATAAAAATGGACAATCTACTCTTGGGAAGAAACCTAGCCTACCTGGATATCGAGCAACTGTTCAATGCACTTTCTGGCTCCATGAAGGCATTCCCTGATGATTTTGCAGGCTGGAATCCGTGGTTTCGCATCCCTTTCGCTGGAATCCCTCTTCCCCATAGCTCCCAAGCCTTGGAGCATCCTAGGAGGGTTTTTGGAATAGCTCTCGTTTGTTTTTGGGGCTGAAGGAAAGAGAGTGAAATAAAAAATCCATTTCCTTGGTTTTCTGGTCCTGTCACTCCGCTATAACGGTCCCTGCTCTGCTATAGCGGTACCGCCGTAGCGGAGTCAACCGCTATGGCAGAGGTTGACCATCTTGACTTCCGCTATAGCGGTAATTATTCTTCTATAATGGAGGTCGCCGTGGTGGAGCGGTAGCACTCGTCACAAACAAAAACTCAGAAAATTCCTGAAAAGAGCCATTTTTACAACACACCTTGAATCCCTGACGTTCCGGAATAACCCCTTCACATCAACCTCAATTTCAGGAGCTCTTCTTACTCGAATTCGATTTCGAAAAGTCCCCCGAACTCCTCTATGTCCTAGCTACACAGAAAACTAGTTCAAATCGAGATATCGAACCTAATACTTACCCAGATTGCCCTGGACTATACCTCGCTCCAATTCTGCGCGAGGCTAGCCTAGCCCAGAATTTTTAACTCTCAATCTTGAAGTATTCTAACTCAAACTTGGCATGAAAAGTTTACCGGTAACGAAGAACCTGTTTATTTTAACAGATACCAATTTACCCATCGTTTGTCCCCGAATGATCTCTAAGGTGAGAGAGAAGAAGGAGCCCGCCCTCTGAGCCTCGACGCTCTATCATGATAGCGTAATTCTAACTTTACACAAACCACCAAAACTTTTGAATCCCTTGGTATACCCAATTCAACAAAAATTTAATTCACTTCCACTCTATCAAGGAATCCCTTCCTTCGATCTACACAAGGCAACTAGATTACCCCTCTCCGAGTGCCCAAGAAATCTGGGCCCTTGCTGAAACACCGGAGCCAAAGAAACTCAACTAACGAACGACACAGTTTTTCCCTACCAAAAGGACTAGATACCACCATGGCGATCCCTTTCCCACTATACCCGGAGTTCTACTAGCCCGAACTCCATTCCGTGAGCTTCCTACGGGGTACTATGCCCCTCACATATCATCCTGTCACCTTATTCCTATCAACACTATTCCCTGAGACATCACGTATCTCTAAACCATGCAACAATGAGGATTTCATTAGGCTCATCCTACCTTGAGATTTTCATCAATTCTTCTCTTAGGGGGGAATTTCTACCCGGGCGCTTACACCCTAACCAATGCTATGGCGAGAATACGCTCACCACTTAACGAGCAGTAACACTGGGTATTATCATGGTTACAAGAGACACAATAATTCTAAGAAACCCATTTAATAACCCCGCTCCTTCAATCGACCCTACCACTAAGGATCATCAATACTAAACCAGTCAATAATCACCTCATCACATAGCCTATGAGCAGTGTCCAACACTACCCGATCAATCGCGGGTCATTTTGTCAAACTCTACATAGGTGACTATTCCCACCAATGGTCAGTCATAGTTTTACCTATCCCCTGGGCTACCATATCTACCCTTTCTTTTGGTCGCGCACGGATGCTAAGTATGCATGCAAATCACCTTATATGCATGCTATATAAGTTTTATAGTCGATTTCCTTGTTTCATATGGCAGCCTGTAATGCAACCGTTGCCTTTAGATACCCCGGAAATGAATGAAAACAGGGGAAAAGCAGGGTGAGGCTTCTGCCTCGCGCATTTTTCCGCTATAGCGGTGGCCGCTCCGCTATAGCAGTTCTGCCGTAGTGATAACCATACCGCTACTGCAGTCCCGACAGTAACAGCCCAGAAACCTAAAATTTTCAGTAAGTGTATCCTTTCCGTTTCCCAGTTACCTTTGTTTAGTTCTGTAAATCCCACCATGGTCTTAAACCACCCTTAAGACCATTCCTGGCACCAAACGCATCACGATTCAGCATAAAATACTATCAATTACAAAGCATTAAAACTAGACAATTGTTCCCAACAATATCTTCCTGCCATTACACACTAATGACTCCCTTGTTCCCAACCAAGTCCCGACTGTCCTGAAACCGAAGCTTCCCTACAGTCACAATTTCCAATCCCTTATCATCTTAACGAATGATAAGCCCTTTTTCAAAATGCAGTACCACTTCTTAAATCAGAACGTTTAACAGATTACCACAACCTAAGGTACACAAAATTTTCAACTTAATGACCCTCTGCAGACTCAACATGCATGGCAGACACAATTTACACACATTTCAAGCAAGTCACACGAGAGTTGAACAACACAACATTTCAACTTCAAATTACAACCAAATCAAGTCATAACCAAATCAAGTCACACAATTTACTCTCTATTCGTCTCATGGATGACTATTAGTCGATCATCCATGTCTTACCATAACTCCCGCTATTAAGCAATAATAGCCCTTATCCCTGATACTTATTCACATACCAACCACTTGAAACCTGAGGTCCCACATGTGTATATATCCTTTTCCCTTATCATTTTTACCAACGATAAGACCCTGCCCAACATTTAGCATACTATTTTCCACTTGAATTACAAAACAAGAATTCTGTCAATCATTAATACATAATCAAGTTAAGACTCTTCACTAACTACAAATTTCAAGGCAACTCAGCAATACACACCACAAAATTGCAGTCATTCAAACAATGCAATAAATACAGTCACGAGTCTCAAGCTCTGACACTCAATCAAACCAGTTTTATCACCTTTCATTCGCTTCATGGATGACCGTTAGCCGATTCATCCATCCTTTATATAGCCTCCCAGGCCAGATACCAATTGGAACCTTTCCGGTTCCAATTTTCCTTACTTGTCTTACTGCAACCAGAGTCCAATGACATCCTTACTTCATTGGGATACCAATTGAAATCGAGATATACCAATTGGACTCAACCCATACAAGCAAGTGAAAGAACCACACGGAAAGGAATGAAAGAAGAGAGATGTTTCCTAGAATGCTTCATAGCTTCCCTAGGATTAGATGTGGGCATCTACACACCAATCCTCGGGAATTTATTCGATATTTTGCTCTTGTACTGGGAGACCGGTAACCTGAGCTCTGAAATCATTTGTCACGACCCAACTACCGGGTTGTGCGGTCATCTACTCTAATCCACCTAGATAGGAGAACCCATACCACCTGAACCAATAGGCAATGTGGAAAAGAAAATAAACCATTAAATAAGTCCCTTAATACAAGAGGAATCCCTTTACAATATTTGGAAAATCTTTATACAACAGCTTTTGAAAATTACACAACCTTTAAAACTTGCAGAAATTTATTACCAATATAAACACCCTCCCCAAAACCTAGTCTAAGCCGGTACAACAGCTTCTATAACATGAGCTTCTATAAGATGAGCTTATAACATAAAATGGACACAACTCCCACCATGGAAGGAAGTAAGAGCTGCTGGAAGATCACCACAATCCTGAACCTGTGAAACATCACCAACCCTGCAACCAGACTATACCCAAAAAGGTATAGCAAGAGTAGAATCAGTACAAACACACGTACTGGTAGGCATCATTGGCTGACCCGAATCCACTCCTACCATCATATAAAAATCAAGATAAAATGCACAATGTAAATGCTCCACCACTTTCAACATCACCTTTATCAATTCCTCTTTTCAGAACCGACCTTCCTAACCTTCAGACTTACCAAGTCGCCTTATCCCTAGACTTCCCAAGTCACCTTATCCCTAGACTTCCCAAGTCTCACTTAATCCTTACCAATAATAATGTCCATACCTGGACTACCCTTCCTTTACCCAAGTCAATCGCCTTGACTAGATATTCATACTTAACCTGGCTAACTGCCCAACCAAACCATTTATACCCGTAGTATCATTTACCGGTGTCTGGCCCTTCCTGGACCTCTCAAAAAACTTTCCATCCTGGTTATAACAACCAACAACTACAGCCCCAGACTTTCCATCGTACTCCCAATTGACCAATCATATGAAAATTACCTAACAACCATTGACACATTCAATGACAACAACAGAGTTATATCTAAATCCCTTTCTAATCCTGAGACTCGGACCCTCCAAGGATTCTTTAACCACACCTAAGGTTTCAACAGGCTACCCGGTCTACACCAAGACCCATCCTTAGCTTATTAACCACAACAAATTCTTGACCATCATTAACACACTTAACGATAATAAATTGTGAACTTATAACCTCTTTTACGTAGTCTGAAACCACTCAGATCCCCCTAACACATATAGGTGTTAACATGACAATCCAGTCTACACCAAGTCCAACTAATAGTTAACATCATAACCTGGTCTACACTAAGACCAACTGATAACATAATATAACCACCCAACCTACACAAAGACCAAACTCACAATATAATTACCCGGCCTACACCACGACTAAACTCACAATAAAATTACCGAGTTACACCAAGACCAAACTCACAATATAATTACCCAGCCTACACCAAGAACACAAGCACAATAAAGTATAACAACCCGGCCTACACCAAGACCAAACTCACAATATAATTACCCGACCTATAGCAAGACCAAAAGCACAATATAATATAATAAACCGGCCTACACCAAGACAAAAAGTAGTATCACAATTTATAAACACATCCCGGTCTACTCATGGAACCAACACCAATCACACAATGCAACAATATCAATGAAATGATGCAGTAAAGTAAACCCGTACCAGGCATGGTACCTGAGCCAAACATTAGTATTTTCCTGTACCAGGTGTGGTACCCGAGCCAACCGTTAGTATCCTGTACCAGGCATGGTACCCGAGCCAACCATTTGTTATACCCGTACCAGGCGTGGTACCCGAGCCAACCATTAGTATTCCCGTACCAGGTGTGGTACCCGAGCCAATCGAATGTTAATTAATCCATAGTTAAATAATGAACAAACAACTTAAAAAACCATAAGCAACACACAGTTTAATTCACAGAAAGTAATACAGGACTCTTAGACATTCCTAACAATCCCTAAGCAATGTATCTCATACAAACACTTAGATAAGAGTACACAACATACATTACTAACAATTCCCTAAGCAATGTATCTCATACAAGCACTTAGATAAGAGTACACAACATACAATATTTACAGGGATCGTTAACCATCACTTACCCCTCCCCGGGTGGATGACTTAGCCCAACCTTGGTCCGAGGATCAACCCATTTCCTCTTACTGAAATATAATGAAAGATTTGCTTTCTTAACATAATTTAGCAACTATGTGATTCCCGAGACTTTACCCAACACCGAACACAGAGTGGGAACACCTCCCCTTAGCCTTAGTAAAACCAACAGCTACATCTCATGCCATTTACATTCCCAAAACCTTATCTAGGAGTTTTCCATTTCCATTACCCGTAGTTCCTAAGCATTCTCCCGGTTCTCCGAACCTTCTCGAAATTCCAGTCTCCAAGCCTATCATTTTATTCTACCAAAATAATAAAATATCCACATTATACGTATCATAAGACCAACCCTTCAATCCATACTATTCCTAATTCACACATAACCAGTATTGAATCCGCCAAACTCTGTGCTCGAAGGCCTAATCATGGATTCTCCCTTTCATTTTACACAATAATAGGAAATAAAAATGGTCAATCTACTCTTGTGAAGAAACCTAGCTTACCTGGATACCGAGCAGTTGTTCAATGCCCTTTCTGGCTCTGTGAAGGCGTTCCCTGATGATTCTGCAGGCCCGAATCCATAGTTTCACATCCCTTTTGCTGGAATCCCTCCTCCCAATGGCTCCCAAGCCTTGGAGCAGCCTAGGAGAGTTTTTGGAATAGCTCTCATTTGTTTTTGGGGCTGAAGGGAAGAGAATGAAATAAAAAACACATTTTCTGGGTTTTCTGGTCCCGTCGCTCCGCTAAAGCGATCCCTGCTCTTCTATAGCGGTACTGCCGTAGCAGAGTCAACCGCTATGGCAGAGGTTGACCATCTTGAATTTCGCTATAGTGGTAATTATTTCACTATAGCGGAGGTCGCCGTGGCAGAGCGGTAGCGCTTATCACGGACATAAACTGGGAAAATTCTTGAAAAGATCCCTTTTTATAACATACCTTGAATCTCCGACGTTCCGAAATAACCCCTTCATGTCAACCTCAATTTCGGGAGCTTTTGTTACCCGAATTCGATTTCGAAAAGTCCTTCGAACTCCTCTATATCATAGCTACACATAAAACTAGCTCAAATCAAGACATCGAACCCAATCCTTACCCGAGTTGCCCTGGACTATACCTCGCTCCAATTCCGGCCGAAGCTAGCCTAGCCTAGAATTTTCAACTCTCAACCCGGAACTATTCTAACTCGAACTTTGCACAAAACGTTTACCCATAATGATGAACCCAGTCGTTACATATTCACTGAGTATGAGACATTCAAAATAGAGGATGATGAGACATTGCAGAAAATGATTACGCGACTGACTACTTTGATAAATGAACTATCATCACTAGGAAAGGTGCTAACAACTGAAGAACAAGTTGATAAGGTCTTAAGGATCTTACCAAAAGCAAACTGGGATGTAAAAGTTACTTCTATAAGAGAAGCAAAAGACATTACCACGATGACTCTTGATGAATTAGTGGGAAATCTGAAGACTTATGAGATGAACATGGATAACTTTAAAAGGGTTGAAAGTGAATACAAATCACTGGCCTTTAAGGCTTCTGATAGTGAGGACTCTGATTTAGATGAAGAACGGGTCGCATTTATCACTAAAAATTTTAAAAAGTTCTTCAAGAAGGAAAATGGCTACGAGTGGAAAGAAACAGGTAACAAAACCCGGTCTAATGAGAAACCTCAGCTTGGATGCTTCAAGTGTGGAAATACCGATCACATGATCAAGGAGTGTCCATTATGGAAAATTGAGTGGAAAAAGGAAAGGACTGAAAAAGAGGCAAAAATGAAGGAGAAGGCTAACTCTAAGAAAAAGGAAAAGGAAGATTATGCAATGGTAGATGCTTGGGGTTCAGACTCTGAAGAATATGATGAAGAAGAAGTAGATGAAGCTGTATTCATGGCAATTAGAGATTCAGACTTAGAAGAAGAAGAGGCAAATTCTGAGGTAAGTATTCTTGAGTTAAAAGACAAATTACATCTTTTCTCTAAAAAGAAACTTATTTCTTTGATGAATGCTCTAATTGATCATTTTCATGAATAGACCTTTGATAAGGATCAATGATTCAGTGCTCTTGCAAGTCTAAAATTTGAATACATTGATCTGGAGACTTGTAAGATTGCAACTGACAAAGAAAATTGTACCCTTAAGGAACAGGTCAACCAACTTGGATCTAAAATCAGAAGTCTTAAAATTGGCACTTTCTAAAAAGAATAAAGAGACCATGAGTGAAAGTCATAAGACTAATGAGTCAGAACTAAAGCAGCACAAAGAGAGTCTTCTTTGTGAAAGAGAAAATGTGAAAAAACTGAATCTACAGATATCTAGGTTAAAACTGGATCTTGAAAGAGCAAATAGGTGGACTAACTCTTCTAAAATTGTAAATCATCTAGGAAATAGGAATCAAAATGAAAGGATTGGTATAGGTTTTCACAAAGAAACAATCTCAATTGAGGATCTATGTTATATTTGTGGAAAACTTGGACATCCTACCACTGAGTGTCCAGTTGCAGCAGGAGTTAGGAACAGAAAAATAAAAATGATTGGAAAGAGAACTCTCAAAATTGGTAAAAGGAAAAGATGCACTAACATGTTGCCATCATGGGCAAAAAGAAGCTTAGTTCATCCTTTTACTCAAAGAAAAGGGCCCAAGAAAGTCTGAGTTCCTAAAACTAACCTCTGATTGTTTTGCAGGATCGAGTGAAAGTAAGCAAGCAAATATGATACATGATTAGTGCTTGCTCAAGGCATATGAATGGGAAAAAATTAAATTTCTTACACTCACAGCTATGAAAGGAGGAATTGTAGGCTTTGAATATGGTATGAAAGAGAGGATAAGTGGCATTGGAAAGAATGAAAACCTTATGATAGGGGGAACTGTGGATAAAACATGTAGATGAACCTGGTCCATTGCAGGAGTCTGATTGAGGATGATTAAGATTATATGAGTATCCCTCAATGATTGGCTAAAGAACACTGTATAAATTGCACATTAAGTTTAATTTTATGCTCAGACTTGTACATTTAGTTGTATGTCTCTATAACATTTTCAAGTTCAAGTAACTTATGCAATATAACATTATATTTACCTATATCACAGGAAAATGGCTTAAAAAATAGAAAAAGGATTAAGCATTGAAATATTGATCGAGGTATGTGCACCAAAATTTTTTCAAATATTAAAAATAATTATAAAGCATTTGTACCCGTTCCTTCCAAAATGCCCAAAAGAGATTGACTCCTAAAATAACTCCATAACCATCACTTTCAAAAGTAAGATAGAATCATCTAGGGTATGAATCAGGGGGAATCTGTCTATGGGGCTGTTAATATTGTTGAGGGAGTTAAGGAGGATGTATCTTGTGAGGGGGAATATCTGGGTGACCCCATAGTTGAACCAAATTCATCTAATGGGCTCAATTTTATTGATGCATTTATTTAGGGGTAAATGTTTAGGGACCCCTTAGTAGAATCTATTTCTTCTGTAAAGCTCACTGTTGAAAGGAATTTAGGATTGGTGAGCAAGGATGGAAAATTAAGGGTTGGATCTGAAATATCTGCACCTATGGAACATGTTGATACACATGGTTCTTCAAGAAGGTCCAATGCTCATTTGCAGCACCTAAAGGCTGCTTTGACTGCTAAGGATGAAAAGATTGCAGCACTTTGTGCTTCTCACCTTAAGGTCTTGAATATGCTTCATCTGCAGTATAATATTAAGAAGGATGCTCTTAGAGAGAAAAATACATGTCTTAAAGCTGAACCAAAAAAAAGAAGGAAAGGCTACATTTTCTGCCAACATACAAGGCTTTTTTGACTTGTTCAAGAAAGATCTTCCTTCATCATCTCATGCTCCATCTTCACCAAAAGCCTAGACCTCCTATCCTTAGACTCTCCCAAACCTTTCCTACTCTCATCACAAATGCTTTAATATTATTTTTAATTTTGTTAAAAATATGTGGTGCATCTTATGAATGATCAATGGAAATGTTTGATTTTAGTCTCTTGATTCTTGCTATTCCCTTGTCTTTACAAATACCTTGTTATATCTAACTGAGTTTTTGAATTTTAATTGTTTGTATAGATGATAGCCCCAGTGGCCATGAGTGTTTAACTTGCTCATCTTAATGTGATCTTTGTGTCACTATTTTATGATGCCAATAGGGGGAAGTGAGTATACTATGTAATGTTTATAACCTAGTGTTCTAACCTGGTTCTTCTAACGTGTTTCTCCTAATGCTTTTCTATCCATATGGTTGAAACTTTTTTATGATGTTAAAAAGGGGAAGTGTGTATACTGTGGAAAATGACTCTGACCTGGTTTATCTAACATGTGTCTTCTGATACTTTGTTTAGACTCTGAATTGATTGAAACAGGTTGAGCACAGTACACAAGGAACGTGAGTTTATCATCATCAAAAAGGGGAAATTTTTTGGGTTCTTGTATGTTTTGATGATTGACAACACATTGGAACACATACATTAACATGTTCCTATTATTTGTTCCATCACGCAGAGTCCAACTTGCATTAGGATTCTTTGAAATGAAGGAGTCTCAAGTAGAAAAGATCTCAAAGCTTGCACAAAGCACGAATCAGATAAGAGTCTACATATGATAAGGAGTATACACATGGGTAGACCAAGAGAGTCCAAGAATCAAGAGAGCCCAAGAAAGAAGAGAGTTCTTATGGAATTAGAAGTCTACTTACGTAAGAACTCAAAGTCTGCACAAAGCATGAATGAGAGTTAGTGTTTGACTACAACACTCAAGAAGGGAGTCCAAGAAGCATGGGAATCCTTGTGGAGTTAAAAGTCTACTTGATTGTGAAGATCAATGATAGTTATAAATACTCAAGGACTTCCGAAACGAAATTGATGCACTCATACTGAGAGAAAAAAAGGTAGAACACAAGCAAATAAGCAAGAACAATATTTGAGAGAGTTCTACCTATCTATCCAAGTGCTGCCCGTACGAAGAACCAGATTGAAGAACCTGTTCCACAGGACTATATTTTACAGTTCTTGAGTCTAGTTTTGAGTATTGAGTTGTAATCTTCATGTTGTCTTAGTATCAGTGTGTTATAAACTGGTTTAGGAGTTTAGTCTTCAAGTTGGGATAACTCGGAGACTTGGAAACATAAGTCTTGGGAGTTTTGTTTGTTCTTAGGAATTAGAGTTAGTTCCTAGGATTACAAGAGTTTTGTAATCTGATTTAGTTCCTAGGGTTGCAAGCTTTTTGTAATCTGATTTTCAAGTCGGAGAACTTGAAGTGGGATTCAACAGTCTGGGAGATTGTTGAAAAATAGAAATTAGAGTTTATAATTTTTTAGGTTACAGAGTTTGTAATCTTTTGTTGAGAGGCTCATTGTGTTTAGTGAAGTTGAGGTTAAATCTTGTAGAGGTACAGGTCGTGATTTTTTACACCTTTTGTGAGCCGGGTGTTTTCCACGTAAAACTATCGTGTTAATTACTTACTGTCTTTATTGCTTCTGTTGGAACACGTCAGGCAACCCATTTCACTCATAGGTAACTCGTAAGTAAAATTCACTAAAACATCAGGTCGTGTACAATATCAGGAAGTATATTTTTGTTTGCATATGCGAATTGTGCATGCCCACTTTAATTTACTCATATTAACGGTTAACAACACGAGAGTATATTTATACGGTAAAGATGTACTATCGAAAAGCATGACATAATTTGGGAGTTAAATAATGTTTTCTTGGTTTCTAAATGAGTTGTATTTTAGTATTTTTATTTTATTCCTAAATAATTGGTATTTTAAATAATACAGAAGACATTAATAATATTCTTCTAATTTTACCTTTCTTTAAATAAAGAAGAGTGTTTTACATAAGCAAGAATTATTTAATAAGGGTAAGTCAGTAAAAAAATACCATTTGTTTTCTAGGAATGAGTAATTAATTTTTTAAGGGATTTCAACAAGTTAAAAATACCACTTATTTCGAAACGGAGATAAATTTTTTTTAATATTTGTTTCATATTTTAAAAATAAAACTGAACAAAAAACAACACTTTATGAATAAATTAAGAAAAAAGCCTCTGAATGTATTCAGTTGAAACCGTAACCAATTAATTAACCATTGGTGGTATTGGTCATTATTGGGTGATTCAAGATGTGTAGGTTGAAGTTCGAGGTCGATTAGTGATTTGTTTTCTCTGTCAACTTTCATGTAGTAGAAAATTAGGAATAAATGCTTTACTAGGTAAACTGATCAATTCATTTAACCAATGGCATTCTGCTCAGATTAACTCCAATTTTTAATTTTAATGCTAATCTGGTCAGATTAGTCGTAAATCTGTAGTTTTATCCCGTTAATGATGCACCTTTCCAAGCCCTCTTGTTCTTTTCAAGATTTTGTCATCTCAAAGCAAAAACTTTTTAATATACTATCTTCTCTGTCCACTTATATTAAAAATAGATGTCTATTTTCACTTATCTAATTTAAAAAATCAAGAAATAATTTATACCTATTTTACCCTAATTATTAAATACTATTTATTTTCTAATAAGTGAGATAACTTATAATAATTAGGAGAGATATAAAAAAGTTATTATTTTATTTATTACTTAATGTGCAAGTCAAACAAGGACAAATAAACATGAAGGGAGGAAGTAGTAGAGTTGGCTTCCCAATCTTCCAAACCAGGTGGTAACTGCACGAATACATATTTACACTAGAAAACGTACGTTGTGGTATTATCTACTCTTATTTTTTTGGCTGAAATTGAGGAGCATGTTGATCGCTATATGAGTCCTTGTATCGACCTTTTTGAAAAATAAAAATAACCATTTCTTGATTTGTGGAAATTGCCATTTTGATGAAGTGATTATTGGGTTTTTGATTAAGGGTGTATTGTGAAGTAGGAAATAGAAGAAAATGAAATTTGAACAAAATTCATTTGTCCTTCATTGGATGAAAAGAAGAAATTTTTTGTCCTTATACATAGAAGCACATCTTTCAACTCTTAAAGAGTTCAGAAGAGAATTTTACCTTACATTGTTGTCGCTGCTTGGCTCTGTTCGATCAAATGATTTGATTGATATATTTTTGGATCAATTTTTTCCCCCGTTATTTAATACCGATAATATGAAAAAACGTTTCTGTTATTCTGTGAATCATTTTCAAACAAAAGACGTAAGCATCAAGTGTGATTTTGCTCTGCTATTTGAGTTCGCCGAAGTTTTATAATTATATTGTCGCTATTGTAGAAATATTTTTTTCGCTCTATCCTGAAAGGCAGTTACCCAAATATCTGGCAACAGTGAGGAGGTTATAATTCTTTAAGGACACACAAGCAACCTGTAAGCTCTGAAATAATTACTTCTTCTACATTTCTGTTTAAGTATTTTTTGTTTTTCCTGATTATAAAAAATAGAAAATCTATATATATATACATATATAAAGGAAGGTTTTAGGAACGATGACGTGACGCTCTATATGGCCACCATTCCTATTTATCTTTTTTGTGGATTTTTTGAGTTTTTTCTCTCATTTCTCTCAATTATTTTATTTTTAAAAAAAATATCACCATAACTCACAACTCTTTATATCATAAATTGTACTCTTAATTGATATTAAAAATATCCATAACTCTCAAACCTTTCATGTTCATAACCTCCAATTATTTAATTTTGCATTAAAAAAATCCAATAACCGTGCCTTGATATATAGAGAAATAGAATCAAATTTTTGCTCTTATTTGCGTCACAACATTGCTTCAAGGTATGTGCATTATGAAAGTCACTCTTTTAGGTTCTACAATCTTTTAAGAGTATTTTTCTTTCATACTATATGTAGTCTATTAGTAGATTTTTTGCAATTATGTATTTTTTTTTGTCCTGATTTCATTAGAACTTTTATTGGAGATGATAAAAAAAATTGATATTACGGTACAGACTACGATTAGTTTTTCTTATCCTAATCTAACTATGGCCGGGTACGAGACGTCGAGACATACCATATAACATTTGTTCTTGAACAAGGCAACAGAAAAGAATCTTACCCAAGTTACAGTTCAAATTGCAACATTTTGGTATTTTTAATTTGTTAATTTATAAAATTTTAAGTTTTCCTTTTTAACTATTCTAGATCTAGCATTTTTTTTTGTCAACAACTTGGTCTTCCCTCCTTTTTCCCATTTCATGCAATAATTTTTTTTCTTTTGCTCTCTTAATATTGGATTCAGATGGTAAGGCTCTAATAATATCATTGTTTGAAATTCTTTTTAGAGAAATTGTTTATATCTAAGGTAGTTCTTCTTTCCTCTTCAATTTGTTATATAATGTTCTCTAAAGTTTCTATTTTATTTAGTTAACTATTCTTTTCTGGAATCTGTACACAATGAGAATTTTAGTGCTTCGGACTGTCTTTAACTATTTTTCTGTTCTTTTTTTTTTCGTAGGTGAAGTTCACTTTTTAAGTGGTAATTACTAAGACCGGATTGTTTTCTATAGTAAAAGCTGAGGAAGGAAGTCAATGTATACTTATGTGTTGCTCAAGGAAGTAGAAATCTATTGATAGAATATGAGGATGTAAAATTATTTTATAATTTTTAAACTACATTTTAATTCATAAGAAAGTTATTTATTGATATGAATTGAAGTCCTCGGTTTTTCACATTTTATAGATTTTTCTGGTTAAACATTTTAAAGATTATTATCGTCTATTGGTCTAACCCTTCGAGATTACAACTTAAAAGAATGTAGAAGTATTGGGCTAAGATAGGAATGATTTTGTAAAATCGGTTGTCTCTCTTTCTATCTCTATTCATTTTCTTCTCCGAGAGAGAAATCTTAATTCTTCTTTGGACCGTAAATCATTATTCATCAAGAAATAAATTTTTGATATTGGAACTGAAAGTTCTTTTTATTCGCAAGAAATATTCATAATTGATCAGTAGTCTAAAATCCTCTTTCATATGATAATCTTTTGCATAACTTAGATCACTATATACTTATAAGTTATATCTTGTGAGAAGTATCCTCGAAGAAATACTTGAAATGACAAATTCTACAGCCTAAGATAGAAGTGAATATCTTGAATTTTTTTGTAATATAATATAAACTTTGGAACCCGTAACTTTAAATGAAAGACTAGAAAATACTTCTCTGGCTACTAAATAGAATAAAAAGTATCTACATCATGCTCTTGTAGCAATCACTAGTAGAATTCACCAGGCTCCATGGCTAATTCTCCTTGCTCATATATCAGAAATGATTGTCAATTTTAACTTATATAGGAGTGCATGCAGAGAGGCAGATTTAAAATTTGAATTTTAGGGGTTTAATTTTTCAAATTTTAACATTGAATTCATTGTGTTTTTAAAGTTAAGAATTCATGTTTACTTTTTGTTACAATATAATTTTTATTGATTTTCACACACATTATTATACTTCACGGTAAAACTATTGAGTTCAGATTAACTTAATATTAGTACTCTGCATTCACCTCTAAATATATGTGGTACAAAAAAGTTATATTAAGAACAACAGAAAAAACTAAACATGCCAGTAAGTTATTGTTTATAATATCGTTACACAAGAGTATAAGTGTTATACTAGAATCGATAAGAAAATATACTGTCTAAGTGATCACAAAATATATCTGAAGAGAATTTTTTTTATGTCGACAACTAATTATTGGATATAAAAATTTATTCGTAATTAATATTTATATCAAATTAATAAATGCAAAAAATATCTTTTTCATATATATATTTATTGCTTAATCATGATTAAATGTTAGTCCAAAGGGTATGTATTAGACATCAAAATTTTCCTTTGAATTAGGCACCAGATTACATAGACAAGGTAATTTGACACCTCATTATGACTTTCAATTGCATTTATTTATTTTTCTACTTTTTTTTTGACATTTTTCTCTTCATTTCACTATATTATAATAACACAAAAATTTACTTCAAAATATTTTTTATTTTTCTTAATTATCTTATTTAAAAAGTCATCTCCATAACTCACACCACTTCATTTTCATAACTTCTATTCTAATAATATCTATTAATCTCTTGTATCTTTAACTCCACATTCTCGTCTTCAACTCCTACCTTTAATAATCTCCATTACTCTTATGTCTTTTCAAGTCCATAACCCCCAAACAATATTTTACTCATAAATACATCCTCATAATCATTACCATGGTTCTATTTCTCCTCGTTATCATCTATTATAGTAGTTTTTTTTTTATTTTTTTTGTTGATTATTTTGCGTTGACATTAGAAATACACATCGCTTGCTCTGTGACAATTACATCTTATAAATATTGGTCATTTTATTACTATCATAATGAGATTATATTAGGCAAAGATCAATACAAAAATTATTTGTCCTACATTTAAAAAATCTTTTGATGTAGAATATTGACAAGTATTATAAGAATAGCTCACTACATACAACTTATAAGAGAAGGTATTTTTTATTTGTTAATTTGTATGAAAGTTCGAGTTTTTTTATTAAGTAAAATATATGTATGTTGACAAGATTAGAATGTTTTTTCATCATTTTTATAGATGTCTAATTATTTTCTTTGCTAGGGAAAGAAGGGTGAGAAAATATAATTTCTGTAGTGAAGTTCTTTTCCTTTTTATGTTAAATTTATGCATATTATTTTTTCAAGGAACTTTTTAATCACTTTGTCGCAAATTTGAATTTTTAATAATCGATTCAGTAAGATATTTAAAGTGTAATCCAATGAAATATCTTAAAAGAATAGGAAATTTTTTTGTTTTATGAAATAAGAGTATTTTAGAAAGTAAATTACATTTTAATATTTTCATATTGTCTTTTTTTAGAAATTTTAAAAGTCTCTATTACTAAATTGATGGTGTAGTAACTCTTTCATAATAAATTTATTTCAAGGAGGATTGTTATGCAATTCATTGTCACTATTGCTGACAACACTTCTTGAAGTCTCCTCCTAATGTGTTTTCATTTGGTCTATTACTAAATTTACGATGAGGTATGAGAACTCTTGATCGGCAAAACATTTCAGAAGAGCGACTTGTTTAAAAGACTCAAAATTTTGAAATTAATTTGTGGCATTCCTTAGGAACTTTCAAATGCTTTCAATAGTAACATAGGCCAAACAATCTAATTGGTTATTTAAATATATATGTTTTGTTGACATGAGAAATATTACAATTTTTTCAAACTTTTTGTTATTGTGTTGTTGTGTTAACGCCCTTTTATTTTCACTAAAAATAAAATATTTTAATTTAATTTTTGAATAATTAAATTTCCAAAATACATATGAACTGAATTTACAAACTTAATATGTTTAGCTTATCTTATGAAGAAAAATTAAAGAAGACTTCAGCCTAAATATATATTTGTGATTACTTTTAAATTTCGTTATAAAAAAAATTAAATCATAAATTTAATGAGATTTTTTATGACCGCGCGAAGCGCAAATAAATTCACTAGTAATTTAATAAAGTACTGTTTGAAACACTGATAATACCAAGTTTAAGAAATTATATTACGATTTTAAATTTGATGTGTTCTCGCTTATTTGGGAGACTAAATTTTTGAATTTTCTAGTCTGTTTGAGATTAAAGTCTTTGTGACTTTCTACTCACTTTGTTACTAGATCTGAAGATATAAAAATTTTATCCAGTGAATCTATTTATTGTATTCGATTTGAAGATTAAAAATTTCACCGGTTTACTAAATCTATTTGTGTCAATTTCTTAAACAAAAGTTACAACTGACAAAAAACAACAAAATGCTTTTATTGTGGATGCTACTGGAACTGTTGTGACGTCTAGTGCTTCGTCAAGCCGCTCAATGCTAGCATTGGCAATGACTCAAGCAGAAAAGTCTAATTTTTTTTTATATTGACTTCAAACATTGACAGTAGAAAATAGTTTTCTATTTGACTACCCTTAGTTTTCAGAGATTTATCAATGAGGATATTCCGATCTTGGGAAGAAGGAACTCCCGATAATGAGCATTTTGTGGTAACTGAAGCGTGAAATCATAATTTTTTTTTTGCAAAAATTATATTCTTAATGACTTGGAGGATAATTTGTATAATATCTCAGTGTTTGTAAAACTTCTAAAGAGTTGTGAAACGCTCTTGAAAAGAAATATAAGACTGAAGGTGTTGGACTAAAAAAATTCATGGCTGTCAATTTTTTGAACTTTAAAATGGTTGACAACAAAATCATCATGCCTCAAGTTCAAGAACTACAAATCATCATTCATGATCTACTTGCTGAAGGTAGGATACAGATCAATATTCTTAATTAACATATTGACTGCGTTACTAATTATAAATTATTTATTGAAGATATGATCACAAATAAAGCGTTTCAAGTAGCGATATTTATCAAAAAGTTATCTCCTTTATGAAGAGATTTTAAAAATTACTTAAACATAAGTGCAAGGAGATAACTCTTGAAGACCTTATTGTTCATTTAAGAATGGAGGAGGAGAACAAGGCTACTGGAATAAGTCTCATGAAACTCAATAATAATGAGAGTGCATATTGTTGAGGTGCATTAACAAATAACACAAAGAGAAAGAGCGTGTTGAACCAAAGAGTTACCCACATAAGAAAAAATTCAAAAAATAATTATAATAACTGCGGAAAGGTTGGAAACAAGGATGCAGACTGCCGCGCTCCAAAGAAAGAAAAGAAAATAATTTAAGCAAATATGATTGAAAAGAATGAGGAGATAGAGAACTTATGTGTCATGCTTTCCGAATGCAACATGATAGAAAACTCCAAGAAATGAAAATTGATTCAGGATACACCCGTTATGTTTGTGCTAATAACGAATTATTTGCTTCTTATACTTTCGCAGGTCTAAATGAGACTATCTTCATGGAAAATTTCTCAACTGTTAAAATCAACAGAGTTGGCAATATATATTTAAAGATGACGTCAGACAAAGTAGTGACTCTCAATAATATTTTCCATGCTCCTAAAATTCACAAGAATTTAATTTCACCCACACTTCTCATTAAAAATAAATTTAAGTGCGTATTTTTTTATGATAAAGTTGTAATTAGTAAATGAAATATATATAGGTAAATGTTACCTGATTGATGGATATTTTAAGCTGAATGTAATACTATTGAAAGGAATACAGTTAAAGCTTCTCCTTTAGTTACTTGAGTCGAATTCATTATGACATTCATGTTTAAGTCATGTCAACTTCAAAACTTTGCATTAAGTATCATGCTTCTGATCTGTCCATGTGTTGAAACTATTCTAACCTTATACACCTAGAAAGAAAGGGAAATATGAAAGTGAACAATTGCAGTTAGGGTGAAAATTTAAAAAAAGAAAGTTAATTAGTGCCCATACATTAAAATAGAGTATGTTGTTAGTAAGGGGTATAAAATTAAATAGAAATGATAAGAAAAATGTAATGGCTGAAAAAAGAAGAGAAAAAGAAAAATTACTCGTTATTAGTGATGTGCGAAAAATAGGACGAATGCTTAAAGATAAAGGGGATGATCACTTACCCCGTATAGAATTTTCCTACAATAATAATTTTCATTCAATCATTCAGATGGCTCCATATGAGGCACTTTATGAGCGGAGGTGTAGGTCACCTATATGTTGGTTTGAAGTAGGTGAAGCAACATTGATAGGGCCAGATCCGACATCTAGAATAACTCGCTTTTGTTCAATTAGAAAAATACATTCCAGGCGTCATCTAAGCGAAAAGTTCTGTTAGGTTCCTAGTAGCAGTCAACGATTCAGTCCATGAGACTATGAAAAAGGTTCAACTCATTAGAAAAAGGTTGAAGACTGCTCATTGTCGATAAAAATTATATGCATATATTAGGAGAAGAGACTTAGAGTTTGAGGTTGATGAGTGGGTGTTTCTGAAGGTGTCACCTATGAAGGGTGTAAAGACAATTAGTAAGAAAGGAAAGCTTAGTTCCCGATATGTAGGTCCCTATAGACTTCTTAGAAGAGTTGGTAATGTGGCTTATGCATTAAAGTTGCCAGCAGAGTTAGAAGTGGTACATCCAGTCTTCCATGTATCCTTATTGAAGAAGTGTGTTGGGAATATGGCCTTAGTTGTGCCATTAGAAAATGTAGGTGTGAAGGATAGTCTCACCTACGAAGAGGTCCCAGTTGAGATTCTTGATCGACAGGTTTGAAGGTTGAGGAACAAGGAAGTTGCATTAGTGAAAGTCCTTTGGAGGAACCTGTCAGTTGAGAGAGCTACTTAGGAGGTAGAAGCAACTACGATGACCAAGTACCCCCATTTCTTTCCTTCCGATTCAATTCAAGCTTGAGGTAATAGTTCCTCCTTAGTATCCTCAAGTGTCCTTGCTAGTTTTCCCCTCATTTCATATGGTATCAGCTATTTTATGTTTCTAGTATGTATGTATGTATTGTGAATCCATCTCAGCTTGTTTTGGTCTTCATTCGAGGACGAATGATTCCAAGGAGGAGATATTGTAACATCCCAAAAATTCTAAGCTAGGAACCATGCCTAAAGATCCTAAGTTTGAATCTGTTAAAACTCAGACAGGGTTCACAGACTAAGTCCACGAGCTGTGGATTGGACCACGAGCCATGGATTGGTCTCGTGAAACCAGTCCTACAGACCCACCTTCTGGTTTAAAACCACAACAGGGCTTCACGAATCGGGAATCAGATCACGGACTGTAGTTTCTCCTTGTGGAAATCAGACCTGAGGGTCAGCAATTTCTCAGGAACCACAAGAGGGTTCCACGAGCCGTGGAAGGTTACATAGGCCGTGAACCTCACCCATGAAAATCAGACCCGCAACCAGTCATGTGGACAGGATTCATGACCACCAATCATGAGTCGTGGTTTAGTCTAGGGGCCATGGTTAGTGCCCGTGGAACCTGTGTCGAGTTTTCAGCTGACTTTTTATTTAAAATTTCTCTGGGGTATTTTTATAATTTTTCACTTCTTTAACTCCTATGTTGGGTCATTTTAGGCTAATATAGAGAGGTTAAAATTTAGCTAAGTCAGATTTTTATTTATTCTCTCAATCAAAGTTCCAAAAGAAATAAAAAGGGTGGCCTAGGGTTCCTTCTCCAAGTCTCCATCTTCAGATTTTAGTTAAGGAAGCTTTGGATTCAGGTATGTGGGTATTTAATAAGGGTCTTCTTCTACCCTTATGCCCAAAACCTATGATTTTACTTTGATTTTTATGAAATTGAGAAACTAGGGCTCTTACCCAATTATGAACTTTCTTATGAAATTGATTTACTTCTATTGCAGTATGCTTTCTAATTCTTTATGCACGATTTTATATGAGATTCTTCAAGTATTTCTAAAAGCCCATGAATTGACAATAATTTTAGCATGATTTCACCTTATTATATGTTTTTAGGCTAAATTAGAATGTTTAGATAACATGACCTCAAGTATTTATGAAATTAGCATCCCTAATTCCTCACGTTATGAATTTTAGTAAAAAATATGTTTTTGAACTAGTGCTAGGCTATGATTTCAAGACTTATGATTTTATGAGTAGCATGACATCTAGATATGTCCATATGCTTTACGAACAGTTTTGATATCTAGATATGTTACATGATATGTATGGGCTATATGTATATTTTGGGAGTAGTATTTAGACTGAGTTGATGAGTGTTCTAGATAACTCAAGTCTAGAACTATGTTGCCCCCGTAGGTTGCCTTTTTGACGTACTTCGGGATCCTTATATTTATGATTCTAACTTTTTTTTATTAGAACAATCTTTTTCAGTGTGGGTGTATGATACTAGACTCCATGGTGCTCACATAGCTTATGTCGGTTACGAGAAACTCCCACATAAATGATTTTAAGTATTTGAATATGTTTGACTCTTAGTTTTCAAAGTCCAGATTTACTACTTATGACTTATGCTTAGGAATATGCTTACAACTTATGATATTAATTGAGTCATTGCATTACAATTTTACTTCTACTATATGATTTCAGTTTTAAATACATTTTCAAGTTTGTTTTTATTGAGATTCATGCATAGCTCACATACTCAGTATATTCCATAGTAATGATCGCATACCTCTTATGTTGGATCTTATCATGATGTAGATTCAGGCGCTCTCTCTCAGACTCGTGGCTAGGTACCAGCAGGATTTCTAGTTGCTGTGGTGAGTCCTCATCATCCGAGGGCTTTGTTATGAGTTTAGTTTAGTTTTGATGATTCTATCTCAGTACCTAGAGTTAGCTAGGGATATTGTTCCAATAACTAATCTTATCAATTAGAGGCTTTTCAGACATAGTTGATTGGTCGATATTTATGGTTTTTAGATTATGATATTCTTAGACCGCTATTTCTATGATGATTTGAGTGGATCATTACTTCAGTTTATGCTTGTGCTATAAATGTCTATGTTATGTTTAAGTCATGCCAATACCAAGAGTCAGCTTGGGATCACCTGTGGTCTCAGGTCCCATGTGATGCGCCCAAATTACACCTAAAAGAAGTGCAAGCGGTCGCTGTTCAAATATAGAACCCAACTAAAGGTTGGGATCGATCCCACGGGGAATATGGTAGGACTAGGGTCAATTAGTGTTTACTCAGTCATTTAGTTGTTTATTTCCCACAAAGGTTTATTTTAAAGTAACAAGTAAAGATCGTAATGTGAATTAGTAACAAGTAACAGAGATCAATTTCAACAGTTGTTATCAATAAGAGAAGTGACTAGGGTCGTGTTCCCCATGAGATCATAACTTAGTAAGGCTTTTGTACTTGGTTAACAAGTTTAGTGCTTAGCACGCAGAATCGGTAAGTTAGGTTCACCTAATTCCTTGATCCGGCAACTAGGAGAATTTCACCACACACCTTGGTCCGGCCGGGGGTGTCGCTTTACTAACCCTTACCCTTGATTCCAGATTAGCTATTTCCGGACAAGGTCAAGCTATTAGATGAGGGTTGATAGCCTCAAATCTCGTTATTAATGACCCTTTTCCCATCTGTTACCTCCTTGGTCCGTCAAGTAAGGATAAGGCGAGTTCTAACATTGAGCACCGTTAAAAAGCAATCAAAACGAAGATAAGAAGAATACATGCCTAAACACCTCCCTAGATTACCTAAGTACTTTGCCTACTTCGTTAGTCCTTCATGGCTCCCACAACCCTAGTTGTCGATTTTAGCTACTCATGTTCATAAGCATGCAATTAATATTTGTTTGAGCAATCATCAAGAAATACTTACAAAGAAGAATAAAGAAAATCGGAATCTTGAAGAACAAACTCAAGAACACTTCAATATCAAGAACTTGTGTCCGAAATCAATACCAAAATCAATGTAACAAACTATCCGAAGTAACTTGAAATAATTCGTGAACAACCGAAAATAAAACCTAAGGGAAAGTATTTATAGACAAAAAGAAATCCTTTCCTAATATAACTAGGAAACTGGCTCAGCAGGGACCACGGGTCAGATTGACTGTCCGTCATTTGGAACGACGGTCCGTAGTCTTCTCAGGTCAACTGTGCTCCAGCTGGTAAATGTCTTCTGGCATAAAAAAGTCGGTTGGAACCACGACTCGTTCTTCTGAATGACAGCTCATCCTTGGACTCATAGTTTCTTGGCCCACTTTGGTACCTTCTCTGCTTCAGTGATGATGAGTCACAAAGACGGACCGTATTTTGGAAGTACGGTCCGTTCTTCAGAGTCATCTTTTCATCCACACTTAGCACAGTTTTTTGAACTTTGGTTGACGTGTCACAGAGATGGGTCCGTCCTTTAGGAGTACTGACCGTCAACACAGTCGTTCCTTCTTTCCAGCCTTGCACCATTTCAGGACTTGAGAGTACGAGTGTCAATGACAGGTCTGTCATTTGAAAGCACGGCCCGTCATCTTGACTCGTCTTCACTGTAATGACCAGTTTTTAGCTCAACTTCCACATTTTGCTCAAGGAATATTTTTGCCTGCACACTTAACCAAAAACATCAAATCCACAGATAAAATGCTAAAGAACTTGCGAAAATCCTAAGTATTAAGCGTCGAAAGTGGCGTATTTCTACGCCACATCAACACCCTCAACTTAAGACTCTTGCTTGTCCTCAAGCGACACACAAAAACTATTCTACAACTACGCTATAACAAAAGGAGACTAGGAACTACGACAGTCATATGATTTAGCAATTTAGCTCATAACACGTATCCCCCCTTCCCTTTTCAATACAAAACCAGTGCATGTGTTCCGACTATCAAGACAACACAAGAGGATCCATGGATGACATTACACTATCAACAGACGACGTAACATACACATACGAGACTCACACTAACAGTTAGCAGTCAAAGTTGCTCTAGTGCCCTCACCACAAAGAAGTCCCAATCACACAATAATATAATCAAGAATTCGGGGATTGAACAAAGACACTCGCACTCACAATAGATATTTAAGCAATGTGTGCATAACACTATAAGCTTGCCCTTATTTTCTATGCCTCGGATTTCGGACAATTGGATTAGGTCACTATAGGACTTCTCTTGGCTTGTAACGTAGGCTTAGGGACCGGTATGGTAGATATGGAAATCAGTGACTAAGCCCTCCTTGACACTACGCTATTTTTTTCTCCACTTATCGGACCAACTCATTTTTTTTCCTCCCTTTTTTTTCCCTCCCTTTTTATTTTTCAACAAGTGACGGGTGCGGCTTTTGATTCAAATTTAACTCTTTTTCACATTTTCTTTTTCTTTCTTTCTTTCTTTTCTTTTCTTTTTCTTTGTTTTTCTCTTTCTTTAACATGCCCGCCGCATCCGTTATTTTCCTTTTTCATTACTAACCTGCTCTTTTCATACCCCTACTCCTCACTCACCTCTACAGTAGCCACCCTCAACTTAGGTGATTTGCCTGAGTTGAGGTACACGATGTCCAAGGAGGGACCAGGGCCAAACTAAATATTTTGCAAAAAGACGGGGAGGGTGATTTGGCTAGACAACAAAACGGGTCAATTTAGGCTCAAAATCAGGGATCAAAGGGTATTTACTTCATTTGGTCGGTCATTTGGATAAAGTGGACTAATTTAAAAATGGCCTATGATCCTTTCCTAACCAACCATCCTAGAACCTAAGCAAGACTAACCGGGCAAGTTCTAGATTGACACACAATGCAAGAACAAGTCAAAATAAGCTTACAAACTCATGGCACAGGGTCAAATAATTACATGCTAACAATCAGGTTCATGCTCTAGATTAAGCCATTCATCAAGTAGATTAAATCCTAATGTCATGCACGGATCCATAGTGGTCAGTCTATCAAGAACAGATACAATCATGTCACACAAAAACTTAGTGGGGTCTCCATTTTTCAATCAAAATTTCAGTTCCAAAAATCATATCACAGACTGTGCTAAGTTCCTTTTTTTCTTTTACTATATACACCCTATACTACACGTGCCGGTTCAATAGAAAATAAAAATCCTTAGGGAAAGAACACAGGCAAGAAAACCCTAAGGATTCGGGTACCTAGTGGGTACCCTCATGGGTTTCCTCCCATGCAGCGCCTGATTTAATCGTCGCGACATGACGCGGGTTTCTCGGCTACTCAGACTTTGCCAATAATCCATCAAAAATAGTGAACACCCCATGCTGCCCCCACCCCACCAAAAGATATGTGCATTGTCCTCAATGCACTGATGAAAATACAAAACATAGGGGGGCGAGAACATACCTGTGGCGCCTAAGCACCGATGTCCGGTGTCGCATCCTTTGGACCCTCAAGATCGGTGCCCGTAGTAGTTTCCCCAACAACTGAGGCTGCCTCCGCAGTCCTCTTATCAATGGTAACAGCTGCCCGAGCAGCTCCCTCATTAACCACTCCCACACTGGGGTCTACAGAAGGTACCAATGCCATCCACCTCTATCTGTTGTGTAGCCAAGGACTCTTGCGATGATTTCCTCAGCTCTCTTCATGCCTTCTTCGCAGCCCTGTCTTCTTTCTTCTTCTGAAATTTAGGACTAAGCGGGGAATTATCACCAGTAACATTTTTGTCCTTTCTCTTCCTTTTCTTTTCAGGTGCGGGGTATGCAACAGTCTCACGAGGCGGGGAGTATGCCAACAGGTCAATAAAATCATCCTCTACGATCACAACCTGCGGTAGCTGAATGTCTGGCACATGCCTCTTCTAGATGGTATCCACATCTGCCCGGACCTTTTCAAGCTCAGTAAGAAGGGCGGTGAGGTTAGGAATGGTCAAGTATCGGAGCCTATCATTGAATCTGATCTCAATGGTGTCTAGTCTTGCATTCAGACTGTCAAGCAATTTCTGAACTGGAACCATAGCATCAGCTATCTCTCTTCGGATCAGCGGCTTCACCGAGTTTGAAAACCTCTTTATCTGTTCATCTGTATGGAAGGCCGAGTGGGTGACCTTGCTAAATACCTCAATAGTGAAGACATGTGGCTGACCCTGGCTGTTGGATGGCCTGGACTGAGCCGATGAAGATGGAACAGCTGCTGATGATGGTCCGGAATCCGGTCTAGTCTGCTCATCAAATACTGCCAACGCATCCGGTGGCACCTCACCACTAGGCTATGGAAAGTCAGCTACTGTGGCATAAGCTCTAGTCCATACCACCGGGTTGGCAGCGTCTTGAATCAAAGCTACATCCTGAAAGCTGGAAGCATGAACGGTCTGGTCAATGCCCGGTATCTCGGGCACCTCCGCAGCCTGGCACATATGAGTGATAAGGCATGGAAAAGGCATGGTGGTGGACAGCCTCAATACCCGCTCTCTGATCTCTTTCGCAATAATGCGGGCAACAATAATATCATAGAGGGCCATGAATGCAGCAACCAAAATAGCCCAGTCAGGAGTAAGAGTGTTATCAGCTATCATCGATATTAACCGGTGTCTAACCACTGCCCACCAAAATTTTCCTGCTACATTCAGCGTTGCCTTTCCAATCTTTGGTATACTCGCTGTCAATCAAGGCGGATTTCCATTTGTGATAAGTGAGGCAATCCACTGATAAGGAATCTTCTTCTGTCTCACCTACTCCATACGAGCATCCAAGTCTGGCTGGGAAGCTGGAGCTACAAAGTTTGGGCCATAGAGAAAGCACTGAATGGTGCGCTCTGAGATGTCGACCTGTACCTCCCGAATTTGTACTCTCTGAAGAGTTGGCTCTGACCTCAGATTTTTTCCTTTCTTGCACTGGTTCATCAATATAGCTGCGTAGATAGCATAGAACTCACTGACAATGACCGGGTTGTATGGGCCACCCAGCCAGCTCATCCTCTGCAAGCCATAGTGATCATACAAAGCCTTGACGTCACCATATCATCCAGACCTGCCGATTGGATCTCAACCTCCTCGTGAATACTCTGTCGGTTGTTCTCTTTATCATTCAGTGCCCGACCCTCATGATAGAGCCTAGATGCACCCTCAATGGCCCAGCGAAACTGATCCCGTACTCCGATATTCTTACATCTGAAGGTGGGTGGATCTACAGGAACAACCTCATCAATATGATGTTCTTCAGTGGTCGGAGCCTCTTCACAGGACTTACTAGCAGCCTCACTGTGGCTCGGGCGTGCACTTTCAGTGTCTGAGCCTGACCCCTCTCCATGCTTGCTACCGGATCCTGAAGCTTCTCCAGATTCCAACCCTTCGGACCCACTTTCTTCCAGAGTTGCTCTAGACTCACCCTCTCCTTCTTCAGACTAGGGAGGAGTGGTTTTTGATTGGACGTTAGCTTGCTGCCTCGTGGTCCTGGGAATGGCCTCCGGGTCTGAATCGATCTCATAAACTTCTTCTGAGCCGCTCTCCTCCGACTCAGTGGCCTCATCTTGGATTTGTCTATATTTTCAGATGAGAGCCTCTGAGTCTTTTGCTTTGGTCTTCTTAGGTGTGCTTTTAGGAGGCATGGTACCTGCGGAGTAGACCTTATTAGTACAAAGCATGATCACAAAAAGAAATATAAGAAAAAATATTTTAGCATTGTTTACAGTACAGGGATGACGGCTCGAAAGACGGTCCATCATTTGGAACGACGGTTCCATCCTGTGAGTCATCTTCCAGTTTCAGATTTCAACAACTTCTTCTTTTTCTTTTCAGTGACTACGAGTCCAACGACGGGCCGTAGTTTAGAAATACGGTCCATCCTATTGACTCGTCGTTTGAATTCAGAGATTATAAATGCACAGTGGTTTCTACAAGTCAATTCTATGGTCTGTAAAAAGGAATTACGGTCCGTAGATTGACTCGTAAAACCTGGGCAACCATTTTTATGATCAAAACTCCCTCCTACTTCGTTTTCACTGTGTTAACTCCATTTCCACAACATCAACCTCCCACATTGATTCAAAATTAAATACACCCCACCACACAGATGCATCACACAGTGTTCTAGGGTTTCAAAATGAAATTTTTGAATCTAAATCACTACCCTAATGATGGTTTTGTTTGAATAACAAGAATAACACAAGAAGAACTTACCCTTGATGATTCAAGTTTTGTTCTTGTATGAGGAAATCTGTGTGATGGACTTGATGCGTGCAGGAGGTGTGCAAAATTTCTTGTGGAATTAATTATTATTTTTTTGGGAATTTGAGTCGGTTTAGGAGATAAGGAGGGAGTAATTTGATCTTTTCCTTTTGAAAATGACGGTTACCCATTTGGAAGGGGAGAAGTAGGTGGCAACCAGGTCGGGTTCTAAAAATTTAAAATTGGGCCGACCCGGCTGGGTTACTGTACCTGGGACCTACAAGTCCAAACGACGGTCCATCATTTGAAAGACAGTCCGTTGTTGGACTCGTGGTCTGCTATTTTCAACTCATCGACTGCCAGGGATGACAGATTATCGATGGACCATGGTTCAAACCACGGGTCCGTCTTGATGACACGCCGTTCCTCATCTGAGACCTTGTTTCTTCCCAGGAACCATGACTTCTATCGACGGTCCGTCCTTTCAAAGGATGATCCGTAAACCAAATTGTAATTTCTGGGAACTCCTGCAGTGTTGTACTTTTCCTCCTCATCTGCACAGACAACAAACTTTAGCCTTAGGTTGCCTCCCAAGCAGCGCTTGATTTAACGTCGCGGCACGACACAAGTGTTTTCGTTACTCATACTTCACTAAAACACTCCACAGTCTTTACACTACAACTAACATAAAGAAATTACAAAATCATGGGTTTCCTCCCATGTAGCGCCTGATTTAACGTCGCGGCACGAAGCAGGATTCTTGGTTACTCAGATTTCATCAATCTCCTTGGGTGGGATGAACTCATCTATGCTCCAAGCTTCAATAGTCTTGATCTCCTCTGCTGTGCCAAAATAAGCTTTGATCCGCTGTCCATTTGCTTTGAATTTTCTTCCATCAAGGTTTTCAAGTTCAATAGCCCCGTGAGGGAAAACTTGCACCACCTTGAAGGGTCCAATCCACTTGGACTTCAACATGCCAGGAAATAAGCGAAGTCTAGAATTGAAGAGCAGGACCATGTCACCCGGCTTAAAATCTCTCTTCTCTATTTTTCGGTCATGATATAGCTCCATCCTTTCCTTGTACAGGGCCGAAATTTCATATGCGTTCAGGCGGAACTCATCCAACTCATTCAACTGCCCTAACCTCTGCAATGATGTTGTACCCTAATCCAAGTTCAGCTTCTTTAGAGCCCACATGGCCTTATGCTCTAGTTCAACTTGAAGATGGCATGCCTTCCCAAACACAAGCTGATATGGAGACATGACTATTGGAGTCTTTTACGCTGTCCGGTACGCCCACAATGCATCCTCAAGCCTCCGCGACCAATCCTTTCTATTTGCATTAACATTCTTGGACAGGATTGACTTGATTTCTCTATTGGATACCTACACTTACCCACTCGTCTGAGGATGATAAGGGGTTGCAACTCAGTGTTTTACTCCACATTTCTCAAGCAAAGCATGAAACAACTTGTTACAAAAGTTAGGGCCTCCATCAATAATAATGGCCCTTGGCGTACCAAATATGGAGAAGATGTTCTTTTTCAAGAACGTTGTGGAGTACTTACCTTCATTGCTTGGAAGCGCAACCGCCTCCACCCACTTAGACACATAGTCAACAACCACCAATATATACCAGTTCCCATCATACAACACGGACGGTACCATGAAGTCAATGCCCCAAAAATCAAATAGCTCAATCATAAGGATGGGGTTCATAGGAAGCTCATGCCTCCTTGATATGCCTCCTTCCCTCTGACATCTGCTGCAAGCTTTAGCAAATTCATGGGCATCTTTATGAATAGTCGGCCAATAATAGCCGTATTGCAAGATCTTATGGGCTGTCCGGATACCACTATGACGACCTCCAACAGGAGAGGAATGGCATGTTTCCAATATCTCCATCATCTCAGCTTCCAATACACATCTTCGAATCATAGTGTCCGCACACACACGGAACAAGAATGGCTCTTCCCAAAAATATTTCTTCACATCAGACATGAACTTTCTCCTTTGGTGAACGGACATATCATCAGGCACTAAATCACTTGCCAAGTAGTTGGCAATGTCCGCAAACCATGGGATTAAGTCCTGAGAAGCATACAATACTTGTTCGTCAGGAAACCAATCATCAATCTCTAACTCATCATTCAGCTTCAGCATAGCTTCTTCTTCCAACCTAGACAAATGGTCTGCAACCTGATTTTCAGTACCCTTGCGGTTCTTAACTTCAAAGTCAAACTCCTGCAGCAGCAACACCCATCTAATCAATCTTGGTTTAGCATCTTTTTTCACCATGAGATAGCAAAGAGCTGAATGGTCAGTATGCACCAACACCTTGGTGCCAAGCAAATAAGATCTGAATTTCTCGAAGGCAAAGACCACAACAAGGAGTTCCTGTTCAGTCACTGTATAGTTTTTCTGAGCTGGGTTAAGTGCCTTGCTAGCATAGTAAATAAGATGAAGAATCTTCTCGCGCCTTTGGCCTAGGACTGCTCCTAGCACCACCCCACTAGCATTACACATAACCTCAAACGATTGCGACCAATCAGGAGAAATAATAATAGGAGCTGTAACCAACTTCTCTTTGAGGCACTCGAATGCCTTGAGACAAGTATCATCAAGTACAAATTTTACCTCTTTCTCCAATAACTTGCACAACGGATTTGCAATTTTGGAGAAGTCCTTGATAAATCATCGATAAAACCCTGCATGACCCAAGAAACTCCGGATAACTTTCACAGAAACTAGTGGGGGCAATTTTTCAATCACCTCAATCTTTGCTCTATCAACCTTTATGCCCTTCATCAAAATTCAGTGACCAAGTACGATGCCTTCTTTGACCATGAAGTGACACTCCCAATTCAGCACTAGGTTACACTCTTCACACCAATTCAACACACCACCCAGATGATCTAGACAATCTTCGAATGAGTCACCTACCACTAAAAAGTCATCCATAAAGACCTCTATAGTGTCCTCCACCATATCTGAAAATATAGACATCATACATCGCTGAAATGTTGTTGGCGCATTGCAAAGACCAAACGGCATCCTCTTGAAGGCAAACGTCCCATATGGGCATGTGAATATGGTTTTATCTTGGTCTTCGGGGGAAATAGAGATCTGATTATACCCTAAATAACCATCAAGAAAATAGGACCAACCTCTACCTGCAAGACGGTCTAGCATCTGATCCATGAATGGCATTGGAAAATGGTCCTTCTCATTCCACACATTCAACTTTTTATGTAATCCATGCATATGTGCTAGCCTGTCACTGGACTCATCGGAATCAGCTCATTCTTAGCATTAGAAACCACAGTAATCCCTCCTTTCTTTGGTACGCACTGAACCGGGCTCACCCACTTGCTATCAGAAATCGGGTAAACCACACCTGCATCCAACCACTTTATGACCTCTTTCTTGTCAACTTCTTGCATAGGCTGATTCAACCTACGCTGATGCTTAATAGATGGAACACAATCAGGCTCAAGCTAGATTTTATTAGTACAGATTCCAGGCGGAATCCCAATAATGTCTGCGATGATCCATCCAATAGCTCTCTTACACTTTCTCATTACTACAACCAGAGCCTCAACCTGAGCTTCACCCAAATCTGCAACAATGATTACCGGCAAAGTCTCATTATCTCCTAAAAATACATATTGAAGATGAGCAGGCAGTGCTTTGAGCTCTTAGACTGGTGGCTCCTCAATAGATGGATGAGCCGGTGGTGTCATCCTATTCTTCAAATCCAAATCCAGCTTCTTTGGTGCATAAGTGTAAGATCCCAAACCTGTAAGTGCTGCAACCATCTCGTTATATTCATCAATGTCGTCACCTTCAAAATTCATGATGACTGTTACAAGGGCTTCTACACTAAGTTGCTCCTCAATAGGTACAACCAGCTGGTCCTTATCAACTACATCAATCACTTACACCACTCTCATATCATTATAGTGTTTTATCGACTTGCACACATTGAAGGTCACCTCTTCATCATTTAGCCTGAATTTAATCTGACCTATTTCCAAGTCAACCAAAGCATGCCTAGTAGCCAAGAATGGTTACCCCAAGATAATGGGCACCTCAAAGTCAACCTCACAATCTAGGATAATAAAATCTGCAGGAAAGATGAAAGTGTCAACCTTTACCAATACGTCGTACAGAATTCCCACAGGCCTTTTCACCGTGTGGTCAACCATAAATAGCCGTATTGTAGTCGGAGAGGGGGCTCCCAAGCCCAACTGATTGTAAACTGCAAGCGGCATCAAATTTATACTAGCACCCAGATCACACAAAGCTTTGGCAAAATAGAATGCTCCAATAGTACACGGAATGGTAAAGGATCTAGGATCTTCCTTCTTCTGTACCATAGAACGGGATGCTATTGCACTGCAGTGGTGCAAATTATTTACTGGCTCAAAACTGACCGTTCTCTTCCTCGTCACTAGATCCTTCATAAATTTTGCATAACCAGGCATTTGTTCCAATACTTCGACCAAAGGAATATTGACTGACAACTGCTTCAGCATGGAGATGAACTTGTGAAATTTGCCATCCTCCATCTTTTTCTTCAACCTTTGGGGGTAAGGAGGAGGAGGTAGTGGCATGGGTTTCAGGATTGGTGCAACTTCTTTGCTCTTCTTCTTCTTTTCAGAAGGCTATTTTTCAGACGACCCTTCACCACTATCTTTCTCTTCAGACTCGACAACCATCTCATCATCATCCTTTTCAGCTTTGGTTGGATCATCAACAACAATAGGCATGGGAGTATTAACAATCTTCTTACCACTTCGAGTAGTCACTGCCATAACTTGTCGATCATTTTTCAGATTCTGAATTGTGTCACTTGGGAGAGAACCCTTTTGGCGAGGCTTCATGTTGGCTGACAACTGATGCATCTATGTCTCAAGATGCTTTATGGAGATAGCGTGGGACTCCACCTTCTGATTAATCATTGAAAGTTCCGCTTTTATCTCTTTCATACTCACATCCGTGGAGTCAACCTTTTGGAACACTTTATTGATCAGCTCTCTCATGGTGGGTTATCCAGCCCGCTCTTCACGAGTTATAGGCAGAACGTACAGGTTACTTCTATCATTCTTGTACCCATCCTTCTTCTGCCAGTCACCATTTACTCTATATCTGTAACTAGCCCGATTGTAGTAGTCATCCCTATCTCTGTTCCGACCTTGATTTCCTTGGCCAGAGGCCCGGAAACCTTCCCCTTGATCATTCAGATAACCAATTTCTTCTTCAGATGAGTACCCGTCTGACCTTGGTGCTTTTCTTTGAGAACCTACCGCTTTCACTTTTTCTACTCCCTCCGCCAGGAATTTCTTTGCCAGCAACCCAAGTGTCGTGTTCATCTCAGCCTTTGTCTGCTTAATGTCTTCTATCTCATTATGATCCACAGACTTGCCAACTGCATAAGTACTTACTGACATTTCCGCATCTCTCGTATGCCATGATCGATTTATCTTTGCGACCCTATCCAAACTCTCTGCAGCTTCAGGGTATGTATTTTCCATGAATACACCTCTGGTCACAGTATCATCTACAACTTTAGGATTTGCATTCAGGGCCTTATAGAATATCTCCATCAGATGCCTCGGAGGGATTCTGTGTCTCGAAACTTGCTTCATCTTCTTCTTGAACCTCAGCCACGACTCATATAGAGCTTCTGTAGGTAGCTGCCTAAAATTATATATCTTCTAATTTAGCTGCAACATCCTTGATGGAGGAAAGAACTGCTCTAGGAACTGAGTCTTCAGCTCATACCATGAGTATATGGAACTATCAGGCAGTTCTGAGAGCCATGCAGTTGCCTCATCAGTCAATGAAAATGGGAACAACCTCAGTCTGATAGCCTCTTGACCCACTCCTGGCATGTTCTATGATTTGCTGATGCTCACAAAGTTATTCACATGTAGAATTGCATCTTCAGTGGGCTTTCCTGAATAGAGTCCTTTCATGTTCAACATTTGAATCATGGCACTAGTAATGTCAAACTTCATCCCGTCAGCCAATGGTGGTAGCACTATATGCCCAGTGGAGCCATATTCCTCCTCATCATAATCATCGACATCATAATATAGAGGAGCCTGCCTTTGCTGCTGCATCTGTCAACCCCTATTATATGGTGCGCGACGAGTTTATGCCTCGTCCCAGACCGCTTGCTTCCTTCCATGTCTTGCTCGCTCAGCTGCAGAGTTTCAAGTTGCAAGATCTTGCGCAATTTTCTCATCTTCAGTAACCAGGGCATATTCGCCTTCCTTCTGGCGTGCTGCTTCATCCTTTTTCTGTTGCTCAGCAATTAACCAAGCTGTAATCTGCTCCTGAGTTTCATGCTCTCCATCTTTAGCCATGTTTCTCAGTGTTTTGGAAAGCTCCGGATCGTAAGGGATCAAGGTATTGCCTTGACTCCTTGTACTTGGCATGCACAAGTGTGCTACCTATGATCAAAACAAAAATAACAGAAAAAGTAAAATTAGGAAATAAGGACTAATAGTGAATTAAACACAATCTCACTTAATCCTAAATCGTATTCCCCAGCAACAGCGCCAAAATTTGATGCGCCTAAATTACACCTCTAAAAGAAGCGCAAGCGGTTGCTGTTCAAATATAGAACCCAACTAAAGGTTGGGGTCGATCCCACAGAGAATATGGTAGGACTAGGGTCAATTAGTGTTTACTCAGTATTTTAGTCATTTATTTCCCGCAAAGGTTTTTTTTAAAGTAATAAATAAAGACCGTAATGTTAATTAGTAACAAGTAACAGAGATCAATTTCAACAATTGTTATCAATAAGAGAAGTGACTAGGGTCATGTTCCCCATGAGATCATAACTTAGTAAGGCTTTTGTACTTGGTTAACTAGTTTAGTGCTTAGCATGCAGAATCGATAAGTTAGGTTCACCTAATTCCTTGGTACGACAACTAGGTGAATTTCACCACATGCCTTGGTCCGGCCGCGGGTGTCGCTTTACTAACCCTTACCCTTGATTCCAGATTAGCTATTCCTGGACAAGGTCAAGCTATTAGATGAGGGTTGATAGCCTCAAATCTCATTGTTAACAACCCTTTTCCCATCCATTACCTCCTTAGTCCGGCAAGTAAGGATAAGGAGAGTTTGAACATTGCGCACCATTAAAAATCAATCAAAACGAAGGGAAGAACAATACATGCCTTAACACCTCCCTAGATTACCTAAGTACTTTGCCTATTTTGTTAATCCTTCATGGTTCCCACAACCCTAGTTGTGGATTTTAGCTACTCATGTTCATAAGCATGCAATTAATGTTTGTTTGAGCAATCATCAAGATATACTTACAAATAATAATAAAGAAAACCAAAATCTTGAAGAAAAAACTCAAGAACACTTCAATATCAAGAACTTGGGTCCGAAATCAATACCAAAATCAATTTAACAAAATATCCGAAAGTAACTTGAAATAATTCATGAACAATCGAAAATAAAACCTAAGGGAAAGTATTTATAGACAAAAGAAATCCTTTCCTAATATAACTAGGAAACTGGCTCGGCAGGGACCACAGGTCGGATTGACTATCCGTCGTTTGGAACGACGGTCCGTAGTCTTCTCAGGTCAATCGTGCTCCTGCTGGTCAATATCTTCTGGCATATAAACCTCAGTTGGAACCACGAGTCATTATTCTGAATGACGGCTCGTCCCTGGACTCGTGGTTTCTTGGCCCACTTTTGTACCTTCTCTGCTTCAGTGATGACGAGTCACAAAGACGGACCGTCTTTTGGAAGTACGGTCCATTCTTCAGAGTCGTCTTTTCATCCACACTTAGCACAATTTTCTGAACTTTGGTTGACGTGTCATAAAGATGGGTCCATCATTTAGGAGTACTAACCGTCAATGCAGTCATGCCTTCTTTCCAGCCTTGCACCATTTCAGGACTTGAGAGTACGAGTGTCAATGACGGGTCCATCATTTGAAAGCACGGCCCATCATCTTGACTCGTCTTCACTGTAATGACCAATTTTCAGCTCAACTTCCATATTTTGCTCAAGGAATCTTTTTGTCTGCTTACTTAACCAAAAGCATCAAATCCACAGATAAAATTCTAAAGAACTTGCGAAAATCCTAAGTATTAAGAGTCAAAAGTGGCGTATTTCTATGCCACATCACCGTGTTACGTCCAGGGGATATCCTCGGGCGTGAAAAACTTGGTATCAAAAGCATCTTATTCAAGAGTCCTAGGATATCTAAAAGCTGCGTTAAGTAGAGTCTTTTTCATGGGTGTAAAGTGCGTCACACTTATAGGGGTGGGGTTACAAGATGTTTTAGGAAAGACTTTACTTCTTTTATGTTCTTTATCATGTGATAGAGTTTAACTCTATTTCTCCTTTCTAATCCATTCTTTATGCGTTTAGACATGCCTCCTCACAGATCCAATGCCCATAATGCTAATCCTCCAATTCCAGACCACGAGGTCACAAATGATGAATTTAGGAATTCCATCCAACTGTAGGCACAAGCTGTGACTGCTCAAGCTAATCAACATGCCCCTTTTCCTACTAATATAAATAGTGGGATAACTGCTGCCAAAGTTAGAGACTTCATCCGTATGAACCCGCCAGAATTTCATTAATGAGATGAAGAAGATTCTGAAAGTGATGCAGGTGACTGAGACTGACAGTGTTGAGATGAAGAAGATTATGGGTACCATAGAAGATTTTTGGAAGGGTTTTCATCCATATCTACCCTATTGACCAGGTTGACTTAGAAAAAGGTTAAGTTTCGGTAGTTTGATGAGTGTGAAAAGAACTTCTAGGAATTGAAAACTAGGTTGACCACAACTCCAGTTTTGGCTCTACCAGAGGATTTAGATGACTTTGTTGTGTATTATTATGCATCTAGAGTTGGCTTGGGTTGTTTTCTGATGCAGCATGCAAGCTTATCACCTATGCTTCCAGACAACATAAGATTCATGAGAAGAACTACCCGACTCATGATCTTAAGTTAGCAGCAGTGATATTTGCCTTAAAGATTTAGAGACACTACTTATATAGTGTTCATGTGGATATGTTTATCGAACATAAGAGTCTCCAATATTTGTTCACTCAGAAAGAATTTAATCTTTGTCAGAGGAGGTGGATTGAGCTTCTTAAAGACTATGACATGAGTGTACTTTACCATTCGGGTAAGGCTAATGTAGTGGCTGATGCACTTAGTAGGTTGTCTATGGGTAGTGTGTCATAGGTTGAAGAAGGGAAAACAGAATTAGCTAAGGATGTTCACAGGCTTTCCCGTTTAAGAGTTAGCGTTACAGACTCTTCAGAATGGGTCAAAATATTCTTTGGTAGTTGAGGTGAAGGAGAAATAGGATAGAGACCCTATCTTACATTAGTTGAAGTGTGCAGTCCACCAGTAGATGGTAGTGGTTTTCTCCCAAGGGGGAGATGGTGTGCTTCATTATCAGGGTTGGTTGTGTGTTCTAGATATGGATTGGTTGAGACAACGGATTTTGATGGAAGCCTATAGCTCCAAGTATTCTATTCATCCTAGTGCCACCAAGATATACCGTGACCTACGAGAAGTCTATTAGTGGAATGGCATGTAGAGGGACATTGCAGATTTTGTGGGTAAGTGTCCTAACTATCAATAAGTAAAGGTAGAATATCAGTGATGGGGTGGTATGACTCAGGATATTGAAATTTTACTTGGAAGTGGGAAGTGATCAATATGGACTTCATTATAGGCTTACTGCGTACTTACCAACAATATGACTCTATTTGGGTGATAGTAGACAGGATGACTAAGTCAGTGCACTTTTCGACTATCAAGACTACTGATTCAGCAGAGGATTATGCTAGTCTTTACATATGTGAGTTACTCAGATTGCATTGGGTTCCTTTGTCTATCATCTCATATAGGGGTACTCAGCTTACACCTTAGTTTTGGAAGTAGTTTCAGAAGGGTCTTGGGAAGATAGAGCATCTAGACCTTGGAGAATATGTTGAGGGCTTGTGTGATTGATTTCAAGGGTAATTGGGATGATCACTCACCCCTTATAGAATTTTCCTACAATAACAATATCTATTCCAGCATTCATATGGCTCCATATGAGGCACTTTACGGGCAGAGGTATTGGTAACCTATATGTTGGTTTGAGGTAGGTGAAGCAACATTGATAGGGCCAGATTCAATCCATGAGACTATGGAAAAAGTTCAACTCATTAGGGAAAGGTTGAAGACTGCTCAGAGTCAACAGAAATGCTATGCTGATGTGAGAAGAAGAGACATAGAGTTTGAGGTTGATGATTGGGTGTTTATGAAGGTGTCACCAATGAAGGATGTAATGAGATTTAGTAAGAAAGGAAAGATTAGTCCCCGATATGTAGGCCCCTATAGAATTTTTAGAAGATTTGGTAATGTGGCTTATTAATTAGAGTTGACAGCACAGTTAGCGGCGGTACATACAGTCTTCTATATGTCTTTATTAAAGAACTATGTTGGGTATCCGACCGCAGTTGTGCCATACGAGAATGTGGGTGTGAAGGATAGTCTCACCTATGAAGAGGTCCTAGTTGAAATTCTTGATCGTCAGGTTTGAAGGTTAGGGAACAAGGAAGTTGCATCAGTGAAAGTCCTTTGGAGGAACCAGTCAGTTGATGGAGCTACTTGGGAAGCAGAAGCAACTATGATGACCAAGTACCCCCACTTTTTTCCTTTCGATTCAATTCCAGCTTAAGGTAATAGTTCCTCCTTAGTATTCTCATGTGTCCTTGCTAGTTTTCCCCTAATTTCATATGGTATCAGCTATTTTATGTTTCTAGTATGTATGTATGTCTTGTGAATCCATCTCAGCTTATTTCAATCTTCATTCGAGAATGAATGATTCTAAGAGGGCTATATTATAACACCCCAAAAATTCTAAGATAGGAACCAGGCCTAAAGATCCTAAGTTTGAATCTATCGAAAATCAAACAGGGTTCATGGACCAAGTCAATGAGCTATGGATTGGACCACGAGCCATGGATTGGTCTCATGAAACCAATCCTACATAACCACTTTCTGATCTGAAACCATGATAGGGCTTCAAGGATCGTGAATCAAACCACAACCCCTAGTTTCCCCTCGTGGAAATCAGACCTGAGGGTCAGCAATTCCCCAAGACCCACAGGAGAGTTCCACTAGTCATGAAAGGTTCCATAGGCTGTGAACCTCACCCTTAGAAATCATACCTGCAACCAGTTATGTGTCCAGGAACCACGACCACCAACCACGAGCCGTGGTTCAGTCTACGAGCCATGGTTAGTGCTTATGGAACCTGTGTTGAGTTTTTAGTAGACTTTTTATTTAAAATTTTCTTGGGGTATTTTTTAATTTTCTACTTCCTTAACTCCTATGTTGGGTCATTCTAGGCCAGTATAGAGGGATTAAACTCTAGCTAAGGCAGATTTTCATTCATTCCCTCAATCAAAGTTCCAAAAGAAAGAAAAAGGGTGGCCTAGGGTTCTTTCTCCATGTCTTCATTCAGATTATAGTTAAGGAAGCATTGAGTTCAGGTATGTGGGTATTCAATAAGGGTCTTTTTCCACCCTTATGCCCAAAACCTATGATTTTACTTTGAGTTTTATGAAATTGAGAAACTAGGGTTCTTACCCAATTATGAACTTTCTTATGAAATTGATTTACTTCTATTGCAATATGCTTTCTAATCCTTTATGCACGATTTTATATGAGAGTCTACAGGTATTTATAAAAGCCCATGAATTGATAATGATTTAGCATGATTTTCCCTTATTGCATATTTTTAAGCTAAATTGGCATGTTTAGATAACATGACCTCAAGTATTTATGAAATTAGCATGCCTAGTTCCTCAACTTCTAAATTTTAGTAAAAAGTATGTTTTTGAACTAGTACTAGGCTATGCTTTCAAGACTTATGATTTGATTAGTAGCATGACATCTAGATATGTCCTTATTCTTTACGAACAGTTTTGATATCCCGATATATCACATGATATGTATGAGCTATATATATATATATATATATATATATATATATATATATATATATATATTGGGAGTAGTATTTAGCATTGAGTTGATGAGAGTTCTAGATAACCCAAGTCTAGAACTATGTTGCCACCGTGGGTTACCTTTTTGATGCACTTCAGAATTCTTATATTTATGGTTCTAACTTTGACCGGTTAGGATAACCTTTTTCAGTATGGGTGTATGATACTGGACTCCATCGTGCTCACACGGTTTATGTCGGTTACGAGAAACTTTCAAAGAAATAGTTTTAAGTATTTGAATATATTTGACTCTTAGTTTTCAAAGTCCAGATTTACTACTTATGACTTATGCTTATGAATATGCTTTTAGCTTATGATATTACTTGAGTCATTGCATTATAGTTTTACTACTACTATATGATTTCAGTTTTAAATACATTTTCAAGTTTGTTTTAACTGTGATTCATGCATAGCTCACATACTAAGTATATTCCATAGTACTGATCGCATACCTCGTGTACTGCATGTTATCATGATGTTGATTCAGATGCTCGCTCTCAGACTCGTGCCTAAGTACCAATAGGATTTCCAGTCACAGTGGTGAGTCCTCATCATCTGAGGGATTAGTTATGTGTTTAGTTTAGTTTTTATGATTTTATCTCAGTGCCTAGAGTTAGCTGGAGATCTTATCCCAGCAACTCATCTTATCAGTTAGAGACTTTTTGGACATAGTTGGTTAGTCGATATTTATGGTTTTCAGATTCTGATATTCTTAGACCGCTTTTTCTATGATGATTTGAGTGCCTCATTACTTCAGTTTATGCTTTTGCTATAAATGTCCATGTTATGTTTAGGTCATGCTAAAGACAAGGGTTGGCTTGAAATTACTTGTATTCTCAAGTTTCGTATTATGTTCAAGGGGTAGCCTCGGGGTGTGAGAAAAACAAATAAGTTAAAGCTAGTCGAGGTTGCCCACAAGAGCTACCAAGAGAGAAAATCGAGTTGGTAGTAAGAATTAAGCTAACTAAGAGAGGGAATGAAAATATCGAAAGCTTAGAGACCAAACAACTATTATTGAATTGATTTCTAATGTTAGAGAGGAGATCAAATTCCTGTATAAGTTAATAAGGGTGACTATTTCTAGTGTACATGCTCAGGACTTAGCTGACTACACTCTACTGGCAACGCCCTAAGGGATTTTTGCCTATGTGAGAATGCTATATGTCTGATTCGTTAGTGGACTGACTGATATTTGGTATATTCAAATTACACCTATGAATAAGTGCAAATGATCGTTGTCAAATATAATAACCCAATGTTAAGTTGGAGCCAAATTTCACAGGAAATATGGTAAGAAACTTAACACTTAAGGTCCTTTTAATTTACTTCACTCTATGCCAAATCCTATTTCTTAATAGATTTTGAAAGAATTGATCAATAACTATTGTTTGAAAAAGGAAATTACTTAATGCATTAATATTTAGTGCAAACTAGGATTTGTTTACCTCATAATAGATTGATTTTAATGTTATTAACATCGATATAATTTCTCATAGATTATTAAAGGTGGGAAATAATCTTACAACTGTCACTCAATATCTTCCGACAAATGAATGACCTTTTTCTCAAAAAAAAATTCAAATATACTAAGGTGTGACTAGATATTGATCTTGTTATGCTAAGTAAACCCGTCGTATTCCTACTAGGATTCATTAAACAGGGTTTAGAGCCTTGAGTTCTTATTGAATAATTATTTTCAACCCTAACATGCTTTTCCAAGCGTATATCAAGGTTTTACAGTATTGACTAACATTTGCAACCGTTAATCTATATTAAAAATGAGAATTACTGAATCACCTATAAACTATTCGATCCTATATATATTGATATTTTCAACCCTAAGTACTACTCATTATTTGGATTCACAATCCTGGATATGAGTTTAGATACTCATTCTTAAAGCAAGAAAAGCAATATGAATTAAAGCAAACATACTCATGTATTGTATTGACGATGAAAATACGTTTTTAATTCGAATCACAAAGTATCGCTCAAATTAAAGCAAAAATTGAAGAAAATAGTCTCTACTACCCATTATTTGAATTCACAATTCTGGATATGAGTTTAGATACTCATGCTTAAAGCAAGAAAAGTATTACGAATTAAAAAAAACATACTCACGTATTGTATTGACGATGAAAATACTTTCTCAAATAAAATAAAGTAGAAATTGAAGAAAATTCTCTCTTGCGTGAAATATCAAGTGTCATACAAAATAACCTAAAGATGCTATTTATAGCCGAGTAAAATTCAGATACTAAAAGGGCTAGGAAATAAATTTCATGTCATTCTTCACGGGAGCCTTCACGATTTATACTATCTCTCCACGATTCATAACCCTCAACCGTGATAACTATCATAAGTTGCATGATATTTTTTAAGTCATACAGACGTTCCTACGATTTATAGACAACTTCCACTATCCGTCCTTTGAACCGTGGTAACCTTCAACTTTGGCTCAACTTCTGGTTAAGTTCTACGAATCACTCTATGATACGTACTCCTCTTTTATGGTTCATACAACAAACTATAGAGCTATTCCCCGGTTGCAACATTTCTTCTTAAGCTCTACAGATCTTTTCATGACTTGTACACTAAGTTGATGGCTCATACTTAATCTCTGTGACACATACTCCATCTCCACGGCTCGTAGTGAGCCTTTTTATGCACTTTTTTAATCTTTTTGTGTACTCAACTTGTTTACCTAAAACTCAATCAAAAACACATCATAACGCTCAAAATATACTTAAGAACTACAAAGAATCCTCGTTAAAAAGAATTAAATATGTCGTAAAATCCTGGCACATCAATATTCTCATGAGGCTCTATTTTATAGGGGCTCGTCTGTGCCACTGACACATTTGTCCCTTGCTTGTCAATTTGTGTCATGTCACTGATGCTTATGGGATAACACTTCCTTTATCTCTATGAGAAGTTACTCTTTTTCATGACTGTCATTGTGGTGTCCACACACCTAAACTATTTACTCGATTATTGCTCGAGGGACATAATGTGAATTGAAGATCGCTTTCTTAACCTTTCTCTTAGAATGTCACATCCTTTTGTAAATCGACCTCTCAACACATTAACGACCAAGAATTAACATTCTTCTCGAGGCATATTTTAGGGTTGCTTGCTTTTCCCTTTAGAAGCTTAGCGTGCTCTGCCGCTTTTTACATTTAACTTACTTTTTTGATTCATGAAGTTTCTCACGAATCCCTTTTGGCTACATTGCATCTTACATTACCATTTTCGGCATTGTTTCTTGCAAGGATAAAGAGTTAGGTTCCTATAAGGTGAGCATTAATGAAATCCTTCACTGCTCTTATGTTTTTGACAAGGACTTAAAATCTTTGAGTAGCAGGAGGAATAAAGAGGAGGACATACTGGTAAGTGAGATGGATTCCCTCATAAATAAGAGTGACCTAGCCATCATTCGGAGAGACTGTGGCTGGCCTACTGATAAATTCCAAGTTGAAGCTACCCCCTTTGAGAGCATTACGCTATCTCGACCTATTGGACCTTCGTCTATACCTATCCATTCAACATGGGTTTTGGAGATCTTGTAGATGAAGTGATCACTTCATTCTGTAGTAGCTTCAAGGTGTCACCTAGTCAGCTCAACCTAGGGGTATGGAGCATTGTTGCATGTCTCCAAGCACTTGCCTCTTTTGTGAGCAAGGAATTTTCTTTGACTCATCTGCTTCTCCTTTATTCTCCTTATCTAGTGCGGGGAGGGATAATTCAACTAATCAATCATGGTAGGAAATCTCTTCTGGGTAATTTGGATGATCTCAAAGATCGAGGTTGGGCTAATTGATTCATTGTGTTATTCCCTTTTGATTTATCAGAAAACATTCATCTTGAGACTTGAAACTCCAACCGTAAGTAAATTTTGACTATCACCTTTTTGTTCTCTGCGTCTTTCTTCAATTTTAGTTATTAATCATTAAATTGTTCCACACAGCTCCTCGGTAGGTTCCTCCTTTGGGGATGCCTTTCATCCACTTAGTCGGTAAACTCTGCCTGTGGGTTGAGAAAATTTTAGGCGTATCCACTGTTGACGAGCATTCATGGACCCATTTTCCAATTGATTTGACTGGTAAGCCAAGAAACACAGTGGGCTCGCTGTCCCACACTCATAATTATTCTCTGCTTGCGTTCATTTTTTTGATACTTCTCCTTTACATGTTTGTCTTTAGGCCCTGTGATTTTGTCGTGTCATGTTATTGCCTTTAATTTGAATGTCCAAGAACCCTTTGGGGGATTTCACACTCTTGCAGGTGCCGCTAGTGACCCTTTCTCCGAGGCCACTGATGTAAGGCCAAAATATATATATATTTATTCATTATTTATCTTATTTTTAATTTTTTCATTATCATTTTTGAACATTAATTTTATTAATTATTCTTATATTGGGTATTTTATCTGAGATCTAGATGTTAAGAGCTGAAAGGGATGCAATTTTGAACGAGAAAGAGAAGTACAACTATGATGCACTTTGTTGGTCCGAAGAAGGACCTTGTGGTGCAAGAATGTTGACCAAGTTGATGAAATCATGAGGCTCGTGGGGAAGCAATACGAACTAGAACAACGCATTCCCTTAGCAGCGATTGAGTCAATGCCCTCGCCCATAACTTTGCCTTCTAAGGAAATGTCTCAAAATGAAGCTTAGCACCTGTAAAATAAAATCAGTATTTTCTAAGAAGGACAAACTCAGGGACGAGCGTCTCGATGTAAAGAGAGCCTGAGATACTCAGGTTTTCAATCTCAGGATCCTAGAGGAGATCCGAGTTGAGGGTTTTGACTTGGATAAAGAGATTGTCGAGTCCCAAGCCATGGTTGATCTTGATAACCAACTAGCCTTAGATGAAGAGGGGATATTTATTCCCTCTCTTGAAGATAAAGTTTTGGAAGGCAACCTAGGCTGAAGCTCTGACGACTCGTAGTTGAGTAGTATTTTTCTGTGAGGTACCCATGCATAATTAAATTGATTTGTTCATTTTCCTTGGGGTAGGATTTTTTTACTTCAAGAGCGACTCTTTGTATTTTGAACTAATTTTGATAATAAGACAGATTAACTCCTCGTTGCCTAGTTTTTCCATTTTCTTTTTTTATTTTTAAGTAAAGGCAAGAAGTTGAGAGAATCCCTTTATTTGAGGTTTGAATCATCAAATATATAAGAAGATGGATCATATAATGCCTCGATTTCCAAAAATTATCACATTGAATTCCGCTCGAATTAAACAGACTAGCCACGTGGTAGCTATATGCGACCCTTTACTTTCTGCGCATTGATTAGGCTTTGTACTATAAGTTTCAGCCTTTCAGGCCTAATCGTTCTTCCATTCAAAGCCTTTTTTCTCCAGAATTGAGAGAGAGATAAAACTAAGGATAAAAAGAAAAACCCTTATTTCATGGCATTCTTTCCTTATTTCCTTTGATGTACAGACTTCAAACTGGGTTTCTCCTATAATTTTTGCCTTATCCTTGTCTTTGATCCTGGTGTCCAACCCTGGGTTGTTCTATTGTGGTTAATGATGAGGGTAAGGTAAAAATTATAGGTGAGGTCAAGGGCAAGAGAGGTTTGGAGTGGTTTTCCATGCCTTTCTCCTCCTGAACTTCCCTAAGATGGCGGCCTGGCTCCTTCATCTCCCTACGCTTTGCCTATGCATTTGGTGGTTATGGCGGTAGGAGGTCCCGAGGATCGGGTTGACTTTACTTGCTTATGCCTCTTTACGAGTTGAGGTCTGCCTATATATCCTTCAGGCTATTTTTCAGGGAGCTTATTAGCCACAAGAAGTCAAATTTTCCCAAGCTTGGCCGCCCTGCTCCTGAGAAACTCCACCCTCGAACCCTATTCATGTCTGATAACTATGCGAAGCCATGGCTGATCAGCTACAATGAAGGGAACTAGTAATTCAACTAGAGTTTGCTTGCTTCACAGTGGACCGCTGACTACCCCTATGTTTATCCCATTCCAGGCTTTGTAGGATGCAATCTTAGTAGCCCCTTCTTAGGTTTAGGTGGTATGAAATTCGTATAATTCTTTGATGTATTTTAGAGTCCAAAATTTCTCTCTAATGAAGGAGGTGGAAATGGTCATTCAAAAAATAAGTACCCAACAAGAGGTCGGGTTTGATTTCCCACAGAGATTGGATGTTAGATTCACTAAGGTTTGTAAATTGAATCATACAAGCAAGCGTATTGCATAAACCAGAAGTAAAATGGGGGAGTTGGTTGAAACAAGTAAACAATTGAGTATGCAAAAACAACAAAATAACATATTTATTGGTATCAAGATTAGAGTATCTAGGGGTGTGCATTTGATGGGGAGTAGCTTTGATAGGTATTAACTAGATGTCTTAGAACAAATTATAGCATAGATAACATTGATTTAATCTACACTCAAAGTTTCTCAACCTATAAGTGTGTCTATCTTTGGGTTCTCTCGAACCCCAAAAACCATACTCAAAATCAACCAATTAATTACTTGGGTAGGCTTAGATTATCTCTAGCTCTAGCCTTTAGATGAGGTTTTAGCCCTAAATTCCCACTATTAAATCCTTACCCAATTCCACTTTCTTTTCTCAAGCAAAAGTAAAATTTGAAGACTCAATTAATGTTTACAACCATTAATTATTAAATTAAACCTCAATGTATTTAATAGATCCATGCTTGTTAATCAATTCTAAGAATAAATAGTCAATACCCAATCAATACTAAATACCCCTTATTTACACACACCCCTAGAAGAAAAATTAGCTCCTCATACTTCAGGAAAGAGAAATAATACCATAAAGGAGTTTCTCAAATCCATTCATAATGAGAAGTTAATATCAATTCCAAGCTTTTTCACCTTCAACAATGGTATTTTCTCAATTCAAGAAGACGAAGATGCTAAGAGTTGTCTTCTTCAAGTGTACTAGCTACCATATACAAGTTGGAGAAAAACTAGGTGTAATATTCCTTGCACAGATCACAAAATTGTCATTAGACGCTTCCCAAATACGCAACTGAATTCTGGATGATTTTATGCCTCAAGTGACTTGCGGCTCCACATGCATTGGCACCTTTGGTCACATGTGAGTACTTGTATCATGCAGGTGCCCTTAATCCCAGGAAATGTCCAATTTATATTATGCGCATTGCCTGCAAAATGCAAATAGGGACTTGCGGAAGGCTTATCTTCGGTTCTTCTCTCGACTTGGATTTTTCATTGCATATTTGACTCCAAGTCCTCTTTCATCTTTAATTCACACAAATTGCAATGCCCCTGAACTTTCAAGCCCAGACTTAGCTCAGAAAATAAGAGAAAAATAAAATTTTCAACTGTCAGTAGAACCATGAGTCACTCCCACGAGCTGAGGAACAGTCCTCGAGTCGTGGACTGGTCTCGTGGAATAAAGATCACAGGACTGCTCCTCTGAAGTTCGGACCACGACTCATGATCACGGTCCGTAGAAGTTTCCACAGACTGTAGATGCCATTCATGGAAACCCTTTCCAGTAGCCCAGCTTTAAGTCTTTAAGAACCAAGAGTGGGTTCCATGACCCGTGGAAGCTTCCAAGAGTCATGAACCCAACTCGTGGAACCAAACTTTTGAGAGTAGTAAATTTCAGTCTGGCAACCACGAATGGGTTCCATGACCCGTGGAAGCTTCCATGAGTCGTGAACCCAACTCGTGAAACCCATTCCAGTAGCTCAGTTTTCCTGCTCAGGAACCATGACAGGGTTCCATGAGCCGTGGAAGTTTCCACGAGCCGTAGAACCCATCCGTGGAACCTGAGACGTGAATTTTCCAGCAGCTTTTAAATTAGTTTCTCAGGGGTATTTTAGACCTTCTCTTCTTAAATTATCTCTGACTATAAATAGCCTTAGGCTTATTTTATTAAGTCTAATCCTCCAAAACAAGTCAGATTCCCTAAGTTCAATTCTCAAACAGAAAAGAAACGTCTTCTTCAAATTTACAGGCCTAGGGTTCTCTCCTCCAAGCTCAACTTTAGATTTCTTACAGGGATTTTCATCCACCAGGCATGTGGGTATTCAGTAAGGGCTTAGTCCACCCTAATGCCCAAAAATCTCAGGCATTTAACGTAATTTTCATGGTTTTGGAACTAAGGTTCTTTCCCTTTTTAATAGATTGCTACAGAAATCCATGATCATGATCCCCATATGAACTATATCCTATTTTATGTGAATTTTACTATCTTCTATCGATTTGCACTAGTTCTTATCGTGATTTGAGAAATTATAATTTATGCCCTAAGTTGTAGTATTTCCTAAAGTAATAGGTTTTCCTCAAAAGTTATCCTAGACTACTAGATTAGAGTTAAATACAAATATTCAGTCAGACATCAGTACATTTCAGTATTTCAGAAATTTGCAATGTCAGATTATTTTAGTCCTATCTCAGAAAACTTAGGACTTCAGTTTTAACGACCTATTAGTCTTCAATTTGGGAGTAGTGTTAGTACCGAGTTGGAATAGGGTTAAGTGTAACCTTAAGGTCCCAGAACTACGTGACAACGTAGTTTTATAAGTCCCCTATGTTGGGCATCAGATTTAGTGATCATGCCACAGTCATGCCTTTATACCCTGGCAAGGTATATTGGGCCCTCTCGATGGGGCATATACATCGGACTCCATGTTTAGCTCATGTGGTTTATGTCTGTTAATAGGCTCTCCCATAGTGTTAGTTTTAGTTAAGTGCATTAGGCCCTCAGTTATATTTACTTTTAACTTTCACCATATTTTTCAGATTACTCTTGCATTCCAACTGTTTATGCATGATTGTATTTTGGGCCTATATACTACAGTTTAGTTCAGTTTACAGTCTTTCCTATATTTTAGCATATTACTTTTTAGTATGCATTGCATATCCCTCATACTCAGTATATTCAAAGTACTGATGCATACTCTATGTGCTGCATCTTATCATGATGCAGGCTCAGGTTCTCAGCTTCAGCCTGGCGATTAGTTGGCCTCGGTGCCAAATCAGCGATGACAGTGGTGAGTCCTCATCATCCGAGGACATATCTTTTACATGCTTTTTGATTAGTTAGTTGCCTTTACTTTCAGTATTTTAGAGTTTGCTGGGGGCTTGTCCCAGCAACTCATCAGTATTAGAGGCTTTTCAGACATAGAGTCAGACTTAGTTGATTTGGGTTGTTCTTCTTGTAGACAACTATTTGTTCAGATATTCTATTCTCAGTTGATCTCTTTTTAGATTATGCTCTTTATTCAGTTGTGCTTATGATTATTTAGAATTATATTCATTATGCTTGTGATATGCCAGTTTAAGGGTTAGCTTGGGCTCACGTGTGATCCTAGGTCCCGTGTTACGCCTAGGGTCTAGTCTCAGGGTGTGACAAACTTGGTATCAGAGCATCAGGTTCAAGAGTCCTAGAATGTCTAAAAACCACATTAAGTAGAGTCTCTCTCATGGGTGTGAAGCGCGCCACACTTATGAGTGAGAGGCTACAAAGTATTCTAAGAAAAACTTCACTTCTTTTGCTATATTTATCGTGCGATTAAGTGTGAATGAACTTCTCTCTTCTAATCTATTTTTATGCATTTCATATCATGCCTCCTCCTAGAGCTAACGCACGCAATGCTAATGCAGTTCCTCTAGTCCCGGACCATGAGGTTACGAATGTAGAGTTCCGTAATGTGATTCATCCATTGGCTCAGATAGTTACCAATCAGGCTAATCGGCAAGCCCCAGTTCCTGCGAACCCCGCTGGTGGATCAGCTACAGTCAGGGTTCATGATTTTATTCGTATGAATCCGCCAGAGTTTCAGGGGTCGAAGGTTGGTAAAGACCCATAGAAATTCATTGATGAGATAAATAAGATTCTTGAGGTGATACAAGTGACTGGTACTGATAGTGTTGAGTTAGCATCCTATCAACTCAAGGATGTGGCTCACATTTGGTTCACGTAGTGGAAGGACAACATTGGTGTGAATGCAGCTCCTGTGACATGGGACTGTTTTACTGGAGCTTTTCTGGACAGGTTTTTTCTGAGAGAGTTGTGGGAGGCTAAGTCCCAGGAGTTTATGAACTTAAGGCAGGGGTCCATGACAGTCCAGGAATATGGGTTGAAGTTCACTCAGCTCTCTAGGTATGCTCTGTATATGGTAGCTGATCCAAGGGCTCAGATGGGCAAGTTCTTGTTTGGAGTTTCCAATCTAGTGAAGACAAAATGCAGAAATGCTATGTTATTGGGAGATATGGATATCTCCAGACTGATGACCCATGCTCAGCAGGTTGAGGGAGACAAGCTCAAGGAAATGGCTAAGGACAACAAAAATGCTAGGATAGGTAACTATGAATATTCTCAGCAGAGGTAGGGCGATGGGAGTCGCTCACAGTTTCAGCAAAGGTCCACAGCCCTAGTGCCTTCATCAGCTAGTGCTCCATCTCCTATGTCTTGACATAACCAGAAAAGAGAAGCATCAGGCTCTAAGTCTTAGGCATGTGTTTCAGGTAACCGTACTTTCCCATCATGCCCAAAATGTGGTAAGAACCATCCGGGTGAGTATCTTGCTGGCAGAGAGGAATGTTTTGATTGTGGTCAGCTCGGTCATAGGTTGAAGGACTGCCCCTCCGCCAGGCAAGGACAATGAGGTGATAAAGCTCAGCCTACTACTTCACCATCTCCAGCGGGTCAACCCACTCAGCAGGGTGCCTCATCTGTTATTGGTGGTGGTCAGCATCAGAACAGATTATATGCTCTTCAGACTCGACAGGACCAGGAGGATTCTCCCGATGTCGTAATGGTTATGTTGCAAGTTTTTTATTTAGATGTTTATGCATTGTTAGACCCAGGTGCTACACTTTCCTTTGTAACTCATTTCATAGAAGTAAACTTTGGTGTCAATCCCAAAACCCTCCCAGAACCCTTCTCAGTCCCTACTCCAGTTGGTGACCCAGTTATAGCTAGATGGGTATACAGAAATTACCCTATCACAGTTTCCCAGAAAGTCACCTCAGCAGATCTTGTAAAGTTAGAAATGGTAGATTTTGATATCATTTTAGGCATAGATTGGTTACATTCCTGTTATGCCTCAGTCGATTGTAAAACTGGATCATTCGGTTTTAGTTTCCTAACGAGCCAGTCTTAGAATGGAAAGGTAGTAACGCAGTGCCTGTAGGTCATTTCATCTCCCACCTTAAGGCCAGAAAAATAATTTCTAAAGGGTATATCTATCATCTTGTTTGGGTTAAGGATTCAAACTCTGAGACCCTAACTCTTGATTCAGTCCCAGTGGTGAATGAGTTTCCAGAAGTGCTCCAAGAAGATCTTCCAGGAGTTCCTCCTGAATGGGAAATCAATTTCGGAATAGATCTCCTTCCAGATACCCAGCCTATCTTGATTCCTCCTTACAAAATGGCTCCAGCCGAGCTTAAGGAATTGAAAGACCTTCTAGATAAGGTCTTCATCAGACCCATCATCTCTTCATGGGGTACTTTAGTGTTGTTCATGCATAAGAAAGACGGTTCTCTTATGGTGTTCATTGACTATTGTTAGTTGAACAAAGTCACAATCAAGAATAAATATCCCATCCCCAGGATTGATGACTTGTTCGACTAGCTTCAGGGCGCTAGTTGCTTTTCTAAGATAGACCTCAGATCCGACTATCATCAGCTAAAAGTCAGAGGTAGTGACATCCCAAAGACAGCCTCCAAGACCCGATATGGTCACTATGAGTTTTTAATTATGTCTTTTGGACTAACCAATGCTTCTACAGCTTTCATGGACTTGATGAAAAGGGTATTCAGATAGTATTTGGACTTGTTCGTCATTGTCTTCATTGATGATATCCTTGTTTACTCTCGAAATAAGGAGGAGCATGCGAATCATCTGAGGGTCATTCTACAGACTCTCAAGGACCACCAGTTATTCACCAAGTTCAGCAAGTGTGAGTTCTGGTTGAAATCAGTTGCTTTTCTTAGTCATGTGGTGTCTAATGAAGGTATCCAAGTTGACTCTCAAAAGATTGAGGCAGTAAAGGGTTGTCCCAGATCCACCTCTCCAATAGACATCAGAAGTTTCTTAGGTTTGGCTGGTTATTACAGGAGGTTCATAGAAGGATTTTCATCCATAGTTTCCCCATTGACCAAGTTGACTTAGAAAAAGGTTAAATTTCAGTGGTCAGATGAGTGTGAGAAAAGTTTCTTACAACTGAAGACTAGGTTGACTACAGTTCCTGTTTTGACTCTACCAGAGGGTTCAAATGGCTATGTGGTTTATTGCGATGCATCCAGAGTTGGCCTGAGTTTTGTTTTGATGCAGCAGGGTAAGGTCATAGCTTATGCTTCCAGACAACTTAAGGTCCATGAGAAGAATTACCCGACGCATAACCTCGAGCTTGCAGCTGTTGTGTTTCCTTAAAAATATGGAGACACTACTTGTATGGTGTTCATGTTGATATGTTCACAGATCATAAGAGCCTCCAGTATGTATTCACCCAGAAATAGTTGAATCTTCGTTAGAGAAAATGGCTTGAGTTCCTCAAAGATTATGATATGAATGTGCTCTAACATCCGGGTAAGGCCAACGTAGTGGCTGATGCTCTCAGTAGACTGTCTATGGGTAGCATATCACATGTTGAGGAAGAGAAGAGAGAATTGGCCAAAGAGGTTCATCGGCTTGATTGCTTAGGAGTTTGCCTTATGGAAACATCAGATAGTGGTGTGATAGCTTAGAATGGGTCAAAATCTTTATTGGTAGTGGAGGTTAAGGAAAAGCAGGATAGTGATCCCATATTGCTTCAGCTGAAGGGTGCAGTTCATCAACAGAGAGTTGAGGTTTTCTCCCAAGGGGGAGATGGTGTGCTTCATTATCAGGGTCACTTATATGTTCCTAAGGTGGGTGAGTTGAGGCAGTAGATTCTTCCAGAAGCCTATAATTCCAGATATTCCATTCATCCAGGTGCCACTAAGATGTACCGTGATCTACGGGAAGTCTATTGGTGGAATGACATGAAGAGGAACATCGCATATTTTGTGGCTAAGTGTCCCAACTGTTAGCAGGTTAAAGTTAAACATCAGAAACCAAGAGGTATGACTCAAGAGATTAGCATTCCTACTTGGAAGTGGGAAGTGGTCAACATGGATTTCATTACGGGATTGGCTCATACTCGCAGACAGCATGACTCCATTTGGGTGATAGTGGACAGAGTCACTAAGTCAGCTCACTTCTTGGCAGTTAAGACTACAGATTTAGCAGAGGATTATACCAAACTCTACATTAGCGAGATAGTCAGGTTGCATGGGGTTCCCCTGTCTATCATCTTAGATAGAGGTCCTCATTTTACATCTCATTTCTGGATATTATTCCAGAAAGGTATTGGTACTCAGGTAAATCTCACTACAATATTTTATCCACAGACGGATGGTCAGGCAGAGCGTACCATTAAGACCTTAGAAGACATGTTAAGAGCTTGCGTGATCAATTCCAAAGATAGTTGGGATGATCACCTACCTCTCATAGAGTTTGCCTATAATAATAGTTTCCACTCCAGTATTCAGATGGCCCCATATGAGGCACTTTATGGGCGTAGATGCAGATCACCAGTTAGTTAGTTTGAAGTAGGTGAAGCAACCTTGATTGGGCCATATTTGGTTCATGAGGCTATGGAGAAAGTTTAGCTCATTAGGGAGAGATTGAAAACAGCTCAGAGTCATCAGAAATCCTATGCAAATATGAGGAGAAGGGACTTAGAGTTTGAGATCAATGATTGAGTTTTCCTGAAAGTATCACCCATGAAGGGGGTGATGAGATTCGGCAAGAAGGGGAAAGAAGGTTAGTACCAGGTATGTAGGTCCTTAAAGAATCCTGAAAAGGGTTGGTAATATGTCTTATGAGTTGCAGTTGCCACCAGAGCTAGCAGCGGTTCATCCAATCTTTCACATTTCCTTGTTGAAAAAGTGTGTGGGTGATCCAGTATCGATAGTACCTTTAGAGAGTGTGGATGTGAAGGATAGCCTCAACTATGAGGAGATCCCAGTGGATATTCTTAACCATCAGGTTCGTAGGTTGAGAAATAAAGAAGTTACCTCGGTAAAGGTTTTGTGAAGGAATCAAACGTTGAGGGAGCTACTTGGGAAGCAGAAGCAGCCATGATGGCCAAGTATCCTCACCTCTTTCCTTCCATTTCAGTTTCAGCTTGAGGTAACAGTTCCTCTCCAGACTTACAGTTAAATCTCGCATAATTCAGTATTAGTACCTTGTTCCCTCAGTTATCCTTGCATTTAAGCATAGTTGCATATTCATAGAACTCAGTTCAATATATATATCAATTTTTGGTACTGAGTTTGTAGGTACTACAACTCCTTCCCTCCAAACTCAGCTTGTTTAGCCTTCATTTGAGGATGAATAATCCCAGGGTGAGATATTGTAATGTCCCAAAACTTCCAAGCCCAGACGTAGCTCAGAAAACAAGAGAAAAATAAAATTTCCAACTGTCAGTAGAACCACGAGTCACTTCCACAAGCCTTGGAACAGTCCACGAGTGATGGATTGGACTCGTGGAATAAAGATCAGAGGACTTCTCCTCTAAAGTTCGGACCATGACTCATGATCACGGTCCGTAGAAGTTTCCATGGAACATAGATGCCATCCATGGAAACCCTTTCCAGTAGCCCACCTTTAAGTCATCAGGAACCACAAGTGGGTTCCATGACCCGTGGAAGCTTCCACGAGTCGTGAACCCAACTGGTGGAACCAAACTTCAAAGAGCCGTAAATTTTAGTACAGGAACCACGAGTGGGTTCCACGACCCGTGGAAGCTTCCACGAGTTGTGAACCCAACTCGTGGAACCTATTCCAGTAGTTCAGTTTTCCTGCTAAGGAACCATGACAGGGTTCCACAAGCCGTGAAAGTTTCCACGAGCCGTAGGACCCATCCGTGGAACCTGAGACACAAATTTTCCAGCAACTTTTCAATTAGTTTCTCAGGGGTATTTTAGATGTTTTCTTCTTAAATTAGCTCCAACTATAAATAGCCTTAGGCTTATTTTATTAAGTCTAATCCTCCAAAACAAGACAGATTCCCTAAGTTCAATTCTCAAACAGAAAAGAAGCATCTTCTCTAAATTTCCAGGCCTAGGGTTCTCTCCTCCAAGCTCAACTTCAGATTTCTTGTGGGGATTTTCATCCATCGGGTATGTGGGTATTTAGTAAGGGCTTAGACCGCCCTAATGCCCAAAAATCTCAGGCTTTTAAAGTAATTTTCATGGTTTTGGAACTAGGGTTCTTTCCCTTTTTAATAGATTGCTACAGAAATCCATGATCATGATCCCCATATGAACTATATCCTGTTTTATGTGAATTGTACTATGTTCTACCGATTTGCACTAGTTCTAACCGCGATTTGAGAAATTATGAATTTTGCCCTAAGTTGTAGTATCTCCTAAAGTAATAGTTTTTACTCAAAAGTTATTCTAGACTACTAGATTTGAGTTAAATACAAGCATTCAGTCAGACTTCAGTACATTTCAGTATTTCAGAAATTTGCAATGTCAGATCATTTTATTCCTATCTAAAAAAACTTAGGACTTCAATTTTAATGACCTATTTGTCTTCATTTTGGGAATAGTGTTAGTACCGAGTTGTACTAGGGCTTAGCGTACCCTTAAGGTCCCAGAACTATATGCCAACATAGGTTTATAAGTCCCCTCTGTTGGGAATCAGATTTAGTGATCACGCTACAGTAATCCCTTCATACCCTTGCAAGGTATATTGGGTCCTCTTAATGGGGCATATACATCGGACTCTACGTTTAGCTCACGTGGTTTATGTCGGTTAATAGGCTCTCCCACAGTGTTAGTTTCAGTTTATTGCATTAGGCCCTCAGTTATATTTACTTTCATCTTTCACCGTGTTTTTCGGATTACTCTTGCATTCTAGCTGTTTTTGCATGATTATATTTTGGGCATATGTACTATAGTTTAGTTTAGTTTACAGTCTTTCCTATATTTTAGCATATTTACTTTTTAGTCAGCATTGCATATCCCTCATACTTAGTACATTCAAAGTACTGACGCATACTCTATGTGTTGCATCCTATCATGATGCAGACTCAGGTTCTCAGCTTCAGCCTCATGATGAGTTTGCCCTGGTACCACATCAGCGACAGACAATGGTGAGTCCTCATCATCCGAGGACATATCTTTTACATGCTTTTTAAGTAGTCAGTTGCCTTTACTTTCAGTATTTTAGAGTTAGCTGGGGGCTTGTCCCAGCAACTCATCAGTATTAAAGGCTTTTTAGACATAGAGCCAGACTCAGTTGATTTGGGTTGTTCTTCTTGTAGACAGATATTTTTTTAGATATTCTATTCTCAATTGAACTCTTTTTAGATTATGCTCTTTATTCAGTTGTGCTTTCGATTGTTTAGAATTATATTCAGTATGCTTGTGATATGCCAGTTTCAGGGTTAGCTTCGGGTCACTTGTGATCCTACTTCCCGTGTTACGCCTAGGGTCTAGTCTCGGGGCTGAAACAAATGCCTGCATTTAAGAAAACAAAGGGCATATATTCCTTCTAAAAGCACAAGATTGAGACAATAACTCATGCTTAAGAGCCTAATAAGTTGGTAAATCACCAACTTATCAAACCCTCAAACTTGAACTATTGCTTGTCCTCGTGTAAACCATTCATTAAGCGTAGAATTGAGTTCAAGCTTTATAAAACACAAGGATTGCACATAAGACTACTATGACTCAAATAAAATAAAATAACAAAAAGACTCAAAACCAAAAGACTAAATGAAAAGCACTAATCTCAATTAGTACCACCATGAATTCAAGGCAAACACAAGCACTTAAAAATTTGGGGAACTTTTTCATTTAAAACAAGATCACATAGCATCTCAAGTCAATGAAACTAAACCTTCAAGGCTTGCCTTGAAGTTCAAGTCACAACTTGTCGCATTCATTCCCTTCAATTGGAATCAAGACTTCACTATTTACTCCAAGGTTGCAATGCCACTCACCACAAAAGAGAATCTCACTCAAACTCATGCATTCACAATATATGGTTATAAGATATAATAAAAGACGCTCACTCTCTCAAAAAAGTTCGAGTTCACACACATAGAACTATAAGCTTGCTCTTTCTGTAATTTGCCTCTAATGTAGTGTTGCAGAGCTTAGAATCATTAAGGACTTGCGGACAACTATGTAGGCTAGGGGTAAGGGAAGGATATCATTTAGCTTAAGTTACTAGAACCTCTCTAACACTATCATTAGGCATTCAAGTATACCACTCACATCATTGATTCAACTTCATCTTATTTCTCCCTCTCACAACCCAAGTCTTTCCTAAATCCATTCTTCCTAGCACTTTTGTTTACTCATTTAAGAATTCACAATGCAAGGGGTAGCACCACTCAATTCTTTTTCTTTCTTCCTTTCACCTTTGGACAATTTCAAGTAATTCACAAGAAAATTATTAGGTGCTACCCCATATTTAAGCTCAATTCCTCATTCAATCATTAATACACATACCCCAAACTCAGGCTTTTGCCTACATCAAGCGCTTCACATTTCATTCATTCCCCCTCCTCAAACTTAGGCATTTAGCCTACATCCTCATTCACTAGCAATTAGGGAGGAAAGGGTGCCAAAATAGAGGATTAAAAAGGTAAAGGTGTGTAACATGGTTTCCAAGAAAAGGTCAAAGGCTCAAAGGAGTTGACTAGGATCAATATTAAGGGAAGGAAATTTTGTGGTAAAGTGAATATTCAAAAAGGGCCTAAGGTCATCTTCCAAGCCAAGCAATATCTAGGATTTCACCTTGAATAACATTCAGGGCAAGTTCTAGCCAATATGCATGCACAAGAACATACTAAAACTTACCACACAAGGCATCACAATACTAGAATTGACCAGTTATTGTCAAAACCAATTGCAACAAATGACTTTTGACAAGCTATTTTGAGTTTCACACAACTCATTTTGTGAACAAAAATCCAAATGAAGAATGTAAAGATCATGACAAGAGAATGCTTATCAAATTCATTTTCCTTTTTTAACAATTCCAAAAATTTGTTGCCAAGAAAATTTTGGTGGTGGTCCATTTAGAGACAAGTGCAAAATAGACTCAAAATAAATAGTAAAACAAGCATTTTTCCTTAAGAAAGTCACCTCTCAATCTATCATAGGGAAATATCACCCAGTTCAACATAAAAATAAAGAAAAGAAAAACTTACTCCTTGAGAAATAACCATAGTATAAAGAAAACCCTCAAATTTTATTAAAACTAACTATTATCTATAAAGGCGATATTGAATTACGTGCTCATGGATTATTTGAGAACGAGGCCTGATGAAGGCATTAAGTGCAATTTGCAAGCATGGATAGTAGGACAATTAGCGTGTAAAACCAACTCGGCACTATTGAAATAACTCACATTTGAAGCAAAAAGATCAAGATCGGTAAAGGCGCAATATATACACATAACAAAAGAAATCTAGAACAAGCTCGACAAGGGCTTAAATAACATAAAAAAAGTACAAATCAAGCCTTACAAGAGAACCAAATCATCAAAAAAAGATACCACCCCTAACTAAATCTAAGCATTGTCCCCAATGCACAATAAAAACAAAGAAGAAGGTATAAGGACTCCCTGGAATCAGTTGAAAATGGGAAGCCCATCTCTCAAAGTCTAAGCATCTGGGGAAATGTAAGCATTAGAAGGATCAATCTAAAACCCATCTAGAGAGGGGATCAAAGCATCTTTGGGTAGCTCAAGGGGTTCAAATGGAGAGATGACTTGTCACCTATTAGGAAGAAATGTTCGCTGGTAAAAGGAGAGATTCTGATGTATCTCTAAATCAGTGCAATCGACCTCTTGTTACATCCTCCTCTAGATAACCCAACCCACTATAATCTATACACCAATTATTTGTGGGACTTCTCTCTCTTTGGGGGGACTCGTAGGTGATATGTGGAAAGTTTAAATCTGGGAATCAACGTGAATCCTCTAAAGCCCTATTATTTACTTCCTTCTTAATGAAATGACAAACCTTTCTAGAGTATCAATCCAACCATAAAGTTTTCCCAAACGCTCAATAGCCATGGCATTTTGAATCATGGTGGGAATAATTTTGGCTAGTTTGCATAATTTGATCACTACTATCGCGGGCTATATAAACCAACTTGAGGAGACCACAAGCTGGAATTGACTGTGAGGGAGAAGAAGTCCTAAGAGGTAGGCATATTGGCAGGACATTTCTCAATATGATGGGAGTAGGAAGATCTACCTCAGGTTATGGGATCGGCCTGAAGAGAACTAAAAGCCTCAGTAGAATGCAGACATGAATTCAGCCTCTTTTTTTATCGTAGAAGAATCTTTATCCCTTTTTGTGGCTAGATCAATTACACCCTCTGCACGAACTGTTTTATCCAATGGCCTGAGGCAAGGATAACCAGCCCAAATGCACATCACACTGATGAGTACAAGTAAAGGCATAGATGTTGCCTGGTGTCTAGCCTTCCTCTTGAATTGGTCAACTATAATTTCACCCATGTTTATATGAATGCTCTTCATGTTGCAAACAATAAGGATATCCGACTCAATTGAGACATGGGTGGTATTCTTCGAAGGAATGAGTCAGGTGCAAACGATGTTAAGCCACTTACGAGCCTCGAACTTAAGGTCTTAGCGAGTGATCTCCCCCTTAGTTATGGCCCATAAAGGTTGACCTTCAGCAATAATGTTGGCTACCTAGGCATACTAATCATATTTTATAGCTATGCACTTGGCAAACCCTACTCTAGGATGTACATGCTCATCCCAGAAAACAGTGTTGATAGCAACGGGGAAAATGTCAACCTTCTTTCCCCGCACCAGAACTAAAGAAGACATGGCATGTTTTCAACATGACCTTTGTGCTTTAACATATCTTGATGATCCCGATAAGAAGCATACAACTCTGGCACCAACTCAGGAAGATAAGGGCCTGGAACTTTTGTGAATGGATCCCAAACCTATATGTTGAACTGGTTTGCTATATTTGGGAAGTCTTCCTTGAAGGAATCCACATCAAACCAAGCCACTTCTATAATCGGTCACTCTTCACAAAAGGTGAGGTAATAAGGCTTCATCCCATCAAGTCCAAATCAAAGTTACTCTACAGCCTCTTCCTCATTCTGCACAAGTTCGAGAGGATTGCAGGTGCATTATCTTGAATTAGTGTCTTACCTTTAGCATTTCTCCTTTATTTAGATATGGATCTGAACAACAAAGTGAGTGTCCAAGCAAAAAGAAGCAACAACAAGCTTTTTTTATATATATTTTTCATTAGTAAGGAAAAGAAAATAACTACAAGAAGCTAAGTGATTAAAAAGAAATAGAATGCAAAAAGAAAGAAGTAGCATGGGGTTGACTATCGACACATGCATGCCACATGCATTAGGAAGTAACCTGGAAAAAAGAACAAGGTACTTGACCTTACACATACATTTTGCAGAAGGAGACCTGTGGCACACATGTGAGGTGCAGGTGCTAGGCAGATGCCTAACAGTACTTATAGGCACCTACGTTTTCACCTGTATTTTACATGTGGAGACTTACGGCAAGCAGGTGGAAGGCAGTGAGGATTTTACTCTCAGCCTCTCACTTGCATTGCACATGTATTTTGCAAGGCAACACCTGTGGTACGCAGGTGACCAATAGTGCCTAGGCCATTATTTAACAAACACTATTCCACACTTAAGCAAGTAATTGACAAAATACAAAGTCTAATGGGTACTCAAACTTCCCCAAAAGACTTACTAATAAGATTAAAACCACATTAAGATACGCTCAATGACTTCCCTTATGAAGAATGTTACCCCATCTATCATTGAGAAATGCTAAGCTATATGCTCTACCAAGAAAATCACTTCAAAATGCAAAATTAACACTTAGACTCAACCAAAGCACTCACAAACAAATACAAGCCATTAATTCTACTCAAGAGCATAATAGTAGCCAGTCAGATCCAACATATTACTATTTCAAACAAAACTCAAAGCAACAATAATTTTTCCCTTAAGAATGATGTCACCCAATCTATCATAGGGCCAAACGATACATTACTAATGAGTGAGTTACTCAGACTTCAACTCCAACAAATCTTTTCAAGCTACCAAGTGACACAAATGACATGCATTATTATGTAAAGCACAATCCACCAATTTAACTCAATCTTCAACAGCAAAATACACAAAATTGACTTTCAAAATTAAATATTAAGCATATTTGGGGTAATGGGGAATTTCAACTAGCATGCTAGATCAAAAATACTCCCAAAACAAAGAGAAATATGGATTTAACATAGGGGAGCATACCACAAGTGAAAATAGTGCAGAGGGTGAAAGAAAACTAAAGCTTTTGAAGTTCTAACAATGGAGATCCAGAAGTTCCACCAGAGATGACATCAGCAGCAGCACTGACCAACAGAGGTACGCGAGGTGAGAGAGAAAATGAGTGAGGGAAAAAAATTGGGTATTTAGTAGAGTTGTGGTATAAAGTATGGATGATTTTAGGAGTTTTAATAGAGAGAAAGTTAAAAAAAAATGGGTGTTAGAGGTTTAATCTGAAAAAGTGAAGGAGAAGAGGCATGGGTAAAATTTGGGATGGGATTTGGTCAATCGGGTTAGGTCAAAGTTCAAAAAAACATACCTGCACCTGCGTTTGCACATGCATTTTGTAGGGGAGACTTGTGGCACACAAGTGAAATGTAGGTGGTGCATTCTTGACATTTTTCTTCCCAGTGCACTGTGTTGGACCTACATTGCACATACGTGTTGCAAGTCCGCACATGCATTCTGCATGTGACACGCAGGTGCGTAGTTTTCAACTGCTTTGTCCCAGGTATTTTAGATGTGATGTATGCTATACCTGCATGTTGCAGGGTGGCACTTGCATTCTATAGGTGTGGCACATGTTCCCTTGACAAATCTTTTGAACACCTTACTACTTTCCAAGCCTCATGCATTCCTAAAACATCAAAAAACAACAAAGGTGTGAAGTAAAGAAATCAAAAACACCTAAGTTGCCTCTCAAAAAGCACTTAATTTTACTTCGTGGCACAACGATATTACCTCAACAATTAAGGAATGTGGTGATGATTGCCTCTTAGAGTGGAAAATATCCAATCAAACTAATGAGCAAACCTTAAAATATGGCATCTATTCTCTTCTATTCCCAATACTTCATCTTTCCTTTTTCACTAAATCAAGAAGACAACCCTTAAGTCATTTGGGGGTTTCATTGCTTGACACACATTAAATGTGACCTATTCATCACCAATTTGGAACTTGAGCTCTCCTAATTCAACATCCATAAGTTCTCATCCAGTGGCTAAGAATGGGTGCCCTAAGATGATAAGCACCTCTAGGTACACATCTCAATCCAACACAACAAAATCAGTTGGAAGAATGAACTTGTCGACCTTCACCAAAACATCAAATAGTATACCAACCAAGTTTTAATTGAATGATCAGCCATAAGCAACCTCATTGGAGTTGGTTGAATATAGAAAGAGGCATCAAGTTGATGCTTTCCCCATGGTCACACAAGACTTTGTTGAACAGATACAACCTGATGGTGTAAAAAATGGTGAAAGCTCCCGAGTCTTCTCTCTTTGGGGCCAAATTGCTAGGCATGATTGCACTACAATGATGCGATACCTCCAGTGTGCCCGCATCAATCACTTTTTTTTCTTCAACAAATCTTTCATGAACTTAGCATACTAAGCATTTGTATCAAGACATCAACCAAAGGGATATTTATGGATAATTTGCTAAACAAGTCAATAAACTTTTTGAACTGATTGTCCTCTTTCATTTTGATCAACCTTTGGGGATAAGGAGGAGGACACTTGGGAATTGGTAATAGAGCATTTTCAACCTTGACCTCTTCAATATCAATCACAATTTGGGGAGGAGGATCCACTTTTACTTCCTCTGAACTTGGACTTTCTTCATCCATATTCACACTTTTATCATCAATCACCATGGGGTTAATAGGATTCACCACAATATTAGGATTCTCATCATTTTTCTTTTCACTCACAACATTTTTGGTCACATCATCAAGCATTCTCACACTTTTAGTGATAATTTCCATAACATGGCCTTCATTCTTTGGATTAGGAGTTGTGTCACTAGAAAGTGTACCCTTCATCCTTGGGTTTATTTGTGCCAACATTTGATTCATTTGGGCCTTAAGGTGCATAATGGAAGTCGAGTGGGAAGTCACTATTTGGGTGAGGGTAAATAACTCACTTTTCAACTCTCTAACAATATTATCCATGGATTCTACCTTCTTTAAGACTCGAGCCAACATGTCCTCAATTTTTGAGCTAGCGAGATTACTAACACCCATATGAATGGAGGTTGCATCCACTTTAGGAGGAGGTACATATGGATTTGATATCCAATGGTTATACCTTTCACCCTCTCTATCATGGTCCCTATCTCTCCAATGGGCATCCGGTCTCTTTCACGATCAAGATCTCTTCATGATGCTTCTCTATCCTTACTCCAAACTTGATTCTCATCCCTTGATCTCCAAGGGCCTTTATTGGCACCTTGGGACCCCAGGCAAGAACCCACCACTTGGTTAGAAATGTAGTGAACTTTTTCATCAAAGAACGTGTAAGCATCATCTTCCTAATGGGTTTTGGCTCTTTGAGCACCAATGGTGTTGACACTTTTTACTATGGTTCCCATCATATGCTTGGCAAGCAACTCCACTTGGGTCATTATCTTGGCCAAGGTCTCATATTGTTCTTCCTCTTTCCACCTCATCTTATTTGTCATAATTACTGGGGTGATACTTGATGTAACATCAGTTTCCCTGGTATTCTAAGATCGATTAGTTTTTATTATCCGATCAAACAAGGATTTGGCAAGTCCATATGTTTGGTCCACTATTGAGCCACCCACTGGGTTATTTGCCACAGACTTATTCATAGAGTCCAATGAGGAATAGAAACTTTAAAGTAACACTCCATCCGGCAACCCATGATTTGTACACGATAGCATTTTCTTTTTGAACCATAACCACACTTCATGTAATGGTTCTCCAGGTTATTGGCAAATTTGTGATCTTATCATGAAGTTGAAGCATTCTAGAGGGTGAAAGAATTGATCTATGAAGTCCTTGGTTAGTCATTCCATAAAGTGATGGAGCCTTCGGGAAGCTCCTCCAACCATGAAGTTATTTCTCCAGTGAGGGAAAATGGGAATAATCTTAGCTGAATAGACTCTTGGCTGATGTTGTTGATGTTAAATGGCTGTCATATTTCAATGAAATTCCTTATATGGCAGTTAGCATCCTCGTGTGCAAGGTCTCCAAATAATCCTTTTATATGGATTAGGTGTAGCATGGTGCTTGTGACATAGAAAATCGCATTCCCTACCGTAAGAGGTTAGGAGAATGGCACCTACTACACCATGTCCAATTAGTTCATCTTCAACATCCATGTATCTGACAACACTAGCTTGACTCATTCGCTTCTCCCATTCAAAATACAAAAACAACAAACAAACTAAAAGAAAAATAAGATGCAACACAAATGTGAATCAATAAATAAAAGATGGCAATCAAAAACCAATCCCCGCTAATGGTGCTATTTTTGGTAATATCCAAAATTACTATCCAATGAAGGAGGTAGAAATGGTCATTCGCAAAATAAGTACCCAACAACAGATCATGGTCAATTTCCCATAGAGATTAGATGTTAGATTTACTAAGGTTTGTAAATTGAATCACACAATCAAGCGTATTGCATAAACAAGAAGTAAAATTGGGGAGTTGGTTTAAACAAGTAAACAATTGAGTATGCAAAGACAAAGAAGTAACACAATTATTGGTATCAAGATTAGAGGATCTAGGGGTGTGCATTTGATGGGGAGTAGCTTTGATAGGTATTAACTAGATTCCTTAGAACAAATTATAGCATGGACAGTCTTGGTTTCAGCTACACTCAAAGTTTCTCAACCTATAAATGTTTCTATCTTTAGGTTCTCTAGAACCCCAAAAACCATACTCAATAATCAACTAATCAATTGCTTGGGTAGGCTTAGACTATCTCTAGCTATAGCCTTTAGATTAGATTGTATCCCCAAAATTCTCACTATTAAATCCTTACCCAATTTCACTTTCCTTTCTCAAGCAAAAGTGAAATTAGAGGTCTCAATTAATGTTTGCAATCATTAATTATTAGATTAAACCTTAATAGATTCAATAGATCCATGCTTGTTAATCAATTCTAAGAAACAATAGTCAATACCCAATCAATACTAAACACCCATCATTTATACACACCCCTAGAAGAGAAATTAACCACTCATACTTAAGAAAGGAGAAATTATACAATAAAGGAGTTCCTCAATTCTATTCATAATGAGAAATTAATATCAGTTCCAAGCTTTTTCACCTTCAACAGTGGTGTTTTCTCAATTTAGAAGAAGAAAATGCTAAAAGTTGTACTTCATCAAGTGTAATAGATACCATATACAAATTAGGGAAAACTAGGTGTAATATTCCTTGCACAGATCCTAAAATCATCATTAGAAGCTTCCCAAACACGCAAATAAATTTTAGATAATTTTACCCCTCGGGTAACTTGTGGCTCCATATGCATTGGCATCTACGGCTGCATCTGAGTACTTTTGGCACATATGCGCTCTTAATCTTGAGCAGTGTCAAACTTGTCTTTTGTGAGTCACCTGCAAAATGCAGGTGGAGACTTGCGGCATGCAATTCCAGTGCATATACCAGTCAAAAGGCTTCTCTTCAATTCTGCTCTTGACTTGGCTTTCTTTCATTGCATATTTGAGTCCAAATCTGCTTTCATCTTCTATTAACATAAATTCCTTCATTTAAGAGAACATAGGGCATAAATTCCTTATCAAAGCACAAGATTGAGATAATAACTCATGCTTAAGAGCTTCATAAGTTGGTAAATCACCAATTTATCAATGTACGACCTTGATATCTTTTGTGTATTGCTATTTATATAAGCGAATAAAGCTGCCATATTTTTGTATGAAAGCATTGTACTATATTCCTTTTCTAATCGATAAACTCAAACTTGTTAACTCTGAGGTTTATCTTAGTATGTTTTTCTCGAGAGACGATTTCCATGTGATATGATAGTGATTGCCTTTTTGTGAGTATCCTTGGAGGGTTTTACCCTGAGTGTGTTCCATTTTTGAGTCTTCTCATGTAAAATTTGTGGTCGAGTTAGTGTCGAGTCATTGTAATTGATGATCGAAGGTAGACGCTAATTGGTTTTTTGTTTCGAGTATTTCTTGAGGTCATGGTGTAGTTAGCTCTACTGGAGACTCTTGTAAGTCTGTTCTTTTAAACCTCTTATTTTAAGGAGGGATCCCTTTTTATTTTATAGTTGTGCTACTAAGTTTGGACGTTTCTAAAAGCTGTAGAGCATAACATCGAGAAGGGAGCTCTCTCATTTAGTTATTTTGCAACTTAAGACTCTTTAATAGGGACACATTTGTGTTTTCACAATGATTTGAAGGTTCCTTGAGAGTTTACAAAATGCTTCCTCAAATTTTCACTTTCGAATGATTAGTTTGTGCGTTATGCATGAATGAAGACCTTTTAATGAGGCAACATATAGATGCCTATTTTAACTAAATATTGATTCCTAAGTCTGACGTCTTTAGAAGCCATTTTATGTCCTATGTAGCAGTCCCTTGTATTCTTTTTTCTTATTTCAGGAAGCTTTTGGGTATCGACTTACCCCTGACAGTCAAGGTTTTAGGGGGCTACATCATTGGGATCAAGAGTCCCTAAAATATAGTCATTCCCCTATGAGTGCTCAAGAGTTAGTTGTTTGTATCATTACATACTTAAGCTCAAGGGGTCTGGCCCTCTTGTCCAAGAATTATGGAGAATTCAATTGTTTAATTCTTTTGATGGAGTCTATATTCCAAAAATCTTCTTTATTCAGGTTTTTTTGAGACTGATAGGTCAAAAACATGGTTCACAGAATGTTTCTTTCCCAATTTCCTCTGAAAGCCCTTATTGCTACCTTATTAAAAACCTTGCCAGCAAAACCCTATTTTGGGGTTAAAAAATCTTGATCGAAGGAAAAAAAGTGTAGCTCATTCTTTCAGGCCTTCATACTCGATTCCCTAGCTGATGGGTTCTCTTTCTTTTGGTGCTTTTAAAGGGTCTTCGTTCCCCAAGATGTATGCATTTGATTTAGATTCTGACAAGGGGTCATTATCCTCTCTAAAGGCATGAGAGTCATTGTCAAGGACCTACTAAATCAAGTAAGATAAACAAAAGGTTGATGATAATATGAAAAATAGCGAGAACATGCATGTTTCTTTGTATAGGACCGCTTAATTTATTATCTTTTAAAGAGCACCCGAGTTGACTGACGGTTTGTTCCATCGACACCTTCTCCATAATTGGCTTTAGCATGGTTATTCAGGAATTCCCTTAGGTGTTTGTGCTTGAGTAGTTTAGTCACTGCTTCTCCCAGATGGCAAGAGTCCCCAGTATCGTGTCTGTTCAAACCATGGAATTCGCACTATGCATTCCTATTTTGAGGAACATGGCTAGTGCAAATGGGTTTTGAAAGCTTGGTCTCTTTGATGTCTTGGACAACTGACACAATTTTCTCCGGGCTGATAGTAAAGAAATATTTTGAAAGAAGAGGAACATTGTCAATAGAATACACCGCGGGTTTTTGAGCTTTCCTAGCCTGGAGGCCCCTCCGATGAAAGTTTCTTTTCTCTAATCATGGTGAGACTAAGGAGTGAGGGCCAACGTGTTGGCTCGAACCTACTTTAGGTTTTGCTGTGTAGGGTATATATCTTCCTTGGTTCAAGCCCTTTGGACCACCCCAATGTGCAACATTTCAAGATGACTAATCCCCTCGGTGTCAAGGATTCTTCTCAGTTCTTTCTTCATTCCATACCCCGAGGTGTTTTTTTGACTCACCTGTAATCACCCTCAATCCAAATCTTGGACTCATATTGGCTGTGCATTTTAGCCCATGTTGTGACACTCAAACTCTGTCAGGCTTTCTTTCATCTTAAATGAAGAAACTGGGCTCTTGGGCTTCCATCCTTTTGTGAAGGCTTCTACAGCCCACTCGTCTGGCACCTTTGGCAGTTGCATTTGATCCTTTTAGAACCTGTCAATGAATTCCCAGAGAAACTCTGTGTCTCTTTGCTCTATCTTAAAAATGTCCCCTTAACGGGGTCGCACTTCCATAGCTCCAGAGTGAGCTCTAATAAAGTTGTCTTTCAACATGTTAAGAGATTCAATAGAGTTTTCGGGTAGGAGAGAATACCATACTAGAGCTCCACCTGAGAGAGTTTTGCAAAACTTCTTGATCATTACTGATTTAGCTTTCTCCATTGTCATATCATTTCCATTCACAACTGTTGTAAAGAATAGCATATGCTCTTGAGGGTCAGTAGTCCCGTCATACTTGGTTATGTCAGGCATTTTAAACCTTTTGGTGATAGGCTAGGTACCTGCGCTGGCCTAGTAGGTCACCTTCACAAAACTCTCTTTGAATCTGGCCCTTTGGCTATGAGAGGAACTCCCGAAATGCGGTTTATGAGAGTGTGGAGTTCTATGTTTAACGCCTTTATCTGCTCCCTCAACATTTCTACCACGGAGATTAGCATAAGGGTTGAGGTTTTAGGCCCAACCCTTGACTTTCTTGCTTTGCATCCTTCAGACGTGTCTTTGAACTCTTAGTCTTCGTCATCCTCCTTATTACCTTTGGAGGAGTTTGGATTTCCTTGGGTCGGGCTGCTGTGAAGCTCATCCATTTCCGTATCTTAGGCTTCGACCCTTTCCATCAACTTCTTTTGCCCTTTAGCAAAGCTTTTGAGGACTTTTTGGAGGCCTTTTTGGTCATCCATTTCTCTATCCATTTCTTCTTCCTTGTAAAGGAGGTTAAGACCCTTTTTTTAAGTGTTCAGATTTGTGAGATCCACATTGATATATGGGCTCTCCTCATCACGATGGGTCATTTGAGCACTGGAGTCAGATGATCCTGGGGGAAGAAGGGTTAGTTTGCACTGCATATTGGGCTACTGGTACTGCCTCATTTTTCTCTCCATCATTAGCCATTAACTTAGTGCAGATCTGCAAGAACACAAAATTAACGAACTAACAAAGAACAAGCAAGATTAAACCCAAAAAATTGCTCTAGCTCCATGGTGGGCGCCAAACTGTTTACCGTGGATTTAACAGAGTTGAATTTATAGGTGAGTTAAGAGTATGCATTATAATTCAATCTTATTTTTGAGGTCAATTTGTTAGAGATTAGGGTACTAAATAGTTAAGAGAAAGTAGTAATAGCAAAAAGATAATAACAATAAAGTAAAACAAACATGTTAAATGTGGCCGAGGTTGCCCACGAGAGCTACTGAGAGAGAAAATAAAGCTGGTAGTAAGACTTAAGCTAACTAAGAGAAAGAATTAACAATATTGGAAGCTTAGAGACCAAGCAACTATTATTGTATTGATTCCCAATGTGAGAGATGAGTTCGGATCCCTTTACAAGTGAATAAAGGTGACTATTTATAGTGTACATGCTTAGTCCTTAGCCGACTACACTTTAGTGGCAACGCCTTAAGGAATTTCTTCCTATCTAAGAATGTCATCTATTTGATTTGTTAGTAGACTGGCTGATATTCTCCTGAGGCTCTGTCCTGAGGGGCTCGTCCAAGCCACTGACACATTTGTCTCTTGTTTGTCATTTTGTGCCATGTCTCTAATGGTGATAGGAGGAAACTTTCTTATCTCTATGGGAGGTTACTCTTGCCATGACAGTAGTTGTAGTGTCGATACGCCCAAACTAGTTACTCTACTATTGTCACGTGTTTTCCTACCGATTTCACCGTATACAATTTGCATGCTCTTCCTTACTAAGGGAATAAATAAGGATATCATCAATGAAGACTATCATGAATAGGTTAAGATAATGCTTGAAGACCCTGTTCAAAAAATCCATAAAATCTTCTGGTGCATTAGTCAAACTAAAGGACATTATTAGAAATTCAAAGTGACCATACCGAGTTCTGAAGGACGTTTTTGAAATGTCGCTCTCCCTAACTTTCAACTAGTGATAACAGGGTCTGAGGTTGAACTTGGAGAAACACTTAGCATCTTGAGGTTGGTCGAACAAGTCATTGATTCTAGGGACTGGGTACCTATTCTTTACGGTGACTTTGTTCAACTAATAATAATCAATCCACATTCCTAGGGAACCATCCTTTTTATGCATGAATAGAACTAAAGTGCCCCATGGAGAGACACTTGGTCTAATGAATTCCTTATCAAGGAGATCCTTTAACTGATCTTTTAACTCTGGATCCATTTTATGTAAAGGAATATATATAGAGGTTGGGTGTCGAGAAGGATATCAATTCCAAAGTCTATCTTCCAGTCAGGAGGAGCTATGGGATGATCATCAATAAAGACTTTGAAAAATTCATTGACAACTGATACTGACTGAAGAGTCGGTACTTCAACATTGGAATCCCTAACTCTTACTAAGTGATAAATGTACTCCTTGGAAACCATCTTTCTAGCCTTAAGGTAGGAAGTAAACTTTATCTTTGGCACAGTGGACTCCCTTCCCATACTAAGACTGGTTCACTAGGAAACCAAAAGTTTACAACTCTGGCTCTACAATCAACTAAATCATAACATGATTACAACCAATTCATGCCAATAATGACATAAAAGTGAACCATGTCTAACTCAACTAGGTCATCCATGGTGTCTCTGTGATAAATGGTTACCGTACAATCCCTATAGACTCGTCTAGCTATGACAGACTCACCAACAGGAGTAGAAATAACAAATAGTTCAAGAAGTCATTTAAGATTTATTTCAAATTTTATAGAAACATAAGGAGTCACAAAAGATAAGGTAGCTCTAGGAAGGGGTGGGCGTTTAGTTTTTTAGTTTTATTTATTTTAAATTTTGATCCGATTTTTTTATTTTTGGTTATGGCAAAGGGTGTACTGAACACCGAACCAAACTATCCGTATGGTTTAGTTTTTTTCAAGTTTGATATGGTTTTTAAAATTCAGCCTGATTAATGGGATATTTTTTTTCTTGGTAAATGGACTACTTTTTAAATTAAAAATAGATTATTTTATATTTTTAATTCAAAATAAACAATTTTCCCCCTAAATTAACTGTGATTTTTTCTTATTATTTTTGGACTATAAAGAGCTACCTGTAATTTGTATTAAAGTGACTGCTTTATCTCTTCATTGTTAGTACTCAACTCATCTTTTAATGCTCTGTGCAGTGTGTATTTTTTTTCTCGTGGAATTTTTAATTTGATTTGTGTTGGTTGATTTTATCTGTTTGTTACTGACTCCTAAATATATATATATATATATATATATATATATATATATATATATATAAAGGTGTATTTAGTCTTGACTCCTAAATATATATATATATATATATATATACTCACTATAAGTGAAAAATATTGGAATGGATTGTTAGATGAACTTATGGGATATTGATGCAGATATATATATGTTTTGTGTATGTAGTTGATTAGATCAGTTGCGTAAAGGCTACACCTTGGTGTGTTGAGTACTTGGAACTCACGATTCAACCTTAAGCTAGGGAAGCATCAAAGATATGTGAAGCTAAAACTTTCTTCTCCGTAAGGCACCACCCTACGTCACATGTTCCCTCTATAAACACTACAAGAAATTTTACTTTTAACGACCAATGCTTAGCGAAGGGGTACAAATCCTATCGTTAAAAGTGTATTTATAGCGACACAAATTTTTTCCGTCGTTAAAAGTCAATTTTTAATTCAATATTAACAAGGGGATAAAATTCGGATGTTAAAAATATTAATATTCTATCGTTAATTATAATAAAAAGTGTGCTTTATATTTTCCTCGTTATTTTCACACCACGTCTCTCCACCACCCCACCCCTCCAAGCACTCCACCCCTCCAAAGAGAAAAGAACGACACACTCGATACACTCGAGGATGCTGTTTTCAGTTCTGTTGAGGATTATCAGCAAGAAGATTTCTAATCAACAAGAAGAGCTTCAAATTAGGTGGTCTCTCTGTTTGTTAGAGGAAAATCAGTAAGAAGAAATACAAATTAGGTGTGTCTCTCCTAGGTTGGTTAGAGGAAAATAGCAAATTTGTTAAAAAAAAAAATAAGCCGCACATTTCTCTGTTCCAACTCTTTAAATCAGCATCTAATCTCTCTGTTGATTCGAAACGATTACTGGTTTTTCTAAATTAGCCTTCTCTTCTTACTGCTCATCATCACCTGCTCATTACTGGGTCTGGTCACTGCAATTGATAATATCAGAACACACTCTTGGAATTTCCTTCTCTTTGAGGTAATTTTTTGTTGTTTTAACTGTGAATTGCTTTGTGGGATGCTTGATTTCTCCCAATTCTCAGTTTGCACAGTATGATTTTATCTAGTTTTTTTTTTGGGTATCTGTGCAGTTATGATTATTAGTCCCAGGCATATGTCTTGTGTTTGCGGATATGAGCATTTCAGTTAGTATATTTGATTGAAAATAAAGAATTGGTGCGATGACGATTGCTATTGAATAAATTTTTTAAATTGATAATTTCACAAAATTTTCATCATTATATGTTGGTGTGAATTGCATAACGTTTTTCGTTCTTGATTTTCTCTATTTCTTTTCTTGTTGTTTAGGTCATGACAAACTTAAGTTGTGGCACTAAAAAGAGAATATCAATCCAGTAGTTAACATGAATCCAAAATATTGTTTGATAGCTTAATTAAGCAAATGTTAGGTGAAAAAGAAACAAGAAGAAAACAAAGTTGTTATACTCAATAATGTCTGTAGTTGGTGTAAGATTTTTAATAGAACTATTTTTACTTTTTCCATCCTATGTAGTCTTCAATTTGTTGAGTTTGCTTTGTGAAATTATCATGTATTTTCCTTGATTACTGGATATGGGGTTCATTTGCTTAAAATAGAGAAATTAAATGATATCAAACAATGTAGTCTCAGGCTCTCATCATTGATTCCAAAGTTATTTGCATCTCATTCTACAAAGAATGTATTGCAAGTGGAAACATGGAAGAAATTGATGTTTATTGACTTGTATAACAGTAGGAAGAAATTTTCTCGTTTAATCACTTAACTTGTAACACGTTGACAAAGAATAGGAATATGCAGAAGCTTACTGCTTGTCTTATCTGCTGCATAGTGCTTACAACTGTTGCTTCTCGCCTTTGCTACCGGAATGTAACTTCTATTGTTGTCTCTTTGTTGCAATTAAAAGGGAAATTTTGATTACCAAAAGGCTAATATGTACAAAAGTCAAATTGTTTGTGGTGTAACAGCCAAAACAGTTGCATAGCTACCCACTATTACATCAAAACACCATATTTACGAAATCAACTAGGGATTAGGGATAAAAATTAAGCTCTTCTAATCTTCTGGCTAATCTTGGATTTATGGATCCTCACACAAAGATCTCTTGCACTATCCTCCTGATGATCACTTGCGATGGATTACTTTTTGATTGGAAAATCCTACAGTTTCTCTCAATCCAGACTTGGTACACAGCAGCTGCCAAGCACATCCTAAATAAGGTTGTTGATGCTCCCCTTCCTTTGGTATTGACACAGGCCCATTCTAGCTCTTCTTTCCTTGGCACTACTTGTCTTGTAACACTTAATCACCATAGATTTTAGACCATATTTCACTAGCATAGGGCAACTGAAAAATAAATGATCAGTAGTTTCACTTATTAAAGGACATAAAACACATTGTTGGTCATCACTAATACCCCATTTCACAAGTCTATCCCTCGTGTGAAGTTGTTTCAATGCTGCTAATCTTAATATGAAAATCCACTTAAGTAAGCCGGGGTTGTTTCATATGAGGCTGTTCCATCAAACTTTTTGGTAAGTACCTTTCAGAGTAACATATAACTTCTTAATTGGGAAATGTTGTATAGAAGTGAGATCAGTTTCCCCAATACAAGCATCTTGTAAATATAACTTTTGTTGTTGTCTTACAATTGTTGCTTCTTGCCTTTGCTGCCGGGTTGTTGTCTTAGATTTATAGATTCTTTTTAGTATTTATAAACGTTGCTACTTGCTTGCTTTAGCATATGATCAAAATATTTCACCTGAACTATTGTTAACTTAGTTGTTGCTACAACTCCTGGCCTGCTGCGCTTTAGTTGCTGCTAGCAGCTACTAGAGTGCTGGTTTAAGGCCCTTAATTGTATAACTACTACTGTATAATGATGTATTTAATTTCTAATCTTCTTTTGTTAATTGTAATATAATTAAGAGGAAAATAAGTAGATTGTTTTAAGTTTGAAAATTATTCTTCAGTAGCAAAATACATTTGTGTTAAAAGAAGAACTCCAACCCTCTCTTGCTACTGCTCAACACTCATCGCTCGTCGAACCTACTCATCTGTTGGTCTGACTCTTGTTAACTGCTACTGATAATAAGAAACTTAGAGTGTTCTTCTCATCAAGGTAAGTTTCTACTTTTGTTGGTGTATTAATGAATTTGATTGTATGGTGCGTCTGATTTCTTTATTCTTCTTTTTAAAATCTTTATGGGTTGTTATTGTTTGTCTTACTAAGTTGTTTTTACCAAAGTTATAAGTGCCTACTTCAAAAATCTCTGAAGTCTTCTACGCATAGTTAATTAAGGATTAAAAAGACTTCAGGGGCTCACGCATGCAGAGTTATTCCATATTTGCCTCTATGTTTAGTAAAATGAGATTTCAAATCTCAATAGATGGAAAATCATGTTATTGTAGTTAAATAGTGTTGTTTGATCAGTAGTTATTTTACTGTCTAGCTCAATTTGTCAACTTACAACAGTAAGAGGCCGAAGAAACTAGAAATCTAAAAGCTAAGAAATAGAGTGGACAATATGAGGATACCACAATATAGTTACACCTAGGAGCTACAGATCAACTAATATAATGAAGCAACAATGATGAAATGGAGATATGACAATTAGGCCTAAAGCAAGATAAAATAATATTGTAAAATAGTAATAGCTAGTATGATTTCCTTATCCAAATAATATCTTGATGTTATTCATTTAACAATATTAATCCGTGGCACTCCACTTTTTTTTGTCTTTCTGTTGGAAATCAAAGAAAATTTGTAACTTTTTTCTCTTTTGTACAGATCTTTTTGACTAGTATCCTCTTCTATATCATTCTAACTTATCTATACAGACTGATATTTTCATTTTTAGCTAGAAATATTAGTGTTTGATCACTAAATTTACTTACCAGACTCATTACTATTTTATCAGTAGTAGCATCATTTTCATTGTCCACGATTGTCCCCTTTTAAGTATTTCCAAATTATCATAACCAGACCTTTCCTTTTGTCAGTACTTCTTCTTCAATCACAATTATCTTATTTTTTCATGTAGTTTTTTTTTTTTGGTATGCAAATATTTATTATTTACCAAAGAGCAGTACAAATCAAAAAAAGGAAAAAAAGAGGAAGGGAAAGGGTAACCAAAACTGTGCACTAGCTGACCAACATGGTCCAAAACCACATGCTCTCAATCTTTCTAACAGTACTAACCTATAAACTAGATCACTTTTCTTAGTTCTATGCCAGATAATAATCCAATTTACTCATGTAGGACATGTAATCAAGATACAAACAGCTCTCAGGAACACCTCTTGAACAATCTGTCTTGTAATTGCTTCTGCTGATCTGGAGACTTTCTGGAACACTCTGTAATTTCTTTCCATCCACACATGCTAGAGTGTTGCAGAAAGAGCCATATTATATACCCCAACTCCTTTACTCTTCCTTTTACAAAAGGTTTGAGCCCATAATACTTCTTCCTGCCATCCTTGCTTGCCCCTGCGTATGTTTTGCCACCTTAGGATTCATTGCCAATACTACCTGAAACTGGGAAACTAAAGAACAAGTGTTGGACTATTTCCTTTGCCCCATCACAGAGTGGGCACTTCAGATCAATATCCTTCTTTCATTTACTTAACCTGACCCTTATTTGTAATCTATCATGAGCAGCTAACCACAATATAAACTTTCACTTAGGGCAGCCTATGTTATTGCAAACAAGTTTCCTCCGACCAATTTTTGTAGCTTGTTCTGATTCACTTACACAACTTGATAAATTTGTTCTGTTTTGCTAACAAAATCAAAATCCAAGAATTTGTGTTAAAAAACTTTTTGAGAAAAAGTAAACAAACGACATTATAATCCTATATTATATTAGTCAGTTATGCCTTTATTATAATTTCTGAATTAAGAGGTACTACTAATTCTTTAGGTATCTGATTACCAAGACAATGTTAAAAAAGAAGATAAATGTATAAATTTTTAAATAAAATGTACCCTTGATCAGTATATTTGCTATGTTATGCAAATAAGGTGTTTTATGAATTTTTTGAGTGACAAATTAATTTGCTGGTGAAATCTGAGTAACTGAGAAGTATTAAGAGTTTATTTATGAGTTAGTGTGGAGTACTTTGGTGTCAGTTTTGGACTGTTTTGTCAGTATGTTCAAACTAAAGGTGCTTGCAACTGAATAGACACTCTTTTGTTTATTGAATTGTAGCTACACTTGCAAACATTAATCTAATTACTTAGCTAAGGTTAATATGGTATTACATGGGCTGTTTAACTCTGAAATGGGATCTGATTTATTTTCTAAAGATATGCCAATAGCCTAAATATAATATGATCTTATGTGACTTCTAGTTTGATCCCCAAATATAATGTGTGACTTCCAATTACATATGAACAATGAATGTATCTTTTTCTGCCTATTTGAATTACTTCAAACTTTTTGAGGCACTTGTTTATATAATTTGAACCATGTGTAAAGTTTTAGAGCATGTTTTGGTTATGGAACATGAAAGAGGCTTGTATGTGATCAATTAATCAAAATGTTGACTGCTAATGCTAACTTACATCACCTATGTGTAATGAACTAAGTGTGGGGTACGATAGGTTAACTATGTGAACTTAATCATGAGCAAATATGTCTGCTACTAATTGGCTTGTGCAACTCAGTACCTTCATTTAAGTGCTAGGTAATGTTGATGCTCAATTGTTGTGTCTCTTATAGCTTTATTGACTAAAATCTAATACAGAGTATTAATCAAACCTTAGACAAAATGCATACATAGAATCACATTTATCTATTATGTATACATCCATGACTCAAAATAAATGTTAAGTTCTTACTCTTTTTGATTGTTATATTAATATATATTTTTTTTATTTTGTCTGATTTAAGATTATGGCACCTAATAAGGAATGGATGCAACATTTTGAGGATCGACTTGATACTGCTTATGTACTTGGGGTGGAGAGCTTTTTAAATTTTGCTTTTACAAGATTGAAAGGAGCGCAAGAAATACGTTGTTCATGTATTAATTGTTGTAATGCATCTTCAGAAACTAGTGAGATGGTTAGGTCACATTTATTAGCACATGGAATAAATCAAAGTTATACTTTTTGGTATCAGCACGGGGAGAGGTTAGGTGAGCTACAATCAAAATCTGAATTTGTAGACGACAATGATATTGAAAAGGATGATGATGAGGATGAAATACATAAGATCTTAAGTGATTTATATCCTGCTTTCAATGTAGACAATATGAATACTAGTAGTGGTGATTTTATTGAGGAGGAACCAAATCCTGAAGCCAAATGATTCTACAACCTCTTAAATGATTTTGAGCAACCATTATACAAAAGTTCTAAAGCTTCTAAACTTTCTACTTTGGTTAAACTGCTTCATATTAAAACTATTGGTAAATGGAGTAATGCGTCATTTACAATGTTGTTGAAGATGTTGAAGGAAGATTTATTGCCTGATGTATCAAACTTGCCAGGTTCATATTATGAGGCAAAGAAGATAATTCGGGACCTTGGACTTTCTTACAAGAAGATAGATGCGTGTAAGAATAATTGCATGTTATATTGGAAGGATGATAAGTTTCTTGACTATTGCAAAGTTTGTGGCGCATCTAGATGGAAGGAGGATAAACGTAATGGAGAAACAAAATCTAAATGTGGGAAAAAGATACCTTGCAAGATTTTACGTTATTTTCCTTTAAAGCCAAGACTTCAAAGATTGTTTATGTCCTCAAAAATATCTTATATGATGAGATTGTATCATGATGAAAGAGTTGATGATGGAATAATGAGTCACCCTGTTGATTCAGTAGCATGAAAAACACTTGATGAACTTCACTCATCTTTTGCTATTGAGCCTCATAATGTTCGACTTGGACTTGCTAGTGACGATTTTCAACCATTTAGAAATTCAAAAACTTCGTATAGCATTTGGCCTGTGGTACTTATTCCTTATAATTTACCACCTTGGTTATGCATGAAGCAAGAGAATTTTATTTTATCAATGCTTATTCCTGGTCCTAAAAGCCCTGGAGATACAATTCATGTTTATCTCCAACCTTTAATACAGGAATTAAAGGAATTATGGGAAACTGAAGTGGAGACCTTTGATGCATCAACCAAGCAGAATTTTATGTTACATGCAGCTGTGTTATGGACCATTAATGACTTTTCAGCATATGCAAATTTGTCAGGATGGAGTACCAGATGAAGATTGGCTTGCCCATGTTGCAATAAAGAAACTCTTTCAAATTGGTTGAAAAATGGTAAAAACACAGTGCTATATGTGTTATAGACGCTTTCTTCCTCCTAATCACAAATAGCGGAATAATAAAGATTCATTTGATGGCACTAAAGAGCGAAGATCAGCACCAAAAATGCTATTTGGTAATGACGTGCTTGATCAAGTGGCTGATTTAGATGGGTTAACACTATCGAAGGATTCAAAGAAGCGTAAAAAATCACATGAGAGTAGGGGTGATAATTGGAAGAAGACGATTATTTTCTTTGATCTTCCATATTGGAAAACTCTGTTGTTGCGACATAATTTATATGTGATGCATATTGAGAAGAATATTTGTGATAATATTTTGGGGACAATCTTAAATGTCAAAGAAAAAACCAAAGATACCTTGAATTCTCGAATGGATTTTCAAGAAATGAACATAAAGAAAGAATTGCATCCGATAAAGAATGGGGATAAATATGAGTTACCAACTGCATGTTATACATTATCTCTTGAAGAGAAGCACAATTTTTTCGATTTCCTAAAGAATTTAAAGGTCTCAAATGGATTTTCATCAAATATTTCTCAATGTGTCAACCTTAAAGATCGCAAACTTTCAGTCTTAAAAAGTCATGATTGCCATATTATTCTACAACATTTACTCCCACTTGCTATACGTGGTATGCTCTGCAAATCTGTGCTTGAACCACTTATTGAGTTGTCTATATTTTTCAACATGCTTGGAGCAAAATGTTTAAGAGTAGATGAGCTAGAGCAAATAGAAGCCCAAATTCCTATAACTTTGTGCAAGTTAGAAAAGGTCTTCATGAGAGTAGGGGTGATAAAGGTCAAATAGCCTTCATGAAAAATAAAAATAAAGTTTTCAGTTGTTTCATGTGTAATTCTCCTGCTTAATTATTAAAGCCTATAAGTACTCTTATTGCTCCCTTCGCGTCAACTTTCTTAAGTATTTCACATGACCATAAGTATCTTTACTTGAAATTTTTAGAATTCACACGATGTGGTCTTATGTATGTGTCACATATTATAAGTAAAATAAATGACCATAGCATAATTACACTAGCTTATGTGATAACATATTCGATATAGCCATAAGTTAAAACAAGAACTATTATTTGGATAGTGATATCTCTTTCGGTAAGTTAGATAACATATAGAGATCTTACTTGAATAATTGAACGATTGTTATCGTAAATTATATGTCATAGACCTTTAAGGGAATTACTTGATAAAATTTAGTGATGGGAGGGTATTTGTCACGCCCCTAGCTAGGAGGGGCGGACGTCAAGTGAGTTATACGAGCACCTACTAAACATATATACTAAACTCATTCTAAAGTTGTAAACTGATAAGAAACAATATGGACATCAACATGTGTTTACATATTCTGAAACATAGATAATTGAAGGGCCCACTAGACTAACTGTACAGATGAAACAAAACTATGTCTAAGAAGCCTCTAAAATGTCTGCAACTTAAAATTTGATAACTAGTTGGGACAGGTCCCGAACATACGATATATACATGAATTCAAAACATGTGACCTAGGCATCTGATAGCTCCAGAGAGAGGTGGAGCTTACCAACTGATCAACTGGAAGGCACTGGTCTACTATAGATGCCTGCTAGCCTGAGTACCTGAGCCTGCATTCATAAAATGCAGCGCCTAAAAATAAAGGGACGTCTGTACATATGAAACATGTACTGGTAGGTAAAGCAGACTGAATAACAAGTAGACATGTAAGAATGCTCACTGAATTGAATATCAAAGATAAGAAAATATGAGCATACACATACAGGGAATGTAATATGAAACTGAAACTAATACAATTACCAATATCAGGGGTCCTTATATAACGTCTTATACACTACATAATTACATATATTTAAAATCCCTAGAATTTGCCTAGGTGACATCATTATCCTTTTACATAGCTTATCTACTCTTTATGTAATACTAACTGTCAGGAAGTCATAAGATGGCCTGCTGTCGGCGATCGGTGACACCTGTTTGGCATCTGTAGCCAACTATCACAACCATGTGTGAAATCTCATAGTCTGGATAACATGGTCTGACAAGGTACGCCCTCCAAGGCTCCAGTAAGGTCTGCCCACAAGCATGTGTAGTCAGGGGAATCCACGATGGGATGTTCCAGCTGACTCTGTCTGAATTCTATGCACAGAATAGCGTCGCACATAGTGGCCCTAATGATACCCACCCCACGCTGCAGAGTAGGCTATAATCTCATATTGCTTGCAAAGGCTCATAGTAAGCAACTTATGAATCATATAACTCGCTATCTAAATACTGATTACTTTCTTTTAGCTGAAGAATCATATATCTAAGTGATCTATATACTCAAGTCTATTTTTTGGCCAATTAATTTCTCTAAGTTCGTGACATATATGCTCGGTAACTTCTAAGAGTTTCAACTGAAGACATGTATGATCGTGTGAAACATGTGACTTCTTTGACTAGAAATGAGTACTATAACTCTATAGGTTTAGAACTCCACCCGAGAGAGACCTATAATAGAAATAAGCTTTGCTTTCAAGAAGCATATAATCTATGACGACCTTTATAGCAGGAACATGTGACTCTAGGTCATGCCTTGATGGCAAAAAGAGGTTTTAGCTTTGCATACCTTACTTCGAGCGAAAAGCTTAGCAAATAAGATAATTAAATGGTGTATTCTCACACCTCTCTCTTTTCCCCTTATCAACTGAACTATGACCACCTATGAAGTCAATATTAATCCCTGCATCAACTCCTTACAATATGCAGCCCATTCTATATCCCAAACAAGGTCATAAACTTGACCCCTCGTCGCCTCGGGAGTTCTTTATTTAGTAGCGCTTAAATGACCCTAGCTCATAGATTAAGTTGGGAGAGAATTATAACATTTAATACAGTGATAGGAAGCCAAATAACATATAAACAACATCCTCAATCCATTTAGGTATTTTATCAAACACTTGACGAGGGACAAGCATGCAAGAGCCATAGAAATCGTGTTTGTTATACCTAGCGTCCCTCCTTATCACAGCAAGATTGCTTCCTGAATACACAATAATACATACCTCATTTAGTCAATAATACAACCATTACATCCCTCTACATACTCCCTCCTCACCGAATATATTAGTTACAATGGGAATAACATGGACCCACGGCTTCCTTTCACCATCCCGTGAGTCCTACCCGTAAACTATACTTAAAAAAACTCTTAGAGTCATATTTATAGGGAGAGAAGATCAGCCATACCTTTATCAATAAGAATACAATCCTTGCAAACATTTTATCTTCAAGAACAACACCTTTTCCTTCAAGAAAACACTTGACTAAGTATGTTTCTGCGACCTACGATGAAAAATACACTTGATTCTTGAAGGAATTCACTTACCTTAGGCTAGGGAGGGATTGAGATGAAGAAGAACTGAAGAAAACAAGTTTTATGCAGTTCCCTTATGTTATGATATGTATGGGAGACGAAATCCCAAAGTTTTAATATAAATACACCACTTTTGGCCGACTTACCCAAGGATGCCACATGTCCCGCAGTGAGAAGGATCTGCTAAGCATTTACGTAATATAGACACGTGAAAGACTGGATGCACTGCTGCTAACTCAGGAGGAAAATCAACCTCATAGGGTACTTGGACAACTCTCTTTAGGATTCTATTAGGACCAATATATCTAGGGCTCAACGTACCTTTCTTTCCAAATTGCATAACCCCCTTCATAGGAGATACCTTCAAGAATACCCAGTCATCAACTTGAAACTCTAAATCTCTGCGCCGCATATCTGTATAAGATTTCTATAGGCTTTAAGCGGTCTTCAGCCGCTCCTGTATTAGCTTTACCTCAACTGCTTGATGGACAAGATTTGGTCCCAATATTTGAGTCTCACCTACATCAAACCAACCAATAGGTGATCCACATCGTCTCCTGTAAAGAGCTTCAAATGGAGCCATGCCAATACTGGAGTGATAGCTATTATTATAGGCAAATTCTATCAAGGGAAAATGATCATCCCAATTTCCTTTAAAGTCCAGAATGCATTCTCTCAACATATCTGTGAGTGTCTGAATAGTACTCTTGGCTTGGCCATCCATCTGTGGATGGAATGCGGTGCTAAAGTTCACTTGTATTTCCAAACTCTACTGGAATGACCTCCAAAAATGTGAAGTGAACTTGGACCCCTATCTGAAATGATGGAGATTGGGATTCCATGCGAGCGAACAATCTCTCTTATATATAGCTTGGCATAATCTTCTGTGGTACTGGTATAATTAACTGGTAAGAAGTGGGATGATTTTTTTAATCGATCAATGATCACCCAAATAGAGTCATGCTTGTGAAATGAGGAAGGAAAACCTATAACAAAATCCATGTTAATGGCCTCCCATTTCCATACTGGAATGCTCATAGTCTGAGCTAGGCCACCGGGCCTTTGATGTTCTGCTTTCACTTGCTGGCAGTTGGAGAACTGTGCTACAAACTCTGATATATCCCTTTTCATTTCATTCCACCAGTAGACCTCTTTAAGGTCATGGTACATCTTTGTAGAGCCTGGATGAATAGAATACCAGGAACAATGTGCTTCGGCCATTATCTGTTGTCTTAGACCATCTACATTAGGAACACACAGTCTTCCTCGGCACCTTAAGGAACCATCCCCCGCCATCTCAAATTCTAAAATTTTTTGTTGTCGGATTCATTCTCTGTACTGGAGTAATAAGGGATCATCATATTGTTTTTCTTTCACTAACACCACTAATGATGACTCTGTAGTGTTCTGCACAACGACACCCCCACCTTCAGAGTATAGAAGTCAAACTCCTAGTTTGGATAATCTTTAAACATCTCGTGCTACTTCATGTTGAGCGGGTGACAAATGTGCTAGGCTTCCCATAGAAACGCGACTGAGAGCATCCACTACAATGTTAGCCTTACTGGGGTGGTAGAGAATATTGACATCGTAGTCTTTCAGCAACTCTAGCCACCTTCTCTGCCTCAAATTCAACTCCTTTTGCTTGAAGATATATTGGAGACTCTTATGGTCTGTAAATATGTCAACATGTACCTTATACAAATAGTGGCGCCAAATCTTAAGTGCGAATACAACTACTGCAAGCTCTAAATCATGTGTGGGGTAGTTCTGTTCATGATTTTTCAATTGTCGAGAAGCTTATGCGATAACCTTCCCATGTTGCATCAAGACACATCCTAGGTTAACACCCGACGCATCACAATAAATGGCATACCCTTCTGTGCCCTCTGGTAAGGCCAATACAAGAGTTGTAGTCAATCTATCTTTCATCTCTTGAAAGCTTCTTTCACAAGAATCTGACCACTGAAATTTGGCTGCTTTCTGTGTTAATTTAGTCAATGGGGCTGAAATAGAGGAAAATCCCTCAACAAACCTCCTGTAGTAATAGGTGGACCCCAAGAAACTATGCACTTCTGTCGGAGTGGAAGGTCGAGGCCATCTCTTCACAACCTCTATCTTATGAAAGTCCACTTTGATACCTTCACCACAGACCACATGGCCAAGAAAAGCCATTGAGTTCACCCAGAACTCACATTTAGAAAACTTGGCATAAAGCTGGTGTTCTCTTAGAGTCGTAGAACTGATCTGAGATGGTCTACATGCTTTGCCTCATCATGTGAATATATCAAGATATCGTCTATAAATACAATCACGTACATATCAAGAAAGTGTTTGAAAACCCTATTCATCGTATCCATGAAGGTTGCTGGGTCGTTCGTCAGTCCAAATGACATGACAAGGAACTTAAAGTGCCCATATCTAGTTCTGAAGGCTGTCTTTGGAATATCAACTTCACGTATCCTCAACTGGTGCTAACCAGATCTTAAGTCGATCTTTGAAAAACATTTAGCTCTCTGCAACTGATCAAATAAATCATCTACTCTGGGTAAGGGGTACTTATTCTTTATTTTCACTCTATTCAACTGCCTGTAATCTATACACATTCGCATTGTTCCATCCTTCTTACGTATAAATAGTACTAGAGCGCCCCATGGAGATACGTTGGGTCGAATAAAACCTTTGTCAAGTAGATCTTTCAACTGCTCCTTTAGCTCGTTCAACTCTGTTGGTGCCATTCTATAAGGCGGAATGGATATAGGCCGGGTATCGGGATCTAGGTCGATACCAAAGTCAATATCTCTGACTGGAGGTAATCTAGGAAGTTCATCGGGAAACACATCTGGATATTCATTCACAACGGGTATGGACCAAAGGGTTTACACATATTCCTCTACTTTAAGGTCTCTGACATGGAATAGGTGATATAAACACCCTTTTGTTATAAGCTTTTGTGCCTTAAGATAGGAAATAAACCTTTCTCTAGGCATCACAACATTCCCTTTCCATTCCAAGACTGGTTCTCCCAGGAAATGGAATCGAGCAACCTTAGCTCGACAATCAACTATAGCGTAACAAGAGGATAGCCAGTCCATGCCTATAATGACATCAAAATCAACCATGTCTAGCTCTATCAAGTTAGCCAATGTATAATGGCCACATACTGTTACTAGACACCCATAGTAGATCCTTTTAGCTATAATAGACTCTCCTACTAGAGTTGATACTGCAAATGGCACAAGTAATAACTCTGGCTCTATTCCAAACTTCTTAGCAACAAATGGAGTAACATATGACAGGGTCTCCCCTGGATCAATCAATGCATAAACATCATAAGAGAAGATGGATAAGGTACCTGTAACCACATCTGGAGAAGCCTCTGAATCATGTCGGCCTGCTAATGCATACATTCGATTAGGGCCAGCTCCCAAACCTAAACCTCTACCTTTATTATATATATATATATATATATATATATATATTTTATATATATATATATATATATTATAACTAGTGCTATAATAATCACTACTTTAGTCTTTACTCTTCGCAATTACCAACAAAGTGAGTATTGTACTTCAATATAAATTTTGTTCTTTGGTTTTACCGAATAATTGGGACCCATAACCAAAAACCAAATCAAAACACTGAATTTTCCAGAAAAATTAAATCGTAACTGAATTGAAAAATTGAAAAACCAAAGAACCAAATTAATTTGTATGTTCTGATTTTTTGGTGTTTATGTCCACCCCTAGCTCTAGGATCAAGTAAAATATAGATATCATGAGAAAATACTCTTAACATATCAGTGATATCTAGGGATGTTTCTCATTCCTGGCAAATAGCTAAAGCATACAAGCGGTTCTAACCCTCGCCTGTCCCTAATGTACCTTTCTACGTACCTCGACCTGCTGGAGCAAGCAAATTAGTAGACTGGGCTCTTTTTCCCCATTGTTCTTCTTAGAGGATGTACAATCCTTTAGAAAATGGTCTTGTTGGCCGCACCCAAAGTATCCATTTACATCCAAGTGGCATTTCTCTAGATGTTTCTTACCACACTTGCTGCAGGTAGGGTACTGCAGGGTCCCTTATGCAACACTACCCTATGACTGTGAGGCAGGTGCTCTGAAACTCTGGTTGGAATAAAACCTCTGGTTATTTCTAAATGTCTCTGGGATGGCACACTAGCTAAAGATGGAGCAGGTCCTGGTGACCTTTTATGGAAGAAGGTTCGATTATTGTTCTTCTAATGACTTACCACATTGTGAGCTCACCTAGCCCTCTCTATTGGATCATTTCTCTTTCTTTCTATTTTGCTTGTTTGGTCTGCTGGGCATAAACCATTAACCTGGATATATCCATATCCTTATATAGTAAGGCTACAACACACTTCGTATCCAATTGTATTCCAACACCCGATACAAACTTTCTCATTTTTACCCTCATAGTGGACGTTATTTTTGGAGTATACTAGGACAACTTGTGAACTTGAGGCTTTACTCCCTCACACTCATAGTACCTTTCTCAAGGTTCATGAACTCATCAACCTTAGATTATATCAACTATAAAAGCAAGAGGTGATCGATGAAGGCATCCATGAAGTCATCCCACTTTGCAAGAGTTGCATCTTCCCTCACATGTCAACTCCCACTGTTTATACCAAATGCTAGTAACATCTTTCACTAACATGCATTACCCTCAAAATCATTTGTATCTCATCACGAAAGATTGGGGTCCTCTTTGACCTTAAACCCTGTGAAAACTAATGGATTCACTCGAAGGAACTCACGAATCCTAAAGTGTCAGATGAGTCATGAGAGCTAGCATTGGCGGGAAGTGTGCCCTAAAGGGACGATTGAGATGCAACAAGTTGAGTAAGCATCTTGATAGCTCCCCAAAACCGAACATCTGAAGTGTTGGATGACGGGGTGTATATGATGCATGACCTCCTACTGGGCCTACTGTCAAAGGTAGAGACTCAGTACTAACATTTTGGCCAGAAGAACAACCTCGATTCCTGGGCTGCATTCCCCGAGTTGGAGGAAAATCATTGTTGTTTGCCTCAGTAGAAACTTTAGTACTGGTGGTAGATCTTTGGCTAGCAGTTCTCTTAGGATGCATGTTCTGAAACACGTAATAATGCACGAGTTAGAATCAGTTTCATAGAGTTTGACTCTACAGATCGAATTAGAGTATGAAATAAGGGTGGTACTTCCTAATATCATGTAGCTTCCCTATTATAAGTGTGGCGCACTTCACACCCATAAGAAGGACTCTACTAGACACAACTTCTATAGATATTCTAGGACACTTTAAACCTAGTGCTCTGATACCAAGTTTGGCATGCCCTAAGTCTACACCTTAGGCAGGAGTGACACCCGATGCCATTGTTGGTTCAAGCATATCATTGGTCTGGCATACTACTAAAATATTAATTGCTGATAAGCGAAAGCTCCAAAAACATGTCATAAGATTCAAGATTTTGAAATAAAGTAAAGTACTTTTATATTTGAGACTTTAAAGTCAAACTGAAAGCTGAATAAAACTGAACTGACTAATCAATTAACTTTCTATTGAAGCCTCTAATGACATAATTGAATACTCCCTACCAAGACAAGGCCCTCGATCTACCTTTGTTGAACAATAATTGAATACTAATCTACTAAACTAGACATAAGATAAGTACTTTGAATACACGAAGGACTCACCAACAAGATGAGGAGCTGAAATCTAATGGAACGCCTGGGTACAGTCCTAAGTACCTGAATCTGCATCATAAAATGATGCAGCGCTATATGGCGTAAGTACATGAAATATACCATATAAAATATCTTATGTGAAACAATACTAATATCGGATAAGCTGAATAGCTAAGACATGAGTATGATATGCATCCAGATTGTGAGATAACTGAATAATAAGATAATAAGCATCTTACTATCTAAATCATAAATACAACTGAAGAGTGAAACATGCAATAACTGAATATCTGAATTATGAGTAACTAAGAAACTGAGTAGTAAGTCGACTGAATGCAAAACATTATATAAAACATGTTTAGAAATTGGTGACCCTGTTGCATAAATCATGTTTAATGAAAATACTAAGATTTTTTGCTTGGGGAGTTTCTTATAATGACTAACATCACATGAGCTCATGATGTCCAATCGTCGCTTGATTAGAAAGCCGTCATATACCTTGCCAAGGCATAGAGCATAACTGAACAAAACTGTGGATCCACACTGAGCCCTTACCAGGGACTTAAACAGGAGTTTTCGAATCTATGTCATGATCCTATCCTATGCTAGTATACGTAGTTTTGAAGAATGTGTTATTTGCATCCATACCCTTCTCGGTTAACAATAATTCTCTCAATATATATATTTTAAGCTCATATTATAACCTTTTCAAGGTCAACTGAAATTATGTTGTGGATCCTTAGCTCAAAATCATATTACATAACATATAACTGGTGAGCTTTGTGCCCTAAATTATCTGAAGATACCGCTGGTGAGTCTTGTGCTCTAAATCTCATGAAAATATGCTATTATGAGCTTTCGAAATAAAAGACATTTTCTTTTAAAATATATCAACATGCATAGGGGTAATTTGTAAACATTCTTGAAGTAGGTTTTCAAAAATATACAATAGTTTCCATAAAACATGAGACGGATTTCATTAAACTCGAAATAGACTCCATGAACATGAAATAGGGCATACAACCAAGAGATAGACTCAAATTCTGAGGTTCTAATATTTTCACGAAGGATTCAAGGAGTATCATCAAAAGATAAAAAACTAACATTCTAGGATTCAATTCAAAAATCCTAGTTTTATTCATGAAAGAAACAAAAATTGAAAACATGCTTGTGGGAAAGAACATGGTTTCGACACTAATGGTTAGCCTTACATACCTTGAGAGATGGAGGAACTTTGGAAAAGAACAGAGAGATTTCCTTCCCTAGAGCTTTAGAGCGTAGTTCTTCAAACCCTTGAGGTCCTGAGAGAGGAGAGGAGTAGTACAATTTTTTTCTGAGTATTTTCTTATAGAAAGGGTTTTAATTCATGGGTCTTGAGTACATAAAAGGGGTAGGACGAAAACTCCCTCAATGAAAACGAAAACTCCCTCAATGAAATAAAGTGAAAAATTTTATCGTCAAAACAAACCTTTAACGCACTGCACTGCCCATAGCATTGGGAGGTCAGCGCGCCGCGGTGGCCATAGCATTGGCCACTGCAAATTTTAACTATCTGAAGTTTGATCTGCAGTGTCACACATTGTCTAGGGCGCTGCACTTTCAGTCCTCTACTTATCGCGGTGCCTTGGCCTTTAACCTGCCAAAATTTTTTGTCTAAGTTACATAACTAGTTCTCTTTGGTTTCTAATCATTCCATGAGTCAATCAAGGCTCTATCATACACACGAGATGATTTAAACATGACTCGAGATGCGAGGTGTTCCAGCTCAGCTAAGTTAAACTGTATTCTGTTAGAGGGTTAGCAGATTAGTTAGCTGGTTAGCTTAGTAGGTTACTTAACTTAGATATTTTCTGTATATGTGAAAGTTGAGTCATTGGCTCGTTATCAGAGTTGATCAATATCAAGCAACTGTTTTTCTCTCTAACTCAAGAGTAATCTTTCTCTATTTCTTCCATTAATTCTAATATTGTATGTGTGAGATTCACAATTTATCACTTGTTCCTTCATTGTGGATTTCATTTTTTTCAATTTTTTTTAAAAAGAAGAAAAGTTATATTCTTGGGTGCAGGTATTGTGCGGATCTTTTATGTTAAGGTTATTCTTATTACCTTCTAACATTGTTCTTACAGGAAAGAGAGTTAAGAAGTATCTAAATTTATAAAAAACTTTTGAACTACATAATCATATTACTGTTGATATGCTATGTTACATCCTTATTTATTAATTTATTTTTCAATGGGCAGGAGCATTACTGAAAAATGTAAATAGCAGGTTAATAATAAAATAAAAGGTGAAAATTGTTTATATCCCTTAATTTTGCTTTAAAGATCAAATACCCTCTCAATTTTGAACAATAATCATTCTCCCCTTTATCCAGTGTCTTCTCAAGATTTTCTTTAAGGCCGCACCCTTAAGCTCCAATTTATTTTGTTTTGATTCTTTTCAAGTCATGCACATCTAGAACAGCCTTCACATCCTAAAGGGTAGTCTGATAAATGAAAATATCTTGGGTGCATCCTTTTCTTATTTTTAAATAAATTGAAAAAAAATAAATTAAATCCATTATGAAAGAACATGCTTTGAAGCTTTGGGCATTGAAAGAGAAGAAGAAGATAATGAAAAGAAAAGAAATAGGTCGGGTGGGGTTAAATGAGTGGGTTTCTAAAAAAATCGAGTATTTAAAATTGGGGACATGTTTCTCTGTCAAAATTAAGAACAAATTGTGTCAAACTATAATGAGAGGGCTATATTTAAATTAAAAATATAATATAAGAGGTATATTTGAATCAAAAATACAATAAAAATTATATTTAAACTATTTCTGATAATATACGAGTATATTAAACCCTTTTCTGTAAAAATAATATCGATGCGTTCGAGTACAGATAATAGACCACCAAGAAGGAATACATATATTGAGTCATCTGACAAGAAAACAAAAACAATAATGAGAGAGAGTAAAAGTTTAAGTATTGGAATTCACCAAGAAACCAAGATAAATTTATTTTGCGGTAGGCTAAGAAGATCTTAAATAAATCTAGATTAGATAGGCAAAAATTTAGCCATCATTGGAGAAATGATTATCGGTTACGTATGGTTTTCTATCATATCTATTCCATGACTATGAGTCCATTTAGATCAGCAGAATTTAAGTAGCTTTTAAGTATCAAATGTCTAAAAATATTTTTTAGGTGGTGAAGTTAATTTTATAAATAAGTAATTTTGTATTTTGATTGAAATACTGAAGTTGAAAAAAGTTGTTAATATATGTGACAAAATTAGTAAACATAAGCATTTTTTCCTACTAAAATGATTGAAATATCCTTAAAGTCGCTAATACTATAGAATAACTGATTACTGCAATAAGTAAAATATTGAATTGATCTAAACACAAAATATTGTATGTTTCAATTCACTTTCAGTCTGATAACAAAAGATATTTTTTAACAAAATCTAAATAACTTATTTGAAGTGGTTGAAACAGAAATATATTTGTTCTTAAAGTTTAGTAATATTTTAAGTGGATGATAAAAAATATTGTTGTATTTGTTTTCATTCCATTAAGAGAAAGCAATATCTTAACAACCATGTCAGCACTTAAGATGTGTTTGGTAGAAAGGAAATATACAATTTATTTCATATTTGATTGACTTAAATGTTTTTCAAATAAATTATTTTCCTACAATTTAAGGAAAATGATTTCCTACATAAAGTAAGGAAAACATATTTTCCAAAAGACTCTTTTCAACTTCACCACCCGACCCCAACTCAAGACCTGATCTCAACTCAAGATCTGACTCTCAATCCCAACTCTCGACTTCTAACCCCGATTCTAACCTCAAATTGGGACCGAGGACTCAACACTGACCCACTACTAAAAACAGCTCAAAAAGGGACGGATAGGAAAGCGACGGACAGCGTCGCTCCTGAAAAGTGACGGAAAAAGTGATGCTGTCCGTCGCTTTTCTAATTTTTTTTTAATTTATAATTATTTTTTTACGAAAGCGACGGACAGCGTCTCTTTGTCCGTCGCTTTTTTGGTGGATTTTTGAGCCAAAATTATTTTCAAATAATTATTTTTTATTTTTTATTATAAGCGACGGACAACGTCGCAATTATTAAAAAAATTAAAAAATTATTTTAAAGAAAGCGATGTTGTCCGTCGCTTTTTTAAAAATTTAATTTATATTACAAAAAATAGAAAAGTGACGGACAACGTCGCTTTTGTCCGTCGCTTTTTGGTCAATATGCGATCAACTCATTTAAAAAGCGACGCTGTCCGTCGCTTCCTTAATTATACAGAGACCCGACGGGGTCTCTTTCCCTCATTTCTCTCTTTCTCTTTTCTCTCCTCCTCTCCTCTCCTCCACCACTGCACCGTCGGTCCTTCTACCGCCACTCCCTCCACTACCGCTCCCTCCACCGTCAGCCTCCTCCCTCCAACCTCCTCTGATTTTGAGGTTAGTTGTTTTGTTTATTTGAAGGTTAGGGTTTAATTTGGGTATTTTTATTTTGGAAAATTGATAGTGAATTCTAGACTAGGGTATGTTGTTGTTGTTGAATTCTAGACTAGGGTGTATATATTATTGTTGTTGTTGAATTCTAGACTAGGATTTTGAAAATTTGATAGTGAAAATTGATATATGAAAAAATTGATAGTGAAAAATTCCTTTTTTAGATTATATTTTTAATTTATGAACTTTAATTAGTTTAGGCTTGCTATTAGTTTGTGAACCTTAGTTTAGGCTTGCTATTAGTTTGTGAACCTTAGCTTAGGCTTGCTATTAGTTTGTGAACTTTAGTTTAGGTAATGCTTACTATTAGCTTGTGAACCTTAGTTTAGATTCTTTTTTGAACTTGAATTATATAGGTACTTGAATTAGCTAGGTTCTAGAATATGGAATTAGGTTCTTGAATTAGATTATTAACTTGAATTTGGGAACTTTGAATTTGAAATAGGTTCTTGAATTAGATTATTAACTTGAATTAGGTTCTTGAATCTTAGTTTTTTTAAGTTAAGCTTTTTTAAGTTATGTTTGTTAGTTTAAATTGTTAGTTTTGAGTTAAGAATTAGTTTTCAACTTTAGGTTCTTTTTTGAACTTGAATTAGGTACTTGAATTTGGAACTTGAATTTGAAATTAGGATTTGGAACTTGAATTTGGAATTAGATTATTAACTTAAATTAGGTTCTTGAATCTTAGTTTTTTTAAGTTAAGCTTTTTTAAGTTAAGTTTGTTAGTTTAAACTGTTAGTTTTGAGTTAAGAATTAGTTTTCAAATTTAGGTTCGAATTTGGAATTAGAATTTGGAATTAGGTTCTTGAATTAGATTATTAACTTGAATTTGGGAACTTTGAATTTGAAATAGGTTCTTGAATTAGTTTTCAACTTTAACTTTTTGAATTAGGTTCTTGAATCTTAGTTTTTTTAAGTTAAGCTATTTTAAGTTATGTTTGTTAGTTTAAATTGTTAGTTTTGAGTTAAAATTAGTTTTCAACTTTAGGTTCTTTTTTGAACTTGAATTAGGTACTTGAATTGGGAACTTGAATTTGGAATTAGGATTTAAAATTAGAATTTGGAATTAGGTTCTTGAATTAGGTTTTTGAATCTTAGTTTTTTTAAGTTAAGTTTGTTAGTTTAAATTGTTAGTTTTGAGTTAAGAATTAGTTTTCAACTTTAGGTTCTTTTTTGAACTTGAATTAGGTACTTGAATTTGGAATTGGGATTTGGAACTTGAATTAGGTAATTAAATTTGGAATTAGGTTCTTGAATTAGATTATAACTTGAATTTGGGAACTTTGAATTTGAAATAGGTTTTTGAATTAGTTTTGGATTTAGATTTTATACTCTTGAATTAGTTTTCAACTTTAGGTTCTTTTTTTGTGAACCTTGAATAATGCTTGTTAGTTTAGGATAGTCTTGTGAACCTTAATTAGTTTAGGTTAGTCTTGTGAGATATATGAATATTTGTATGTAAGTGTTATTGTTAAGAAAATGAGGAACTTTGAATTAGGTACTTGAATTTGGAATTAGAATTTGGAACTTGAATTTGGAATTAGGTTCTTGAATTAGGTACTTGATTTTGGAATTAGGATTTGGAACTTGAATTTGGAATTAGGTTCTTGAATTAGATTATAACTTGAATTTGGGAACTTTGAATTTGAAATAGGTTTTTGAATTAGTTTTTATACTCTTGAATTAGTTTTCAACTTTAGGTTCTTTTTTGTGAACCTTGAATAATGCTTGTTAGTTTAGGATAGTCTAGTGAACCTTAATTAGTTTAGGTTAGTCTTGTGAGTTATGTGAATATTTATATGCAAGTGTTATTGCTAAGAAAATGAGGAACTTTAAATTAGGTTCTTGAATCTTATTTTTTTAAGTTAAGTTTGTTAGTTTAAATTGTTTGTTTTGGGTTAAGAAGTTTTCAACTTTAGGTTCTTTTTTGAACTTGAATTATATAGGTTCTTGAATTTGGAATTAGGTTCTTGAACTAGATTATTAACTTGAATTTGGAAACTTTGAATTTGAAATAGGTTCTTGAATTAGTTTTGGATTTTGTTTTAGAATGTTGAATTAGTTTTCAACTTTAACTTCTTGAATTAGGTTCTTGAATCTTAGTTTTTTTAAGTTAAGGTTTTTTAAGTTATGTTTGTTAGTTTAAATTGTTAGTTTTGGGTTAAGAAGTTTTCAACTTTAGGTTCTTTTTTAAACTTGAATTATATAGGTACTTGAATTATATATGTTCTTTTTTAAGTTAAGTCTTAGTTTATTACATTAATTTTAGTTTGTAAACCTTGAATAGCTTGCTAATTTAGGTTAGTCTTTGTGAACCTTAGTTTAGGTTAATGCTTGCTATCATTTCCCTATACTTTTGACATTTTGACACTTTTTTTAAGTTATTGAATACTTTATAGGTCCTTTTGGTGGACCTTTTATATGTTTAGTGATATTATTACTTTGTATTTAGTTTCTTGTTATGATTGAATCTTATTATGAATGTTGTGCCAGCAACTAGTGCTGATTTGGGTTGTTTTGAATTAGTTTTGTAAATGGCAGGTGGTGCATATTGAAAATGCAGATTTTTGCAGCTGGAAAAAATCAGAAAAGCGACAGACAGAGTCTCTTGTGTCCATCGCTTTCCTGAATTTTTTAAAAAAAAAAAACAGAAAAAGCGACGCTGTCCGTCGCTTTGTTCTTCAAGTTCAAGAACAAAGCGATGGACTGCATCGCTTTTCTGGAAAAAAGAGAAAAAGAAAAAAAACCGTCGCTTTTTAATTTGCGTCGCTATCCGTCGCTTTTAAAGTGACGCTGTCCATTGCTTTTGAAAAAGTGACAGGCCATTTTCCCACGGGAGTGAAGCCGTCGCTTTTCCGTCGCTTTTGGCCAAAAAAGAAATGGACAGCGTCCCTTTTGGCCGTCTCTTTTTAGCTTTTTTTTAGTAGTGATCCGGGACCCGAACCAACCTGGATTGGGATCGTGGTCGAGACTTAGGTTCCGGTCAGGGTTGATAGTCATCTATGTCGAGGTCGAGATTCGAATCTCAGATCGTGCTCGAGAGTCAAGTTTAGGGTCGAGGTCGAGAGTCAAGTCTCGATTCGACGTCGAGGTTCAGGTCCTGGGTCGGAATGGGGAGTTGGATCCCAAGTCAGGGGTTTAGAGTTATGTCTTGGGTCGAGTCGACGTTCAGGTTAGGAATCGAGTCCTGGGTCAGGGTCAAAATTCAGGTCCAGAGTTGGGGATGGGTCTTGGGCCAGATTTGAGAATCTGGTCCCAGGTCAAACTTGGGGTCGAGGTCAAGAGTCAAGTCTCATATCAGTGTCAAAAATCGGGTCCTAGATTAGGGTCGGGGTTCGTGTTGGGAGTCCGATCATGAATCGAGGTCAGGACTTGATTGCTGACCTTGAGCTTGTGACCCGGTTCCTACCTAAGACCCTAATTCTCAACCTCGACTAGACTCCCGACCCCGACCCCAACCCTAACTCGAGACTTGACTCTCGATCCTGACCCCAACCTAGGACTCTACTTCCGACCCTAAGCAAGACTCTCGACCCTCACCTAGCACTCAATTATCTGATTCTTGTCTTGAGACTCGACTCCAACTCTGACCTCGAATTAGGGTCAAGTTTGGGTCTTGAATCGGAATTGGGTCTCAGCTCTCGGTTTGGGTTTAGATTTTAAGTTAACATATGGTCATTGTTAGGGTCGGTAGTTAGATCTCGGGTTAAGGTTAGACTAAGGTTAGGTCGAGGATCAAGTTCAGAGGCAGGGTCGAGATTAGATTGAGGTCATGTTTAGGGTCAATGTTAAGGTCATGTCGGGTCTCATAGCGGGGTTAGTGTTAAAGGGTGGATATTTTGTTCCAATGTCATAGTATTTGCCCATATTATACCTAAATAGCATTAGGATATTATTTTCTTTTTATTAATCAAATATCAAAAAATAAGTAATAATATCATTTGAACAAGGCTAATATGGTGGCATATTCCTTGCGTCAAAGGTAGTCAACATGGGTAGATTGGCTATGTTGCAGAAGAGAAGAGACCTTTGGGTTTGGATTTTCAATCCTTGGAGAAAGCTTCGTGAGATTTGATATTTTGAGTCAATAGGGTTCTTGCTTGTATTGAGCTATAGTAATAAATGGTGGAGCAAATTAACGCTCGATTGTTTGAGGATGAGAGATTATGCATAATTCAAGATAAAGTGTTGAGGGGTGAGTCCAAGGAAGCAATTTTGGATCCGAGAGGTATTTTGATGACCAAGGGTCACATTTGTATTCGTAGAGTGGATTACTTGACTAGATTGATCATGGAGGAGGTTCACATTTCTAGATATTCTAGTCAACAGGAGTAGTGAAGATGTATTATGATCTGAAACAACACTATTGATGGTGTTAAATGAAGAGAGATATTGTGGAGTATGTGATATGCTTGAATTTTCAGTTGGTGAAGTATAAGCACCAATGACCAGGTAGGTGGTATGGCTAAGAGGATGCTTATACCTGAGATTAAGCGGGAACGTATTGCTATAGATTTCATGGTAGGACTAGCATAGACTTTGAAGAAGTTTGATGTTATTTGGGTCATTGTGGATAGATTGACTAAATCTGCTTACTTTGTTTGGGTTCTGACAAACTACAATTCAAAAAGGTTGGTCAGAATCTAGATCTAGGAGATAGTCCATTTTCATGGGTGCCTATTTCCATCATTTCAGACCGGAGTACTTAGTTCACATCTCATTTATGAAGGTATATGTAGAAGAAGTTAGGTACTCGGGTTGAGCTTAGTACAACATTCCACCCACAAAAGGATGATCAGTCTGAGTAGACCACTCAGGTTCTTGAGGATATGATGCGGACGTGTGTGATTGTCTTTGGAGGTCATTGAGACCAGCTTCTACTCTTGGCATAGTTCAAATGTAATAATAGTTACCATTTTAGCATTCATATGACTTCTTTCAAGGCTTTATATGACAGGTGGTGTAGATCTCTGGTGGGTTGATTTGATACTTTTGTAATTAGGCCATTAGGTACAGACTTGTTGGGAGATTTCATGGACAAGATGAAATTAATTCAGGAAAGTCTTCTCACAACTCAGAGCAGACGAAAGAGTTATTTGAACCTAAAGGTTCGAGATTTGAGATTCATGATTTGAGAGAAGGTATTGCCGAAAGTATCACCCAAAAAGGGTGTTATGATATTTGGGAAGAAGGACAAGCTCAACCCTAGGTTCATTGGCCTATTTGAGGTGCGACAGCACATTGGTGAGGTGATCTATAAGTTGTCTTTACCTCTAAGCTTATCAAGTGTTCATCTAGTGTCCATGTTTTTATATTGAAGAAATACCTTTCTGATGGTTCTTATATGATTCAATAGGATTCCATCCAGTTGGATCAAAATTTGGCCTTTGAAGAGGAGCCTATAACTATTTTGGATAGGCAAATTCATAAGTTGAGATCCAAGGAGATAGCATTTGTGAAGGTGCAATGGAGCCGTTATCCGATGGAGGAAGCCACATGGGAGATTGATCTAGACATACAAAGTATATATCCCCAACATTTTGACCTTTTAGGTACTTTCTTTCTCTTTACGTTCGAGGAAGAGCGTGTATTTTAGTGGTGGATGATGTACCTTATGGTCGGTTTGTGAGTTTTGCCTCTGTTCCCGGTTTGACCCTCCCTATAGCCCTTTAGCTATTTGTGACATGTAGGGCTGAGTGAATCAATTTTTGAGGTAATCGAATGCATTTTGGAAAAGATTTTCAATTTTGGATGATTTGGTACTTGAAAACTTTGACTAAAGTCAATATTGTTGACGATGTCGGATGTTATGTTGGAAATTAATTACCTTCATTGAATTTCTCTTTAAAGAGGGAGCTACTACTATTTTGCCTTTGCAATTGAATTCTTATAGACGGTGGCAACAAGATAAGATTTAAAACTGAATGGTATTCCTCTTTAATTGTCTTTTTTCCCCCTTCTGAGACTCAATTTTAATACATGTAGTCGATTTTGTTTCGTCTTCATGATTCAGAACTTTTCTTTATAGAAATTGCAGTAAACGCTATTTCTTTTCCTACTACAATACTTAGTACTTGCCCTTTTTACAGAAAAACATTTACTTCAAAGTTTCAGTGGATTTGTTTCGATGAGCAAAATCCGCTGGCGCTGAGAATGAATGAACAGTATAATTTTTCAATGATGAACCCTCTTTTGGTGCCGTAGCTCTGCTCATAAGTGTAGGCTCAACCCGATGAGGCTCATAATAAGAGGGCCCATTAGAGTCTGACTTGCAGGCTAGGTCCCCTCTTTAGCCTTATATAAACCGACTATTAGGATTATATGATAGCATCTGCTTGTGTATTGTAGTTGTCGCATTGATGCCACCATATAAAAGAAAGGATAACAGAGAAAAGGACCTAACCTTCATCAATCTGCAGTATGGCTCAGAGAGTTACACAACTATTCTTGTTAATCCAAATTATTTATATGTCCCCTAATATTATGTTTAATCTTGGTTTTGGTATGTTAGTACTATTCATACATAAACTAGATCGGTGCTAATAAAAGGACAGCATGTTTAGGTAGATCTGATGAGTTAGGTGCGAGACTTAACCCAATCAACATCATGTGATAGAATCAATGAAGCCAACAAGAATAAGTAATTACTGTGGTGCCTGGCACCATATAAATAATATTTCCATGTGTTTGACTACTGCAGTATAATAGACAACCAAAGAAGAATATATAAATTGAGACATTTGACAAAAAAAAGAAACAAAAATAATAACGAGAGAAGTAAAAGTGAAGTACTGGATTTCACCAACAAGACTACAATAACGTATCGGACTATAATACAATACGAAGTAGAATCGTTCGAACTGAGAGGGATTTAGGACAAATAAGATAAATTTGTTTTGCGGAGGGCCAAGAAGGTTTTGAATTTATTTAAATTGGCAAAACATAACCATCATTAGAAGTGAGACAGTAGCTCTAAGGAAAAAAATTTGTTTAGTAATCAAGCCAAAAAAATGGTTTAGGGAGAAATATCATCGTTAGTTATCTAGGTATACATGTTTAATTGACAGTTGATTCATTGTCGTTATATATGAAAATAATTAAGTTTCATAATCCTAAAGTCATGTATAAAGTTATAGTATGTCAAATCATGTCTCATGCTTCAATCTACTAGGAACATTGAATTTTCATACAAAAATTCCTTGAACCAACACAAGAGTAATCTTTATAGCTGCAAGAAGTTTAATTATGTCGAAATTCATGGAGTCTATTTTCAGAGACGATTCACCTGATGTGTACTTAGATATGACGCAGTAAATGAACAAGCATGTAGTAGAATCACACAAACATAATGGTAATTATGGAAGTTTTTACAGATCATTTGCTTCTTCCCTGCATTCTTCTGGTCATTTCCTCAATTTAGGAATGACACGAATTGGATCTTTCTTAGACATTATGAGATCCAAGATCTCATCCATGTCAATCTGAGCCGGATTCATATCATCTGGAAGAAACCAATCAAACTTATGGATCAAAGAAGCAACAACTAAAGGAACAAACCTCGAAGCCAGAGGTTCTCCAGCACACATTCTTCTTCCGGAACCAAAGGGGATGTACTCAAAATCTCGTCCTTTATAGTCCACCGTAGAATTCATGAATCTTTCGGGTTTGAAGATCGAAGGATCGTCCCAAACCTTAGGATCCCTCGCAATTGCCCACATATTGACAATCACTTGTGTGTCTTTGGGAATTCTGTAACCCATGACTTCACATGTTTCCACGGCACGATGAGGGAGTAGCAACGGGCCAGGAGGATGCAATCTTAATGTCTCTTTCAGACAAGCGTCCAAGTATGGCAAATTCGGTAAGTCAGATTCGTTTATAACGTCCTTATCTCCTACGGCTTTTGCAATTTCATCCCGGAGTTTTGTTAAGGCTTGTTGATTTTTCAGGAGCTCCACAAGCATCCATTCACTCGTAAAAATTGTAGTTTCTGTCCCGGCCCCAAATAGTTCCTGTTGGAGTTATACGTGCATTTTAATATTGAAGTGCATAATGAATTAGTGGACATAAAGTGAAGTGGTCATTTATTCTTGTAGTCACTATGAGATGTTTTTTTCCATTATCTTACTAATTAATTGGGATGAGATCCCCTCCAATAAATTTCTGTCCAGTTTCGTTCAATGGTTTCACTTTTATTTTAGATTTCTAAATATGATAAAATAATATTAAATAAATTATAATAAAAATGCAAATACTTCACGGTTGCCGTTTAGTTCAATGACTCTGCCATTTAGAAATCAGTCTTTAAAGTTATACAATGCAGCATGTAGGAGGGACCCATCATTGGCTAGAATAATTTTATATAAAAAAAATATGACGAGAGTTAAATTAGGACATGTTTGGACATTTGATATGAAATTATGATATAAAATTATTTAATATGAAATTAAAGTTTTATTTAGACATGCAATTTGAATTTTTTTAAGTTGTATTTATTCTCATAAACAGGAAAACTTCACAAGTTTTGAAAACTATTAAATTTTTCCTAATTCTTATAAAATGAGCAAATCATAGTTCATAAATAGGATTTCGTGACATCCTAGGACATTGCACTAATAATGCCTTTTATAAGTAATATTTGTGATTAGAAACTTTCAAATACACATAATTTTATAAAAATTCACTAGTTAACAATAATAGTAACTAGTTATTCTTTAATATGATCCTAGTACAAACAATTTATTCAGGCCAAACATGAGTCTTTTTTTCTTGCAATATTTAAAATGAAGATATTTTTTCAAATAGAAACTTATGGATCAAAATTTATATTTAAAAAGTTAAAACCATGATTTGGAATCTCAAATCATGATTTTTTTCGAGAATTTGGGATCTTATCTCATGATTATCTCATGAAAAATCATGAGATAATCATGAGATGAAATTACATGTCCGAATGCTAATTTATCTCATACTTTCAAATGATGAGATAAAATCACATATACAAACGCTAGCTTAGACGATATTTTGACCGCCAAAAAATAGTCCTGGCGTCGTTATTAGAAAAAATTCTAAACATCAATTTTTTTTGTAGAAGTGCAGCACTGAAAAGTTAATAAACGAGGTTCTATTTAAGTGTGATGTTGTAGCAGAGGCGTTGAACTAAACGGTAGCCGTGAAGTATTTGCATTTTTTATTATAATTAATTAAAATATTATTTTATCATATTTAGATATCTAAAATAAAAGTGAATCTCAACCATGTATTAGTAGAATTGACGCATGTCATAAATCAGTACTACCATTGAACAAAACTGGACAGAAATTCACTGGAGTGGATCTCATCCCTAATTAATTACCCTACTACTCCTTAAATTATTGTTCATTATCTTGATATTTACTATGTGGAAAAAATTCTACACATAAATAAAAGATGATTTCTTCCTTGTGTTGAGTGAATGAGAAGTATTATATTGTGTATGTAAAAACAAATTGTATTATGTTTATAATTTGAGGTCGGTGAAGTAAAAGAGATAGTTGAGACAGAGAAAAATATTCTAAGTCTTTAACTTATTCACTACAAAAGAGAGTAATTTTATATTAAAGGAAGGTGTTTGATCTTACTGGTGAAATGTGAACTCTTTAACTAGTTAGGAATTATCGGGTTGTTGTATTCTGGAGAGGAAAAATCAAGAGTTATACTGCTCGATCGATGAAGATTATATCGCAATAGATTTGAATTCTTGCGCTTCAACATGAAAATTATTTATTTATTATTTTTCATTTTTTTTTTACTTTTAGCTGTAATAGTATTCTTACCGACAGTTCTTAAAAACGAAAATGAAAATAACACTTGATGAATAAGTTTTTTATGCACAACTTTTGAAATTTTCAAGTGAAACAACTCGGAAGAGCCATACGTACCATAAGCAATGCATTGATATGTTTATCAGTGAAACCATTTTTAACCAAAGCATCTGTAAAATCTATAGCATCCAAAGAAGGTTGACTATTTGATCTTTCTCTTCGGTCTTGAACAACGCCAGCCCAAACAACAGAAGTTTTATCGAACAAATTCATGATTTTCTTGTACGTTCCTTGGAAATTCGAAGTGCAAATTACATCCAAAATAGGAAACATATCTGCTAACTCTTGGGTGGCACCCGTCTCAGTGAATTTACGCAGGTTTTCCATCATTTCTTCACCCGCTCCTCTGCCTTTGAAATCAATCAAATCCATTGAAAGTAGCAAATTACCCAATATGTTTAAAACTGTCACGAAAATTACATCCCTAATCTTAATCACTTGGCCTAATTGTGCTTCAGCCAAATATTGTATCATTTCCATGACTTTTTCCTCCCTCGTACTTACCTGTGATTCCAGTGCTTTTGTAGAAAACAGGGCTCCCCTGTATATGGTTCGGACCCTTTTCCAATTATCGTCACACTCTTCTAGAAATGCAGTTGACAAGTTGTGGACTATTGATTCCTTGACTCGGACGACACGTGAAACGTAACGACCAGAAAGAACACGATCATGCGTTTTGAGAACCTCGGCAGCAGCTGCAGGGGATGACGCAACGATCACGAGTCGCGTGCCGAACCTTATGGACATTAAGTCAGGACTATGAGATTGAGCTAGCTTTGCTAGAGTAGCATGAGGACGTGTTTTACCAATTTGGAATAGGTTACCTACAATTGGCCATGGAAATGGACCTGGAGGAAGTGGTAATTCTTTTCTTGATGAATATATGTACTTCAACGTGATTACAAGGACTAAAAATAGTAGAATTGGAGTGACTAAATAATCAATCATCTCTATTGCTTTGTAGCTTAACCGGATAGGCTGCTACTTTTTGTTGTCGGAGTTGGAATGAAATAGTACTACATTATATGTAGCTCCTCTGGCCGGGAGACATAAAGTGTATGACTTTCTTCTTTCTGTGAATACACCACCTTTTTTTCTATCTTAAGTGTGAATACACATTAAAATATACATTAATGACTTTTTCTTCCAATAGGAGGATAAATTATTCCACCTAGCTATGTCTTTCTTCCTTTTTTCCCCTTATATTCGGAACTAGTGTTAAGAAAATTAAAACTTACAGTTCATCTGTAGATTTTCCAAAGAACGAAAACGAAATGAAAAGGAAAGAAAAACATCACCTAGCACAATTTGCGAACAAAAATAACCAATAGAGATACATACATTGTAAAAGATCCTAATGTTTATCTTAAGTGACTTTGTATCCACTAAAAAGAAGTTACTGGTACGTGTCCCACACGTCCACGCCATAAGCAGCGCCACATTTCTTAATTCTTATCAAGGCATCCCTGAAACGTTTTACATATTAAAATTGGTTTTTTTTCTGGTAAAGATTTTTAGTCAACTTGATTGATCAGCTTAATGTATTATTATAGGAAGCTTACGATCCACATATACTCTTAATTATAATTTGAAGAATACGATGCCACTCTTCAAATAAAGGCTTTTTATTAAAAAATAAATAAGTAATTAAGTAATGCACCAGAAAGCATCTACTATCTGTCACTTACTATACATTATTTATTCAATTGAAGAATTTCTTTTTATTACTGAAGTTTTCCTTGATACAGGCCTGTGATGATACGCTATAAATTATTTAGTTTTCTTGCAATTGTTTGCATATGTTGCAATAGCACATCCCACATTATCATGACTAATGACGTGTTGAATTAAAAAAAAATCAATTCATCTAATGTTTTTGCTTTGAGGGTGCATGTATTAAGTCATGGATTTGTTGATGTATCACGGTAAAGGAATAAGAGTAGAAATGAGATCTCTTGGCCATTTACAAATTAAATAGAAAAAATAACATTTTTATATCTTTTATGTGTAAAAATAAAAAAATTTAATGTGTAAAAATAAAAATCTCTAGCAAACGAACACACAACTAAAAAAAATAAAATGATATGGCTTACAAAACCAATTCTCTCAACAGAAGTATAGAATTTAATGATGATTCATGGAGAAAATAACAAAAATGGTCCCTTGTGTTTGTGGTAGGTTCAAATTAGTTCCTTAAATATACTCCTAGCAGTTTCAATCTTTAAGTTTGCCAAATGTCAAAAGTGAACACTTTTAATATCTATCAAATATTTAGTAAATTTTGCATCATTTGTCTTCTTGATCAATCTCTACAGAAATGGAGGAGCAGGTTTTGGAATTGGCAGCAGAATTTTGGATCCTCAACCACCTTTTCCTCATCTCCCTCCTTGCTCGCTTCTTGAACCTTATCCTTAGTGAGCACTACCTCTTTACCAGCAAAAAATGGTGTCTCAGCCTGTATAACATCATCAACTACAATGGCCTCTGCTTCAACCCTTTTTCAACCTCTAATTAGAGAAACTTACTGCTTCGTGTAGTTATTTCTAGAGGTAGAACTTTGTACGTTACTTTTTGAAATCACAACTGCATTGTTGTGAAATCCCTGTTCATATCTCCTACGGGAAGATCTAATTGTTGTATAGAAGCGATTTGAGAACTTATAATATTTGTTATATTTCGGATGGTGTTATCGGATCGCTTCTGATTCTGCAGAACCCTTTCTAACAACTTTTCAATCTTGAACTGCTCTGATCATGAGAAGGATGCTCATGCCGCTGTGGTGAATTAGATGTTTGCCCTTTAGGTGTTCTACTTACCATAGTTACCCTTGATGCTGGCCATCCTAATTTTGATAACTCTATCCCTGGTTACCCTGCCATTGCAACTGAAATCTCAATTAATTTTGGCAGTTTGAACCCTGGTAGTTCTATCGTTGATAACCCCCTTGAGCATGCTGACATAATTTATTTTCTTAAATTGAATCAAATTAAAGAAGCCTCTGGATAAGGACTCTCCAGTTGTGCATAATTACCTGTGGTATTGCATAAATCTCCTTGACCATGTTCACTTTCTTCAAACTGTTTTCAGTGAACCTCTTGGTCAAAATGTCAATGTTGGTGGCCATATTGGAGATCAATTGATCTCTCTCTTGGTTTTCTTTAATTAGCATCGTCAGAGAAGGAGTCCTATTTTTTTTTATCATTGTTAGAGTCACCCTAATACTAGGTCTGGTTGTACTTTGTCACTTTGTCCAATAGATTAGCGACCCTAATGAAGGTTTTGTTTATGAAACAACCCTCAATCGCATTTGTTTATTATAAATTGGTTCAATGGATCCAACCCCGTATAAAACTTTTTCAGAAGAATATTTTATGGAAATTCATGATTCAGTGACCTCAACAAATACTGTTTAAAGCATTCCCATGCCTCAAATAGATGTTTCCCTGGAATCTGCTTTAAGTAAAACATTTTTTAACTCTATTTTTTTACTTAGAGAGAACCACTTCTTGAGAAAACCTTGACCAACTCACCCCATGTATGAATGTAGTTTGGTGGCAAGCCGTGAATTTAACTTCTAGCTTCACCAGCAAAGGAGTACTTGAAAACCCCCAGTCAATAAAGCATTCTCAAAAATGTGATTCTTCTTATGATTGCACACATACCCAAAAAATTATTTAAATGCTGATGGGAATAATCGCCAGTAGAGTTGTGGAACAACCCTCTCAGCTTTCAGCATGGTGTAGATGTTTTCCTCAATGTTGAACGAGGTGGAGTCAACCCTGGGGTGGAAAAATGTCATTAGATGTCAGAACGCAACACACATATAGAATTCAATAAAATTAGCAGATGAATTTATATCATGACTTCACCCAATATATAATCAACAGGATAAATCAATAACATCAAGCCACACTTCGTACCACTCTTCCTTACTTTATTCCTTTTCCCTCAAAAAACTCCTTAAGGAGAGAATTATCTTTCTTAATTCAATTAGAACTTAGAAATTATTACTAAATATTCTATTTCACTTTCAATAGTCCGACAACCTCTAACATAATTATAGACACTTAACATCATCAAGATTACGCACACTCATTATCACCACTTGACAATTTAACTTATCATTAAATATTACTCGTACGTTTCCTATCATGCATTATCGATTACTCATCCAGAACCCAAATTGACCTAGCAACAAGCACAACAACATATAAATCTAATCTCAGAAAATAGGAAATAAATTAAGGACTCAACCAACCAATTGAGGAAATAAATTAAGGACTCAACCAAAGAGTCCACAACATAGGTAGTGACCAATTATCCAAACACCTCAATGTCAACCAATCAGGAACACATAAGTCACCTCACCAAATATAATGAGTCATAACAAATCCTGCAATATAATACAGTTACATTACAAAACATGAATCATGTCCACACTAATTCCCCAACTATCAGGTTCTGTATCTCATCAGCTTCACTTAAGCCGTGCCTCAAGTCATAATAATCACTCATCTGTACACACATGCTAAAGGATTTTATTTTTGCCTAATTAGTAATGACCTACAGGGGACAATCTAGGATCCATGTACCATACTGACATGGTACCTGCTCCACTAAATAATTGCTCATTCATAAGCTAACATCGGACTCGAGCCACTCCAAAATATAATAGTATGTATATTCTTCATTCTTTCAACATATCTCAGTATGTTCTCTTACTCAATTATCTGTCATGATATTACCAACAAGTACACAAAATATAATAAGCGCACTTCATAATCATAAGTCATTTAAAGACAGACTTCAAATAATTATAAACTTAGTTATGCAAGCATTGTCAAGACAAACACATATTATGTCCAAAGACCAACTAACATGCTTATCAATTCAATAATACATACAAGAGACTATATTAAGTCTGATTCCACATAGACACATCAAAAGTTCCTCTTGATTAATTAGTGACATTATCATACAAGGACCATTACTTCCATTTCTATATGTGAGGACTCATCTTTAACATTATTATCATAATTATGAACACCACATCATTAGCATTTTATCAGACAGTTGTCGATATTCAATGTACAACACAATCCCTAAGCTATTTCACTTTCCACTACGTATATTCATTTACTCATGTTCCTCTTAGAACATGTACATTATGACACTTCTTCACACTTTATATCAAGACCACGAGGATAAAATCACCTCAAGGTGATCACACCATCAATAACACACACAACATTTATATCGATTTTAAGATTCCTTTTAACCCTTAATTTTTTTAGCCCGGGTTAATAGTTGCATTAGCATGAGGTTTCTTCACCTCTATTCTCATTATTATCGTTCAATTTAAGATCACATGATAAAATTCAGATATATCTTTATATATTTACACGTATAATCCTTTTTTTAAGTTTTTCTAAGCAATATCCATCCAAGCTCTATGCCCGAAGGCCTAATCATGTTATCTTCCGTCAATTCTATATAGTATATGCAATTCGCTAATCAAATTCTACTACTCATTAAACTATAACCTACCTCGATGCCAAGCTACTGTTGTAAGATGCATGAAATCTTGCTCCATGCTCTCGATCCAGAGTTTCTAATGGAGAATCCGTGAGGAAGACGATGGATCTATGTTTCTTTGAGAGTCTTTGCTCTCCGTTCATAGTGATCGACCTTAGAATTAACCCTAGGAATATTTGTAAGAGAGAACTCTGTTTTATGAGAGCTGAACTCGAAATCTATATAAAATTTGGGATTTTTTCTCGCGGGCTTTTGCTGTAACGGTTATATCCTCACTGCAGCAAACTTGCTATAAAGGAAAGAGGGCCGCTACGACATATAACACTGGTCGATCTCATATTTTTTGACTATATTTTGTTTGACATTTATTAAATGCAAATGGTTGCTTTCTCAAACAAAATTTATATTAGAAATTTTTTAAATTCTTACATTTATCACGAGAATTTCAATAATTATGGGATGGGTCATTAGATCAGATACCAATTAAACAACTATTCATCCCCAAACGAACACAAGTGACGTGGGAGTAAAAGAGTAGAACTTTGAAAGAGATTATTTTTAAGGACACTTCATTCAATATTTACTCGACTCAATTGCCCACCTTATCGAATCAAATAATATATTACACTAAGTCCTTCTATTGATGCCCCTTGGAATAATAAAGTGTAGAATTAGGATTTACGCATTAATTGAATTACTTTTCTCATAATTTTCCAGCTTGGAGAAGAATTTCATTTATGGGTTCTCATAAGGACTCACAAACTCTAAAGAGTAGGATTAAGCATCGGCGTATAATGTGAATGAGATCATAACACAAGATGCTACATCGAGGGGATTCTCGCCGTAGAGAGCCTGCTACAGCGAGAAATGGACTACTACAGCGGAAGACACACTACTGGAAATTAGGCCTATTGCAACACATACAAAACCGTTGCAATAGACCAGAAAACCATAGCTATAGATGTATTGCTACGGTTTCAAAACTGTTTCACCAGGTCGCGTGGCAATAGCTCTAATGCAACGGTTCTTGTGACGGCGTTACAAACCGTTGCTATAGCATGGGCTATTGCAACGGTTATTACTATCTCTACCATAACATTTTATTTGGCATCAATTGCAACAGAATGAACCGTCGCCATAAGACTTTTATGCAACAGTTGTATAATCTATTGCAGTTAGATAATGTATTACCACAATTAATTTTATACTATTGCAACGCTTTCTTGATTAGTGCTATAATTTTTTTGGTCACATGAGAACACTATATTGACGGTTTAAATTACCTAATACAATAGTTTACAAGATGTTACAATAGTATTATTGCAACAATTCCAATTATCTATTGCAACAATATAATTTGCTACACTAATATACATAGCCTTGTAATTATAAGTAAATATATACTAATAAACTCTAATACATGATAATTGATATGATTCAAAAAATAAAACCATTCATCAACAATGAAACCATTCAACATTCATATTTCAAATTGTACGTCCAAAATAAGCTAGCCATAGTAATTAATATCCAATACTAAAATAGTTATATACGACACAAGTTTCATAATGTTCCGGTCGATATAAAAAATATTCTAAAACAAATTTCAAAAACCATCCAAATCTTCTTAACTAAGACCTTTAATGCCTTCACCTTTCGTTTCTTCATTTTCTCCACCTACAAAAAAAATTATGTTATTGATCTTTGGGAATATGATGTGCAAATATACTATCTGTTTGGTAATTAACCTATGATGTAAACAAGAGATTAAAAACTTTTGAAAATTAACAAAAGGTCAAGACTTGATAGATACACAAAGAGAAAATCAACAGCAGACAACAATTAAATATTATGACCAAACAATCGTATAGGGAGTAGAAGAGTTTTGTGTTTTACAAAATGGTGCATAACATAAGCTGGAATATTAGAACTACTATTGGTATTGCCTTCCCTAAATGTGATACTACAATGGCTTGTCCCAAGCTCTGTAGACTTGTGGAGTCTCTCATAGACCAAACCTTAATACTAAACAATATTGATGATGGTACTTACATGGAAGGAAAAGGAACCGCATGTATGTGGGGATCATTAGAGATGATTCTGGCAGTTAATATGATCAGTGCCTTTTCTGTACCTATTGATTTCAGTAGTAATAATCAAGCTGAAGCTATTGCAGCCAAGTTTGGTGTTCACTGGTGTTCACTGGTGCATAAGCTTAAGTATAAGGAAATTCACATAAGAAGTTGACTCTATGTTGATTGCCAACTTTCTAAAAAATCACAAGACTGATAATAGGAAGTTCAATCAGATCATTGAGACACAATACAGATCATAGGACAAGCTGAGATACAAATAATTTATTACTACAGGGAAGCAAACCAAGTAGCGGATGATTTAGCGAAGATAGCGACAACTCTGGCTACGGCCAAGTACTACAACTCTTTCCGTCAATTGCCTAATAGATGCAAAGGCCCTTTTCAACTTGACTAGTGGCAGTTGCCAAGTTTTAGGATTAGATATGAAAAGTCTAAATTTTTTGTAAGTTGAACTTTTTTCTTCCGATTGTTTAGGGCCAAGATAACTCCTTTTTGCTGTAATATCTTGGCCATTGAGTATAGTGTTATCCCTGCTTTTGTATCCTTTGCTGATTAATGAAAGCAACCCCCTGTTTAGGTGGTTAAATTAGGGGGGGAAAAGTTCCTCCCCCCTCCCCCCAAAACTCAAAAAACTGCCAACCTTAGCAAATAAAGATATGCTACAACAATATGGTGCAAGGAACATTTTGAGTACATGCTAGACAAATTCTACCTTGCTGCCACTGCCAATAACTATATAGCAATTTAATTTTTTTAATTACTTTCAAGTGTTCAACCAACATAATTATATTAACACTAGCAAGTATAATCATCAGCAATGACATTAGCTTTAGCTTTCTCTTCCGTGTCAAACTGCAACATCATCAACACCACATCCATAAATTCCCCACTCAAACACAATGTCTTAAATTACTTTTGTTTTTTTATTTTTGGTAACTGTCATTTCATTAATCACTTAAATTATATTTCTAAATATAAAAAGGTAATACTGTCTGGAACAAAGGGAGACCAATTTCCCCATAATCAAATATATCGGATGATAAAAAATGAAAATGGAACATTTTGAGTACATGCTAGCCAAATTCTACCTTGCTTCCAATAACTATATAGCAGTTTATTTATTTTTAATTACTTTCAAGTGTTCAACCAAGATAATTATACTAACACTAGCAAATTTTTGAATTTTCAAAATCATTCTTCCAAGCAAGCTTAAGATTAGAATATATGGCGATTTCGACAATTTTTGGAGAACAAGGCTAACATTTAATGTCAACCTCTTTCCCTCACTCAACAGCGCCCCCCCCCCACCCCACATACAGTAAATCGTGTTTGAACTTAAGTTTGAATTATGAAGAAGACCAAATAATCTGTCAAAGTATCTACATCCATAATTTACTACTTACAAAATCAAGAAAGAATACAAAGAATATGCTCAGGTTTAAAAAACATAATAAAATGCAGACACATGATCATTTGAACAAGAAAATGCAATTCTAAAATGAAGCCCATGGGAAAAAAAGGCAGCAGTTGTAGCAGTCTTTTGTGAAAGAAGAAGATGATGATGAAGAAGAATTCTACATTAAACTCTCACTACTTTCCAGTAATATTATTGAGGCTCAACCTCTCTAACCAGTGATACTCAAAACAATCTTCTGACATCGATTAATGGTTATTCTAAATCAGCCAGGCACCATGAACTAACAAAAAGTAAACCCACATGCTATTTTCAATAGAAGTTTCATATGAGAGGGGAGGGAATAAAAGTTCCAAAAAGTAAATTCACGTGATATTTTAATGCTTAAAACTGAGTCTTTTGACATAGACAAATGCTTAAAACTCATTATTCTCACAACATGAGAGGTATAATCCAGTAGTACAAATTTTCAAGCAGCATTTTCACCAAAGAAATACCAATAGTACAACGTAGCAGTCTATTTAGTAGTAGTAGTAGTAGTAGTAGTAGTAGTAGTAGTAGTACTAACCTTGAAAAGAGGAGGTTTCTTCAAAGAACGAGAACGAGCACAAAATTCTAGCATGTTGGGGTCAAGTTGTAATTCAGGGTTCAGGCGTTAAAGTCTGCGATGAGGTTAATTGCAATTTGTTGTTGCATAGTATCCTTTTGTTCCTTGATTTTTTCCAGCATTGTTTATTTCATCCTCTCTTCTATTTCCTCCAATCTTTGTTGCACCAGCTCATCCGTAGAGGATATAGGATCTCCCACATTTTCTTTCAATGATGTTTTGGTAACCCCACGTCCATACAATCTTATATGACCTGGATGCTCAGGTCCCATAACTGATGCAAATGCATCAACTGGCTGAGTACCATTTTCACTTTCTTGAGTTTGAAATCTCTCCATTTCATCCTACAAATACATTTCAAGAGAGAGAATTTAAGTAAATATAACTGAGTCAATAATCAAGAGCAAACAAATGATATCAACAAACATTAAATTGGAAAATGTCATACAATTTTGCAAATTGTATCTCTATATGATTCCTTGTATACTCTATTAGGCTTCCTTGATCGTGTGTCCGCAAAGATGTCCTTTCTTGACACAACACCGCCCTTTTCTTTCTTTATTTCCTGGTTACATGAAATTTGACGTAATGATCTTATCGAGCAAGGCAACAAATTCATATTTAATAAAAAGTTAGAGAAAATATCAAATCTCGCGTATTAAAGCAAAACTTCTCTTGCCAACAGTGTGCAGATACTTCAACTTTTTTTGATTCTCAGTATTTGTACGAGATGTTTTCTATAATATTATGCCATCATCATATATATAAACAATAACACCAGTACTTTGTTAGTATGTTAAGATATATTGTAACCAATCAAAAAGGAGAATGGACTAGTTTCTTGAGCTTAGTTTACATACAATAAAATATAGCAATAAATACATCTTACTCGAGCTTCATCGGAGTTCCAATAATCAAGGAGAACATTAAATTCAGATTCTGAAACATAATCAGGCCTTTTCTCTATTCGAACTTTGTCATTGGGATATCGTTTATAATGGTGTTGCTTCAATCGACTCTTAAAAGTTCTCCAAGCAGCTTGAATTATTTTTAAAGCCCATTTCTTTCCAACACTAGGAATGTCATATTTCTCCTACAAATTAGTGTAATTGGGTTAGTGCAAAAAATATAAAATATCTTCAATAAAAAAATAAAAAACATTGAAACTCCAAACCTTGAAATATGTCCACATGTCCTTCTTTGTGTTCACTTTCTTCCAAGTCTTTACATTAAGAGGACAAAAGGTCGAATTCCTGGCCAATGTGCCAAGGAAGCTGCTTAACTCTTGTACAACTGATACAATAGGACCAATTGGTTGGTTGTCCTCATTTAACACGATCAGTTTACGTTCAGTCCTACCATGTACACTTTGCATTTGTGTTATACCTTTCTTTTTTTTTCAATGGAAGGGCCTACAATAATTATGAATTAGAGATAATCAGTAAATCATTAACGTTAGTTTAATTCATGATTGAAATGTATATATTCTTGCCTTGTTCCTCGGATTGTTCATTTATTTCATGAGTAGTAGTATCCAGTGATACTTGCTGCCCATTTTTAGGTATTTCTTGTGTTGCAGAAGAGGTAGAATTCAGTGACACGTGCTGCCAATTTTTCAAAACTACTTTTATTGTAGAAGAGGTGTTTTTATTGTAGAAGAGGTAGAATGCAGAGAAACTTGCTGCCCACTTTCAGAACTGTTTGTATTGCAGAAGAGGTAGAACGGAATAACACTTGCTGCCCATTTTTTGGAACTGCTTGTGCTGCAGAAGTGGCAGAACACAAGGACACTTGTTGCACTTGTTTTTGTACTTCTTGTGATGTAGGAGAGGTAGAACTCAGAGGCACTTGCTGCACTTGTTTTTTTACTTCTTGTGCTGCAGGAGAGGAATAATTTAATGACACTTGCTTCACTTGATCAAGTAGTTCTTGTACGATAGGAGAGGTAAAATACAGTGGCACTTGCTACACTTGTTCTCGCACTTGAGATCCTGTCGATGGACATTGTTGTTTTTCATATTTTGAACTAGCAGTCTGAATAGTTATTCTGGTTCCTTGTAGTGTATTCTTCAATGATGTAAGTGATCCAGCTGGGAGATATCTTGAACTTGCTACTTTTTTCTTTTTTGGTGGACGCCCATCTTGATTCATGTCTATTCAAAATTCTGTCAAGTTCAAACAAAATGCTATGGTTACAGGTTACTGTCTTCTGGACCAAACAGACAGTTGAAGCCTCAAAAATCAATTTTTAACAATAAAATTAAACACACCAGAAGACCAAAAAGGAAATAAAAAATTGTTATATTACAAACTAATCTCAATTGAAAACTATTAAACCCAACCAACGACAAAAAGAACAAAGAAGGCAGTATATATTACAAACTAAACTCAATTGAAAATTATTAGATCCAATCAAAGACAACAAAATGATACACAGAGAAACACAAGACGGGAAAAAAATAATATTCGTTCTTTCTTTTATGAAACTATAACACTTTATGTAAAAAGTTTTAAGTAGATGGTTGCTTGAACATCTGGAGACCAGAAACATTGATCATTTGGTTATATCCCCTCTTTTCAAGTAGATAATGAGACTGTAACAGTCTGTGTGATGGAACTATGCTGGAAACACAACAACATTTGTTTACTGATTGCAGGTGTACTGCTAGTGTGAAAGACTTGCTGAGTACATGGCTGGAAATCCAGCTACCAAACAAAGGGGTCTATGAAATAATTAAATGGATCAAGAGGAGAAGGTGGAAGCAATTTCAAAAGGAAATAATTGCAGCAACATGGGTCCTTTGGTCTACCATACCAAAGACTTATAGTCTAAAGACTCTTCCTTTTTTGATTAGCGTTAGTTCTTCTTACCATTGGTTTATAGTCATTAGTGTCTTTAGGCCTAGACTTACCTTGGGAGGTTTTGGCATAATGTACCCCTCCTTTGTATCTTTTGTTCATCTAAATATATAGGGTAGGGGTCAAGCCAAACCCCCACCACCTCAGGAGATCAGGGGACAAACTATCTCAAAGAGGGCCCTGATATCATGGAACACACTGTGCTCACCTAGATGTGTTGGAGGTCTTAACTTGATAAATCTTACATTGTGGAACAAAGCTTCTCTAGCTAAAAGTTACTAATTTCTTGTCCATAAATGATATAAGCTATAGATTAAGTGAGTTCATACTTATTACATAAAGGCTCATTAGATCGAGCAAATGAACATTCCTAATGAAGCTGGATGTTCAAGAAAATATTTGAAGCCAGAGAATCAGTTATTCAGTTGCTATAACCTATAGTGCAGGATAAAATTAAATGATTACTAGACAAATTTATTTACAATTGTTACAAACATAAAGAGTACATGTTTTGTTCATGTTTTCAAACTAATTTTATTCTGTTACACACTAAGGGAAAATCTTAGAGAGCTTATGTTTTCAAACTGGTTTATATGAATCGAAGTTGTACATGCTCTATGGAATGGAAAGAAATTAAGAGGTGTTTGAAAGAGTTAGCAGATCATTGCAGAATTTGCAACTATGTCCTTTCTAAGTTGATAGGTTTTGTTCATTTTTTTTTCAAAGAAAAATTATTTATTCACACCAAAACAATTGCACACACAATATTCCACATCTTAAAACTTCAAAATTTAATTTAACAAGTACATTTTATTTATCATCATCAAAACAACACACCGTCAACACATGATAATGCAAAAGTAAGTTGAACGGGACAACTGAATTTAAAAGACAACTCGAATATAATCGAACGACGAAACTCAATTTTGTGAAATTTTCACACCCTGGATATAACTGTTGTTTCCCTTCCTCCAACAATTTAAAAAATTTCTCCGTATCTTTGGGTAATCCCTCTCCGACTCCTTCCTCATGCCCTATCTCAGCCTCAATATTTCTAAATGTATCATGAAGTAGTCCATCAATATCGTCATGCAAATTAGAACATTTATCATCCTTGATTGGATGAGATGTATTTATCGAGGAAATCCCTTCTCCATGAAAAATAAATTTGGTGTAACCATCAACATACCCTTCATCAAACAAGTGATCCTCCACCACATGTCTATAATGCCAATAGCGATTCTTGCACTTTCTGCAAGGAAATAATATCTTATTTCCTTGCAAAGCTCGTTCAAATGCCTTATTAAGAAAATTGGTCACTCGTTTATTATACTCATCCATCCATCTGAGGCAGTTCATTCAACTTTTATCATCATTATCCATTAAAATTCTATTAACACAAGAAAATCACCAAAATTAATATTCATGCAAAGCTAAAATTTAAAGTCAGTATCTAGATCACTTTAGCAGTAACTGGCCCAAAATAGAGAAAAAATTCTAGACATCAAAATTTAGATCCCTGAACATGAAGTTCTGTCAAAAAATAGGAAGTTATAGACATTCTCATCCAATTTTGAATCCTTTTCAATCCAACAAATAGCTTCAGATCGCATATGAGGGCATTTGATTGATTGTATATGCGGCCTTTCTGGATAACTGAAAATAGAAGACTACAAGAGGATAACTTCTAAATTTCTGAAGTGGAACTTTAAAGTTAATAAAAGAATCAAATACTAATTTTTGACACATCCACTATAGCTAGATTTTAGAATCTAAATTGTGCTATTACTTAGTTTATGAAATGCACCTTATTGTAAGATAATACTCTTTGAGTTAGAATTGAGGAGGTGGAAAATTTTATCCTAACAAAAGAGAGAAATAACTAAAGAGATTCTATAAAACAGTTCACATAAATCAGATTTAGGTGATCCTCTTTTTGATATTTCTCTCGCCTACAATTACCATCTCATTTTGTTGATTATTGGAACACTGGACATTCCTGCTAGCAATTTTGCTATTTTTAACATTTCACTAAATCAAAACTTAATCTAGAGCTAAACACAGGTGCAGACATGGATGTATCAAAGCATTTTTTAGTTCCAATAAAGATAACTTGGTTCCCTATAATCCAATTAATCAAGCTTTAGACATTAGAGTGATTTAACAAATGAAAAGTTAATTTGAGTAAGAAACATCAAATGAAAGTTTTAGTTATGAATAAGAGGACATTGAAGAAGGTCCAAGTATGAGGAAATCAAAAGAAGAGGTGATTAATTATATTATATTAAAAGTGGAAAGCTCCAAAGTGAAAAGTTAGATTACCATTTTACCCCTATACTAAATTAAAAAAATTATAAATCATTTAATTATTTATTAGTTAAATAATAAATAATATTTTTTTTACCTTAATGCTGAATTACAGTGCAGTTATGAAATAAGAAGCTTAATAGTCAGGTTTAATTACTCCTTAATCCTTATTTTAATGATCTCATGCACATGTGAGTAAGTAAGAAGTTTAAGAGATTATACTCCTTAATCCCTGTCTTAAAGCGGAGCACACGTTCTGGTTGGTAAAGAGGAAACTTAGCTTAAATATACGTTAGAAAAATTTTTCAAGTTTTTTTTTTTTTTTTCATAATGTAAATATACGTTCTTCTAAATGCTACTGCTAATAATTAATATATATAAATACACCCAATCATTAATGACATTTCATAATAAATAACCATGATTATAATGATGATGTTGAGTCTCTTGACTCTCTTCCATTTCCTAAAAATTGACGGATCAATTTTGCCCTTTTACAATTTTTTTTTAATTACCTCTCATAATGATTAGTTGATGAACTTAACATGTATAGGAGGTGTAATTTGTGATTCTTCAACTGGAGTGAAACGGAAAATGAGTACTAATAAATATAGTAACAATGACATATAAACTTCCTCTGTTTTTTTTTTCAGGGGAGTAAATTTGATTAATCTCCGGAGTTAAATTAAATTAGATATATTATTTTAATATTTTAAATTTTAAATTTAAATATTTAAAAACTATACGATAAATACTATAAGTTACAGTTTTTTCATATCAATATGATGAAAAAATACATGTTGAAATATTGGTCAAAGTTCAAATTGTTTGACTTATCAAAAAGGAAATTGTAACAAGTATTTTAAAAGAGAGGGTACTAAAACAAAAAAAATAGAAAGATTAAAATAACCCTCAAAAGGTGAACGACTATTTTTCCCTTCATCTAAACATGTACTCCTATTATTAATTAATATAGAATAATATAAAAAAAAAATTAAAGTTTGCTCTGAAATTATCGTGAATTTATATATTATGGTGCAAGTTTAAAATAATAAATAGACCAATTAAATAAAAAAACGTGCATATACATTGTATTAGGAGCAACTAAAAAGTTTGTGATGTTTTGAATTCTAAAAAGATATATATCTACACATTCTAAGCCTCAGTTTCTCCAATTTCTTCTATCCTAAAAGTCTGCGAAAAAACACTCATAAAGCCATGCACAACAACAATATAATTTTTAAAAAATCAAACAATGTTGAAATTGTTTGCGATGAGAGATTTTTAATTCGTTTGAAGATCTACAATTATCATATCGATCAACTTCAATCGCCTATTTCGAAAAACATATGCTATTCTTCATCTACCTCTTGAAATTGATTATCTGCTTCACGTTCGTGTGTTATTTTCAACTTTCAACTATTCAGTGCACAACTTTTCTACTTCATATTAAACCTATGGATAGTGAGGTTTTCATTGTTTTTAATCTTTTTTACAACTTTGCTTTTAAGTTATTTATTTTTAGTTATCAATTTGTATATTTTTTGCTATATGAAATTGATTCAAAGTTTTGAGTAGATTCTCAATTCAACTTGTATCATTATTTCACGTTTTGCTACCTTTCCAACCAATATATATATAAGATAGAGTACTCAATTATTCTCTTTACCTTCAACAGTTCTTAAGAAGAATACCACTACTTACTAAAATTGTTATTATGACTATTAAACATCAAGCAAGATACCAATATTTTTTCCCCGAATTTAGTAGATTGCTGATTTGTGGTATTGCTGGTTTTGTATCTACAACTTCCAGATGAATTTGAGTCAATAAGGTGGTCGATTCTTGCATTCAAATTTAGTTCTTTAAAGTGTCACACAGTGACAAACGAAGATAGAGTAATGTTGATAAGTTGCTCGCTTTTTTAATCAAAACACGACAATTAGTATATGTTGGCACATAATATACATTTGAATATTATTCTTGCATGACAAACAAAAACCTCTTTACATTTTCTATTACTCATTACGCGAATGTGTTTCATAAAATATATATAATATCGTTCGAATGAGTTGATACATATTAACATGGGAAACACGTGCAACGCACGTGCCCAAAACTAGTATCTTAATAAAGTCAACGCACGTGCCCAAAACTAGTATCTTAATAAAGTCATATAGTGCTTCTGGATAAGTACTGAGCAGTTTAAAGTGAGCAAATGAATATGAATCAGCAGAAAGTTGAAGGTGACCTTTTCTTAAGACATTCAAAGAACAACAAGAACAAAGAAGGCATATTACCAAGCACTATAAAATAATTAATTCATGAAACAATGGGTAGACAAAAAAGCAAATAAGATCAAGAAGTCAACATACCATAAAGATGAGAGTAATCTGAAAAAAAAAATGAAGACCATACCTCTAAAATGTCCAACTGTAGAATTTCTCCTCTTCAATTTCTTCCTCGAGTCAAAACTGGACAAGCTTGAGTAGCAATTAGCTCAACCTAATCCAGTGATACAAGAGACCTAACTTATACATGTCCAATGATGGTTCAAGAGTTTTAAGTATAAAGAAAGACAATTTTATATCCACACTAGAATAAAATATTAAAAGGCATCGTAGCACCATAAGTACAGGTTGCAAAACCTTTTTTGTCTAAAACATCCCCACTACCTACTATCCTAAAAAATGGCACAAAGTTCAAATACTTTTAGGTTCAAGTATTTTCTTTGCTCCTCCACCCCCTCCTCGATTGGCTGAAAAACCAAAAGAATAGTTCACTGCCATCAAAAGGTTCTGTCAATCCCCGACTCCCAACTCAACAACTTTTTAGCTAACATCCATGGTTATTCATATATGTTGATCCAACCATTTAACCCTTGAACACACCAATAATATATTGACAACAAGCTACATGTGCATTATTGATTATGGTCTAAGTTTTTTGATTAACCAAGGAGTTCATGGTCCAATTAAATCAGTTTGAAATGCCATAGCAACAAGAACCAAATCAATTGAATGAAGATATTAAGGTCCGGAATGATGTTTCTCTCTCCATATGCTGCTGCACCCAATGTCGGATTCTCCAAAAATGTTCTCCTTTTGGAGGATCAATAATATTTTTTAAAGAGTCCGACCAACATAGGTCAAGAATAGCTCTTCTAAACAGAACTATCAATAATCTACAAATTCTATATGAAAGAAACTATGAAGTATATGAGAGCAACTACTGAATTTTTATCTATTGAGAAACTTTCCCTCATTCAACTATAAACTTGTACAGCTAACTCAATTATCACAGAAATAAGAAAATAGGCGACAATTTTGCACAAACTATATGGAAGTGTAAAAGGACCAACTAAAATAGTGAGGATTCAAGTTCCTTGTATTATCGGAAAGATGGAAACTATTTCACACCCCAACTATGTATCTGACCCTTTAGGTTAGTTGTTCCAAATTCCTTATCTATCTCATAAAGTAATAAACCTCCATGGCCACATTAAACTAAGCTATTAAGCTGTAATGTTAGTATATCAGGAACCTATATATATAGTTAATAAAAAAACTCAAAACATGACATACTAATGCAGTAAAATCCTAAATCTGGACAAAAATCAACAAATGCACAAAAATTTATCAATCTATTAGCCTACTTCCCTCTTAAATCTGTCCCATAAAGCCACAATATTTCATGAATCCAATCCACCACCAAAAAAGAACAATAAATTTTCTCTACTTCTCAGATATCAAATTTCCACACTTTCGATCTATAAATAGAAAACAAAAGAAATAACCAAAACCATAAAAATAAAAACAAATGATATGAATTTTCTCTGTATAGAGTTCAAATTTCACATAATCTCAATCACACACGACATTCAAAATTGTTCATGAGAAAAAAATCAAAATTTCCATAACACAAAACACACAATTCACCCAGAAAATGATGTTCTAATCAAATGCAAACATGAAAAGAACGAAACCCCATAATAATAAACCACAGATCTTCAGACTTGGACTTATAAATAAATAAATAAATCTAAAAATTCAAAAAGAAACTAAGTTCAAACATGAAAAAGAAAATATACCCTTTTCAACAATTGAGAATTAAAGGAGAAATTGAGAGTCAAAATCAAAACGGTTATTGAACAAAATTTCTTGTTTCTAAGATACAGAAAAAGAGGATAACAACATGTAAAATTAACCAAAACAAATATGAGATAGAGAATATAACGCTTACCTTCTTGGAGAAATTTGTTACCTTCAGCGATTTAGAGCTCTGAATGACTTCGAGCTCAAAGTAATTTCATTATATAAGTAAAGCAGTGAGTAATGAAACAAGGTGACTGAGATTTCACTATCTTGAGCTTTGAGTACTGAGCGATTGAAGCTGTTTTGAGCGATTTTGGTGAAGATGAAAGTAGGGTTCTGAGCGATTTAGAGGTTTGAGTGTTCTGGGTATTATTTTGGTAAATGTTATTATTAATTTTGGGGAAAAAAATATAAGGAGGGATATAAAACACGCGTCAAATTTTTGGCGGGTTGAGCAAAATTAGTGAAAAAATATAGAGGGAAATAAAACCGTAGCAATAAAAAAGAACCGTTGCCACAAATTATCTATTGTAATGGGCTACGAAAATCGTAACAATAATGAATTCTATCGCGATGTATTAATAATTGCAATGGTTTAATACATTGAATGTAGTAATAACACTATGGACTTTATGCGACGCTTTTAACCATTGCAATATGGGTTCTATAGCAACGACTGTCAAACCGTTGCAAAAAAATCGTTACCATAGACCCAATTTCTAGTAGTGGCAGGACAAATTAAAGATTGACAAAGAGATTCATTTCCTTAATTTTGCAAAAACTTAACTCCCCTTCACTCGAAAAACCTCTCCACCACTTCCTTTTCTTCGATGATCTTCTAAGGTAAAACTCTCTTTTATTACATCATTTCATCATTTTAGTACTTCTAAATGCCTTGTTCATGCCTAAATTGCTAGATTTGATACAAAATTAGAGTTCTTTGGGGGGGGGGGGGGGAAGGGTTTGTTTTTCCTTTGTAAGGAGTAAATTCAAAGCATGCTAGTTCTTTTTATGTTCCTAACTTCCCTACATCGTTCTTCGTAAGATTTATGGAGTTCATGGTGTTTTAAACTCAAAAATGGAGTAGGGTACTAGAAGAAAGTTTCTAAAAATTTAGAGCCCTTGGGTATTAGTTTTGGGTGTTAACCACCATTAAAAGGAAGTATAAGCACCATGAATCCCACTATATTTCCCGATAAATTGAGAAAACAAAGAAAAATATCGAAACCACCATTTTTTGGGTCGGGGTTTCACTGGGGACGATAACTCTGATACAACAGAAGTTATATCGCTGTGGTGGGCTTGCCATAACGGCCATGACTCTGCTATTGCGGATAATTTTTTCCTTAGCAAGCTGATTCTTTCTATAGCGATCTCGTTGTAGCAAAAAGTTTTTGCTGCAGCTGAGGCCCTGAGGTAGAACCACTGCCTGGAGGGACTAAAAATTCCAAAACTAATTTCTTTTGGGTTTTTTGCTTTTATACTTAACCTCTTATTATTAATCATTGAAAATATTATCTAACACAACTTTTTCTATAGGTACTATTATCACTATGGCCAGAGATTGAAACATTCCATGTAAAAGGTTCATGAGAACTCAGTGTATGGGGCGGTATATGGAGCAGAGAGTTAGAGGTTTCACCCATGAGCAGGTTTTCTTGATGACGAGGGTGGAAGAGGATACACTGGGGTTATTTAACCGGCTACAGGAAATGGGGTGATTGCTACTGGTAGAGCAGGCCTATAGCTTCAATGAGAACTGGGTGAGGGAGTTTTATGCTAATCTCCTAAACATGGACTGGACTATCCTAGAACCAATAATTCACATCCGGGTCAGAGTGGTAGAAATATATGAAGCTCTGGGGTTGCCAAATCCCCTGGAGATTGAGTTTAAGGCAAATGAGGATGCTGACGATGGGAAGTGGCTGGTGAACACCCTTATGCTAGAGGACAAAAGGGCCACAACCCTTTGGGTCAACAACCATGTGTTGATTAATATCACTGACTTTACTCCCGATGCTGAAAGGTGGTTGAACATGGTTTCCCAATGTATTCATCCCACTGGTAACACTAGTCATATGATCAACCCCCGAGCATTAGTGGTGGCTTTCATCTTGGACTAGGTGACAGTGAATGAGGGGCCCCAGATTATGGATGAGTGGAGGTACTTTACAATATCGAGTACAAGAGATTTGCCATTTCCCTCTCTGATTACTACACTCTGTTAGCGGGCAAATGTGCCCCCAAGCGGGATGACATTACTATTATGTGTGATGTGGCCTTTAACCCATTGAGAGTGAAGGGCGCATCAGGACACAACAAGAACAAGAAAAGGAAGGTTGATACTGAGGGACGGAGAAGCAATGATTAGGGTTGTGGCAGAGCTGGGCTAGTTCTTCACAACCTTTGGACTCTTTTGAGCGCATAAGAGTGGACATGGCTACTATAAAGGACCTCATGCAGAGCTTGCCACAGCCTCCCTGTGAGTCCATTTCATCAAGTGATAGAGGTCCTTCAGAGGATTCTCTTACCCAGACTCATATTGAGCTTCAGGCAGATCTGGATGTTGAAAAGAAGAAAAGACACTCCCGAGACAAGATGCTAGTTCGAATATGGAAAAGGGCCAAGACCCTCGTCAAGACCCTAACTTCGGCTAAGAAGATCCCCAAGGTGAGCTTAGTAGTTTGCCTTCCTTAATGGGTTGGACAAAGAGGATTCTAATGACTCAAGCACTGAGAGTAATGGTGTCACGACCCAGACCGTTATGAGTGGCACCCACCCAACCCCCGGATGAGCGAACCAGTAGAGTTCAACCCTTTGCTTAGACTAACAGCCTAAACCAGTAAATGGAAAATAAACTGACAATTAAACAATGCAATAAAACTAAAGCTTTAATATATATCCTGCGGAAAATCCCTCCTAGGAACTGAAAGTCGCTGTACAAAACATCACTACCAATATCTAGAATATAGGGATGCAACCCCAAAAGAAAATATGGAAATAGATTTAAGTCCGAGACAAGTAGACTGCAACTCAAAAGATAAGCCCAAGGTAGCTTGATCAAACAGCTCACCTTTGAAGTCAGAAAATCATCGGTGCTAAAGATAAGGTCGCGTCTCAGCCGCTGGAAGATTTTCTGTAATCACCAAAAGAAAAGCAAGTGCAGTATCAGTACACCACCACTGTGTACTGGTAGGATCATCAGCCAGTTTTCAGATAAACAGTATATAAATAGTATGACAATATCAAGTAATAGGTATGGAAAACATGCAACAATATCAACAGACACACCTAGACTACCAGTCTCAACTTAGCTTGTTCCCGCATGAATCCACTTCCTATACTCTGAGCCACAACCATATACCAATAACAATACCTTTCCGTCTAGCCCAGACCCACCCTGGAATCCCCTCTAGACAACACAATAATCAATGAACAACCCGACCTAAACCAAGACCAACACATCAGTTCTACAGAATTTCCCCGACCTCTCAAGGGCCACCAAACCAATAACACGTTTCAATAAGCAGCCCAGTCCACTCACGGAACCAATATCAATCAATGCAACACAATAATAAAAATGCAATGATGCAACAAAAGTAAACCCGTACCAGGCGTGGTACCCATGCCAACCATTTGTTATACTCGTACCAAGCGTGGTAGCCGTGCCAACCTTTTGTTATACCCGTACCAGGCATGGTACCCGAGCCAACTGAATGTCAACAACTCACAGTCAAATAGATGATCAAACAACTTGTAAATCAACAAGCAAACACCCTTCAATCACACACTGTAAAGCAAGAACCTTAGACATTCTACACAACTCCCCTAAGCAATGTAATTCATACAAACACTTAGATATGAGTACAAAAATATACAACATTCACCAAAATCGTAAGCCATCACCTACCTCAAAATGATCCAAGCTCTATTCAACCCGAGCTTTCCCGTGTTCCGGATTCCTTTCTCGTTCTTGGTCTAAAATAACACACAAGTACATACAATTAACACAAAAGGCCTGCACAATACCTGCACAATACCCGGATTACACCAAATCCCCAAACCCCAGGCCACCCATGATTATCCCAGCCTTTTCCCGGGCTTTTTCATCGTTAATTGACCTACTTCTATCATTTTTACGGATAAAAATAGAGAATTTAACAACCTATGATCATAATAACATACTTTTAACAATGCCCAAGAATATTCATGCTTGGAATCCTCTTCCTTCCCCGGATTCTACCATTCTTAGGTTATTCCAACCCTTCCCCAAGTTCCCTCGTAACAATTCTACCGCACAGGAAACGTAGTACAAAGATTGGGGAGTAGAAACCTTACCTTAGGAAAAAAAATCAAAGTAAAAAGGAGGAAAATACTTATGTCTTGGATACGTGGAAAAGTCCCTCGGACTCCTTTATGTCTTGGCTACGTGGAAAACTAGCTCAAAACAAGACACATAGACCAATACTTAACTAGATTTCCCTAGACTCAACCTCGCTCTAAAATAGGCCGAGGCTAGCCTAGCCAAGAATTTCAAACTCCCAAACCCGGAGTTTTCTAACTCTAAAACTTGGCGCGATTGGACTACCCATAACGATGAACCCGATCATTACAACAGATACCAATTTACCCATCGTTCGTCCTTGAATGATCAAACCCGATATTACGAAATTAAAAGGAGGAAAATATAGTACCTGAATCCTCAAATAGTTGAGGGAACTTGTCCCGCATGTCCTTCTCTGTTTTCCAGGTGGCTTCCTCAACCGGATGATGCTTCCACTGAATCTTCACCATATCAATCACCTTTGTCCTCAACCTCCGAACATCCCGAGCAAGAATCAAAGCTGGTTCCTCCTCATAACGAAGATCCTTATCAAAAAGTACCTTACCCACTTGATGATGTAATCCCCATCCCCATGGTATCGCTTAATCATGGATACATGGAATACCGAATGGACGCTTGACAAACTAGGTGGCAGTGCTAACCTGTAAGCCACTGGCCCCACAATTTCAAGAACTTCAAACAGACAAATGAACCAAGGGCTAAGCTTGCCCTTCTTACCAAATTGCATAACCCCTTTCATTGGTGACACCTTCAACAATACATGTTCACCAGCCTGAAAGTCCATGTCCCGGACCTTGCGGTTTGCATACTCCTTCTGCCTGCTTTGAGCAACCAACAACTTGGTCTGAATTTCCCATACCTTTTCCTACACTTCGTTCACTAAGTCTACGCCCAGAGACTTTACATCGCCTTCCTCAAACCACCCAACCGGTGATCTGTAGTTTCTCCCATACAATGCCTCGAATGGTGCCATTTCAATATTGGAGTGGTAGCTATTGTTGTACGAGAATTTGCACAATGGTAGAAACTTGTCCCAATGACCCCCGAAGTCCATTACACATGCTCTCAGCATGTCCTCCAATACCTGGATCATCCTTTTCAACTGACCATCAGTCTGAGGATGGAAGGCCATGCTAAAAGTGAGTTGTGTACCCAATTCTTCATGTAACTTGCCCCAGAACTTATTAGTAAACTGCGTACCCCTGTCTGAAATGATGGACAGTGGTACCCCATGCAGTCTCACAATATCCTTCACGTAGATCTTAGCCAATTGTTGCGAATTGTAATCTACCCTCACCGGAATAAAATGAGCAGACTTGGTCAGCCTGTCAACAATGACACAAATTGAGTCGTACTTCCCCAATGTCTTGGGAATACCCAATATGAAATCCATGGCTATCCTTTCCCACTTCCACTGCCATTCTCTGAAGTAGTCCTGCAGGTCTCTGATGTTCATACTTTACCTGCTGACTGTTCTGACATTTGGACACAAAATCAACTATGTCCTTTTTCATTTCGGGCCACCAGTAATGTTGCCTCAAGTTCCTGTACATTTTAGTCACACCTGGATGAATTGAGTACCGCAAACCATGAGTTTCTGCCAAGATTTTCTGAATTATATCGTCCACCCGAGGAACACAAATCGTCTCCCTAAAATGCAACACTCCACCAGAGTCTAACATGATGTCTCTGGACTCCCCGGATATTACCTTACCTCGCAACTTACTCAGTTTTGGATCCTGAAATTGTTTTGCCTTTATTTCCTCTATGAAGGTGGCCTTGACCTCAATGCTGGCCAACAACCCACCTTGATCTGAAATACCCAAGTGCATGAACTTGGCCTCCAAAGTCCGAATTTCCTTAGCTAGTGGTCGTTTGGACATCCCCAAACAAGCTAAGCTACCCATGCTAACAGTTTTCTGGCTTAATGCGTCTGCCACCACATTAGCCTTACCCAGATGGTACTGAATGGTCACATCATAATCCTTCAATAGATGCATCCACCTCCTCTGCCTCAAATTCAAATCCTTCTGAGTGAATACGTGCTGCAGACTGCGATGATCTGTGAACACCTCACACTTGACACCATAAAGGTAGTGTCTCTAAATTTTTAATGCGAAAACCACCACTGCCAACTCTAAGTCGTGAGTTGGGTAATTCCTCTCATGCACCTTCAACTGCCTGGATTCATAGGCTATCACATTCCTATCCTGCATCAACACAGCACCCAAACCAGAATGTGAAGCATCACAGTAAATAACACAGTCTTTGCCTTCAACTGGCAAGGACAATATAGGAGCCATGGTCAGAAGTATCTTGAGCCTTTGGAATCTCTCCTCACACTTGTTGGACCACACGAATGGTACATATTTCTATGTCAGCCTGGTCAGGTGAGTAACAATAGAAGAAAAATCCTTAACAAACCTCCGATAGTACCCCGCGAGCCCAACGAAACTCCTCACCTCTGTTATAGAGCTAGGACGAACCCAACTCTTGACTGCCTCAATTTTCTAGGGATCCACCATCACCCCCCTTTCTGACACTACATACCTCAAGAATGCCACATAATTCAACCAAAACTCACACTTAGTGAATTTTGCATAAAGTGTTTTGGTGTCTCAAGATATCCAACACAATACAAAGGTGATTAGCATTCTCCTCCCTACTCAGGCCTAATATTTAACTGATGGTACCCCGACCTCAAGTTGATTTTTGAGAACACTGATGCACCATGAAGTTGGTCAAATAAATCATCTATACAGGGTAGAGGGTACTAATTTCGAATGGTCACCTTGTTCAACTGCCTATAATCTATGCACATCCGCATACTACCATCCTTCTTCTTTACAAATAAAACTGGAGTACCCCAAGAAGAAGCACTGGGACGTATAAATCCCTTATATAGGAGTTCCTACAGCTGAGTCTTAAGTTCCCTTAAATCTGCCGGAGCCATACGATATGGAGGAATGGAAATGGGACGAGTGCCTAGCTCCAAATCAATACAAAAATCTATATCCCTGTCTGGAGGCATACCAGGCAAGTCCGCTGGAAACACCTCTAAATATTCAGAAACCACTAGAACTGACTCAATAGGTGGGGACTCCACACTATCATCCCAGAGATGAGCCAAGAAGGCTAGACACCCCCTCCCCACTAGCTTCCTAGCCCGAACAAACGATATTTTCTTAATTGGCTTAGGCCTGTACACACCTTCCCACTCTAGTCTATCCTTACCCGGAATCTCTAAAGCCACAGTCTTGGTGTTATAGTTCAACACACCATGATAAGGAGATAGCCTGGTCATACCCAAGATAATATTAAAATCATCCATATCTAGAATTACCAAGTCTACCCAAGTATGCAACCCCATAAACACAACAGAACAGTCATGATATACATGAGTCACAATCACAGACTCTCCAACCGGGGTAGAAACATGGATAGAGGAATCAAGGATATCACAAATAAAATCCAGCCCCAAAGCAAAACTCACAGACACATAAGAATATGAAAAGCCTGGGTCAAATAATACCAATGCCATTTTATCGCAGACAAGAATGGTACCTGTGATCACCGCATCTGAGGCTTCTGCCTCGGTCCTCCCTGGAAAAGCGTAGCAATGATCCCAATCATCAATCCGGGCTACTTCCCAGGCCAGCTGTGCCACACCCCTGCCTGCGCCGCCATCCCTCCTGTCTCCTCGGCCTATCTGAAAATTACCTCACCCACCCTATGGACGATCCCTAGCATTACCGCCTCTGCCTGCTAGAACCACTGCTCTAGTCTGCTGCTGACCCTGATTACCTGTCTGCCTTTGTGGAAACTCCCTCTTAAAGTGGCTAAGTTCACCACAATGGAAACAACCACGGTCAAGAGTAGGTCTGCTAGCTGATGTATAAGACGCTCCCTGGCCTCTAGGAGCTGAAGACTGAGCTCCCTGACGACCACCTATAGTAGCTGGCAGAGCTGACTGAATAGGCTGGGCCGGGTAAGCCTGCTGATGCTGGCCCCTGGAGTATGAACCACCAAAATTTTCCTCATTCCGGGGCTTCTTGGCTAAAGCCTTAGCCTGCCCCGCTTTCCTAACTACCTCTATCTTCTTCACATAATCCACTACATCATTAAAGCCCTTTCCTAAAGAAGTCATATGCTGTCAAGTTCACTATTCAGACCCTTGACAAATAACTAGACCCATTCTTGGACCCCAACATCTGTGTAGCAAAACAAGACAACACATGGAACTTAGCCTCATAAGCCGAGACCGACATGCTACCCTGCTCTAAGTTTAGGAACTCATCTTTCTTACAGTCCCTCAAAGTATGGGGAACGTACTTCTCTAGAAATAACACGTGGAACTGCTCCCAAGTCAGTGGAGGTAGAACAGAAGACCGACACCCAACATGAGACCTCCACAACTGCTTGGCATCACCCTGCAGTTGAAAAGTGACAAACTCAACCCCATGCTGACGTACAATACCCAGCTTGTGCAACCTCTCATGGCAATCAAGGATGAACTCATAGGCATCCTCCTTGTCTGTACCCTAAAACGTCGGAGGTTTCAGCATAAGGAACTTAGTCAGCATCTCATGCTCATTTCCAGTCATAACCGAGCGTAGCATTAGCCTGAAGAGATCATTCATACCCGAAGCTGCGTCCATCCTAGGTGTTTTAGTAACCACTTGTTGATTATCCAAGGCCTGATTTGCATAAGCTGCGGGTATGGTTCCAGAACCAACCAACCCACTCAAAATATCTCACGCCTACTTAAAAGCTTCTTAGTAGGAAGGCTTGCACCCCCAACCGGTGCCGCCTCCGCTGGAACCCCTTCATACTCTACAACCACTTATTCTACGTCCTCATCCACATGCTCCTGAGGTGGGGGAGGGGTTACCTCGTGTGCAGTAGAAGTTCGAGCTCAACCCCTGGCGGGTGCGGCTCCAGCTCATCCCCTGCCCCTTCCTCTACCTCTGCCATAAACTGCCGGGCCCATTGCTGGGACCGCTAGCCTTCCTCTATTGTTCCTTGTATTAACAATATGCGGACAGAAGAGTGAATGATGTTAGATACCAATTTTTAACACCAGATACCAATTGGAATCGAGGTATAGCACGAAGGAAAGAAGGAAGAGATAGTTTTTTTCCTAAACCCCCATAGCCTCTCGAAGAAAAGTACGGACGTCTCTGCACCATTCCGCAAGACTCTACTAGACCTGTTTGGTATGACGAGATCAATGAACCTATGCTCTGATACCATCTTTGTTATGACCCAGACCATCGTGAGTGGCACCCACCCAACCCCCAGATGAGCGAACCAGTAGAGTTCAATCCTTTGCCTAGACTAACAGCCTAAAACCAGTAAATAGAAAATAAACTAGCAATTAAACAATGCTAAAACTAAAGCTTTAATATATATCCTGCAGAAAATCCCTCCTAGGAACTGAAAGTCACTATACCAAATGTCACTACCAATATCTAGAATACGGGGATGCAACCACAAAAGAAAGTACGAAAATAGTTTCAAGTCCGAGACAAGTGGACTGCAACTCTAAATATAAGCCCAAGGTAGCTTGATCAAATAGCACACTCTTGAAGTCAGAAAATCGTCGGTGCTAAAGATGAGGTCGCGTCTCAGCCGCTGGAAGATTTCCTGTACTCACCAAAAGAAAAGCAAGTGCAGTTTCAGTACACCACCACTGTGTACTGGTAGGATCATCAGTCAGTTTTCAGATAAATAGTATATAAATAGTATGACAATATCAAGTATATGGAAAACATGCAACAATATCAACAGACACACCTAGACTACCAGTCTCAACTTAGCTTGTTCCCGCATGAATCCACCACCTATACTCTGAGCCACAACCATATACCAATAACTATACCTTTCCGTCTAGCCCGGATCCACCCTAGGATCCCCTCTAAACAACACAATAATCAATGAACAACCCAGCCTAAACCAAGACCAACACATCAGTTCTACAGAATTTCCCCGACCTCTCAATGGCCACCAAACCAATAACACGTTTCAATAAGCAGCCCGGTCCACTCACGGAACCAATATCAATCAATGCAACACAATAATAAAAATGCAATGATGCAACAAAAGTAAACCCGTACCAGGCGTGGTACCCATGCCAACCATTTGTTATACTCGTACCAAGCGTGGTAGCCGTGCCAACCTTTTGTTATACCCGTACTAGGCATGGTACCCGAGCCAACTGAATGTCAACAACTCACAGTCAAATAGATGATCAAACAACTTGTAAATCAACAAGCAAACACCCTTCAATCACACACTGTAAAGCAAGAACCTTAGACATTCTACACAACTCCCCTAAGCAATGTAATTCATACAAACACTTAGATATGAGTACAAAAATATACAACATTCACCAAAATCGTAAGCCATCACCTACCTCAAAATGATCCAAGCTCTATTCAACCCGAGCTTTCCCGTGTTCCGGATTCCTTTCTCGTTCTTGGTCTAAAATTACACACACGTACATATAATTAACACACAAGGCCTGCACAATACCCGGATTACACCAAATCCCTAAACCCCAGGCCACCCATGATCATCCCACCCTTTTCCCGGGCTTTTCCACTATTAATTCACCTACTTCTATCATTTTTACGGATAAAAATAGAGAATTTAACAACCTATGATCATAATAACATACTTTTAACAATGCCCAAGAACATTCATGCTTGGAATCCTTTTCTTTCCCCGGATTCTACCATTCTTAGGTTATTCCAACCTTTCCGCAGGTTCCCTCTAACAATTCTACCGCATAGAAAATGTAGTACAAAGATTGGGGAGTAGAAACCTTACCTTAGGGAAAAAAATCGAAGGAAAAAGGAGGAACATCATCTGAAATCGCCCTAGTTCTTATCCCAAATGATTGGTAGAAAATTAAACTATTTTAGGGAATTTTCTGCATTGAAAATCCGTCGACCTGCTATAGCGATCCTCGCTCTGCTATAGCGGTCCCGCTATAGAGGACGACTTCCTCTATAACGGTCTTAAGTGGGTGTTGACCGCCTTGACCACTGCTATAGCGGTATTTTCCACCGCTATAGCGGTATTTTCCACCGCTATAGTGGAGGTCGCTACGGTGGACCGTTGCACTCATCGCAGACAGAATATCCAGAAATTTCCTAGTTAAGGCCATTTTACAATACACCTGCTTTCCTTGACGACCCAAAAAACCCCTTCAAGTCAAATGCGAATCCGGGAGTTTTACTTACCCAAACTCAATTCTGAAAAGTCCCCCGGTCTCCTTTATGTCTTGAATACATGGAAAACTAGCTCAAAACAAGATACATAGACAAATCCTTACTCAAATTTCCCTAGATTCTACCTTGCTCCAAAACTGACCGAGGCTAGTTTAGCCCAGAATTTCAAACTTCCAAACTCGGAGTTTTCTAACTCTAAAACTTGGCACGATTAAACTACCTGTAACAACGGACCCGGTCGTTAAAAACGGAGTGTCTAGCTAAACCGCGACATGGTGCATTCCCCGTCATTCTACTTTATTCATCTTCATTACTTGCCCTTGTAGGGACCTTTTAGACAATTTCCAATTCTTGCACGTTTTGGATAATTTCTTTAATTTGCTAGATGATTTGTTTGTTTTTTGATTTGCGGTGCCATTGGTGGCATTCTAAAAATGATGGACTTGGTTTTAGGCCTAAATATTTTATGATATCACTTTTCGTAACTTACAACTCTTGAAATACTTTGAAAAAGTGAAGTCCTTAAAACAGGGACTGAAACCAAGGATTCTATCTCACATATGTCCGCTGCAGCGTGTGATATTCTCCTGTAGCAAAGGCATTATGACAAAGATAGGTTCGCTATGGCGGACCTCCAAAATTTTCACACATGTGCTACAGTGTTCACTTCCTCGTGGAAGTGAGACTGCTGGAGCAAAGAATACCTCGCTACAGCGAAGGTGTTCAGACAGAACAAAACAGTGAGGAAACTTTTACTTTTCAACATGCAAAATATTTATGCTATCTCATCAACACACATAATACTTCAGTATTGATTCAACACACCATAAATTAATATAGACTTAGTACATACAATTTTTACTATCGCCTCAACAACTAACAATTTAATATCATTTCTTACACAATCATACAGTCAACATGCTAAAATGACTTCTATCATCATATACCAATTGGAATCTGTCCAGATACCAATTGAATCTGTCCAGATACCAATTGAATCTGTCCAGATACCAATTGGGATCGACTAGCTACCAATTAAACTTATCAAGATATCAATTGTAATCGACCAGATACCAATTGGACCCGACCTGGGTAGACAATAAACTTAAATAGCACAATAGAAAAGAAGAAAGAAAACGACTCCTAGATGCCTCATAACTTCCCAAAGATTTAATGTGAACGTCAACACACCAATCTACATGACTCTACTTGACATTGCTCTTGTACTTGTAAGACCAGTAACCTAGTGCTACGATACCAACTGTCACAACCCAAATTACAGTATCATATGGTCACCTACTCAATTCTAACTCGATAGGAGAATCCCTTACTACCTAATCATTTTTAAGCGAAACTTCTTTAAGACAACATCATTATAAAAATCAACTTGAATAAAATTCATAATTAATATCCTTTGAAAATCATACAAGTCATCTATCCAATAAAATACAACCATTTTCAAGGACCTAGTCTACACATGTACAAGTGCCGCTAATAATGAAGAAGAACAAGAAAGTAAAAGATACAACATCCGCCTGAGGAATAAGACATGCAAAAGTTGATGCTTGATACCCGTCAGTGCAACCAAGAAACTTCAATTAACCTGTACACACCTACACCCCAAAATAGTATAGCCAGAGTAGTATCAGTATATCACACGTACTAGTAGGTATTATCAGCCGACAAATATTAGTTCATGCCACACATACATAGAATTCAACAAAATCAACAGATAACTTTATATCACAATTTCACCTAATATACAATCAACAAGAAAAACCAATAACATCAAGCCAAACTTCGTGCCACTCTTTCTTACTTTAATACTTTTTCCTCAACAACTCCTTAAGGAGAGAATTATCATTCTTAATTTGATTAGGCCCTAGAAATTATTATTAAACATTCTATTTCACTTTCAATAGTTTGACAACCACTAACACAATTATAAATACTTAGCATCATCTAGATTATGCACACTCATTACCACCACTTGACAGTTTTACTTATCATTAAATATTTCTCTTAAGTTTTGTATCATGTACTTTCGCTTCCTCATCTATACCCCAAGATGACCCAGAAACAAGCAAAACAAAAACAAATAAATCTAATCTCAGAAAATAGGAAATAACTTAAGCACTCAACCAATCAATTGAGGCATATTTACGTAGATCAAGTTAACCTAGCAACATAGAAAATCAAAGAGTCCACAACACATGTAGTAATGAACTATCCAAACACCTCAATGTCAACCAATCAGGGACACATAAGTCACCTTACAGATATAATGAGTCATGACAAATCTCGCAACATAATACAGTCACATCACAAAATATGGATCTTGTCCACACTGATTGTCCATCTATTAGGATTTGTATCTTATCAGCCTCACTCAAACTGTGCCTCAAGTCACAATAATCACTCATCTGTACACACATGCTAAAGGGTCTTATTTATGCCCAACTAGTCATGACCTGCAGGGGACAACCTAGGGTCTATGTACCATACCAACATGGTACCTACTCCACTAAATAACTACTTGTCCATAAGCTCACATCGAACTCGAGCCACTCAACAATGGAATAATTTGTATATTCTTCATTCTCTCAATATATCTCAGTATGTTTTCATACTCAACTATCTCTCGAGATATTATAAATAAGTACACAAAATATAACAAGTGCAATTCATTATCATAAGTCATTTAAAGATAGGCTTTATACAATTATAAGCTTATTTATGCCGGCATTGTCAAGCCAAACACATATTCAATCATATATTATGTCCGAAGATTGACCAATATACTTATAATTTTAATAACACATATGAGAAACTATATTAAGTCTAACTACACATAAACACAACACAAGTTTCGCTTGATGAATTAGTGACATTATCATACCAAGGACCATTACTTCTATTTTTGGATGTGAGGACCCATCTTTAACATTATTATCATTATCATTATCATGAACACCACATCATTAACCTTTTAACCGACAATTGTCAACATTCAACATACAACGCAACCCCTAAGTTTTTTCACTTTTCACTACGGATCATTCTTCATTGATTTACTCATAATTCCTCTTAGGATCTCTCCATCTCTATTCTCATTACTATCGTTCAATTTCTGATCACATGTTAAAAATCACATATATCTATATATATTTACACATACAATCCTTTTTTATATGTTTTTCAATGCAATATTCATCCAAGCTCCATGCTCAGAGGACTAATCATGTTGTCTCCCATCAATTTTACACAATATATGTAATTCGCTATTAAAATTCTACTACTCATTAAACTATAACCTACCTCGATGCCAATCTACTGTTGTAGGATGTATGAAACCTTACTCCTTGCTCTTGATCCAGACTTTCTAACAGTGAATCTGCAAGGAGGATGATGGATCCAGGCTTCTTTGAGAGTCTTTCTTTTCCATTCTTAGTGTTCTAACTTAGAATTAACCCTAGGGACATTTTTAGGAGAGAAATCTCTGTTTTATGAGCGATGAACTCTGAATCCAACTAAAATTTAGGATTCTATCTCATGGGCTTTCACTGGAACAGTCATATCCTCATTGCAGCGAGCTCGCTATGGCAGAAAGTGGGCTGATACATTGGGCATCACTGGGCGACCTCACTTTTTTTGACTCTATTTTATTCGATGTTTATGAAATACAAACAATGGCTTTCCCAAAAAAAATATATTAGCAAAATCTTAAATTCTTACGTTTTTGTTGCGGGAATTTCAATAACAATAGAGGGGTCATTACATTAGAATAATCAATTTCCTGATCCAAGTCCGCAAAGATGTTCTCCCTTTCTGGTGGATTAACATGTGCAGCTACCTGTGTTAAAGCTTCAACAACAACCTATGCTGCTAGTGCCTATTGTTGTAGTCCTCCCAAAACATATTCAAGTGTACATGGTCGCAAATAATAAGTGATTGTTTAGTCAATTGGGTTTATCAATCCACATGGACTTAGTTACTGACAAGCTAATGATTTAACTACTATAGTTATGTGACAAAGTACTATCTAATTCAAGAGAGTTGGTTGTTGATGTTTAAACGACTACTTATAACTAAAACAAAGAAAGTAAATGAGAGTAAGATTATAGGAATTGTTCATAGAGATATTAGAGCCTAGGGCTATGACACTTGCATAATTCCATCATATTTATTTATCATTGTTATATTGATTTACGATATCTACCGAAATTGTTGAATCACAAGATTGATAATATAGTCATGGTCTTTCGAGTCTCTAATAAACTAAGCATATTATCCTTCTAACTACATTGGTAAGCCAAGATAGTCAAACCAATTCCAATGAACTTAAATATAATTATGTATTTGAACCAAGTAGGGCAAACTAGGTACGTCTTGGTCCTAGTCACTAATTCATCTCTAGACGAACCATACTACCCTTAGCCCATATTTTATTCCTAGATTTTTTCCTTGGAGTTTCACTAGGAATTATCCATTTATCTATGGGTAGTCCAATCGTGCCAAGTTTTAGAGTTAAAAAACTCCGGATTTGGGAGTTTGAAATTCTGGGCTAGGTTAGCCTCGGCCAATTTTTGAGCGAGATAGAGTCTAGGGAAATACGAGTAAGGATTGTTTTACGTGTCTTGTTTTGAGCTAGTTTTCCACGTAGCCAAGACATAAAGGAGTCTGAGGGACTTTTCGGAATCAAATTTGCGTAAGTGGAACTCCCAGAATTGTGTTTGACGTGAAGGGGTTATTTCGAGTCATCAAGGAAAGCAATTGTGTTGTAAAATGGTCAAAACTGGGAGATTTTTGGACATTCTATCCGTGATGAGTACAACGGTCCGCTATAGCGACCTCCGCTATAGCGGTAGAAAATACCGCTATAGCAGTGGTCAAGGCGGTCAACATTCACTTAAGACCGCTATATCGGAAGTTGTCTGCTATAGCGGGACCGCTATAGCGGGCTGATGGGTTTTTAATGCAGAAACTTCCCCAAAACAGTTCAGTTTTCTACAATTCATTTTGGGAGAAGGGATAAGTGATTCCAGGTATTTTTCTTCCTTTTTCCTTCAAAATTCTTCCCTAAGGTAAGGTTCTTGTTCCCCAATCTTTGTAATACGTTTCCTATGCGGTAGAATTGATAGGAGGGAATTTGGGGAAATGTTGGAATAACCTAGGAATGGTAGAATTCGGGGAGGAAATGGGATTCCAGGCTTGTATGTTCTTGGGTACTGATAAAAATATATTTTTATGATCATAGGTTGGTTAATTCTCTGTTTTTACCCGTAAAAATGATAGATTTAGGAGAATTAACTCGAGAAAAGGGTGGGATAATCATGGGTGGCCTGGGGTTTAAGGATTCAGTGTAATCCGGGTATTGTGCAGGCCTTGTGTGTTAATTGTATGTACTTGTGTGTTATTTTAGACCAAGAACGAGAAAGGAATCCAGAACACGGGAAAGCTCGGGTTGAATAGAGCTTGGATCATTTTGAGGTAGGTGATGGCTTACGATTTCTATGAATGTTGTATATTTTTGTACTCATATCTAAGTGATTGTATGAATTACATTGCTTAGAAAAGTTGTGTAGAATGTCTAAGGTTCCTGCTGTACAATCTGTGATTTGAACGGTATTTGCTTGTTGGTTTACAAGTTGTGTGTTCATTCATTTGACTGTGGATTATTGACATTCGGTTGGCTCGGGTTCGATGCTTGGTATGGGTATAACAAATGGTTGGCACGGGTACCACACCTGGTACGGGTATAACAATTAGTTGGCATGGGTACCACGCCTGGTACGGGTTTACTTTTGTTGCATCATAGCATTGTTATTATTGTGTTGCATTGATTGATATTGGTTCCGTTTGTGGACCGAGTTGCTTATTGAAATATGTTATTGGTTTGGTGGTCCTTGAGAGGCCAGGGTAATTATGGTTAACAGTTGTGTTGGTCTTGGTTTAGGCCGGGTTGTTCATTGTCATTTGTCTTGGTCTTGGTTTAGGCCGGGTTGATTCAAGGTACATGTGTATAGTCTAAAGGGGATCCCAGGGTGGGTTCGGGCTAGATGGAAGGGTATAGTTAATGGTATATGGTTGTGTCTTAGAGTTAGGTGGTGGATTCATGCGGGAACAGGCTAAATTGAGACTGGTAGTCTAAGTGTGTGTGTGGTCATTTATGCATGTTTTCCATACATTATACTTGATATTGTTGTACTGTTACACACTGTTTATTTGAAAACTGGCTGATGATCCTACCAGTACACAGTGGTGGTGTACTGATACTGCACTTGCTTGTCTTTTGGTGAGTACAGGAACTCTTCCAGCAGCTGAGACACGACCTTACCTTTAGCGTCGATAATTTCTGACTTCCAAGGGTGAGCTGCTTGATTCGAGCTACCTTGGGTTATCTTTAGAGTTTCAGTCCACTTGTTTCAGACTTAAAACTAATTCATATTTTCTTTTGGGGTTGCATCCCCGTATTCTAGATATTGGTATTGATGTTTGGTACAACGAATTTCAGTTTCTAGGTGGGATTTTCCGCAGGTTAATGATTATGCTATAGTTTTTGCTTATTTTGATTGCTAGTTTAATTTCTGTTGCTGGTTTTAGGCTGTTAGTCTAGGCAAAGGGTTGAACTCTATTGGTTCGCATATCCGGGGGTTGGGTGGGTGCCACTCACGATGGGTTGGGTTTTAACAAAGATGGTATCTGAGCCTAGGTTTGTTGATCTTGTCGTACCAAACAGGTATAGTAGAGTCTTTCGGAATGGTATGGAGACATCCGTACTTTCTTTGAGAGGCTATGGGGCTTTAGGAAAAACCTTCTCTTCCTTCTTTCCTTCATGCTATAGCTCAATTCTAATTGGTATGTGGTGATACAAATTGGTATCTAACCTCATTCACTCTTCTATCCGCAGATGGTTACTACAAGGAATAATGGAGCAAGGCCAGCAGTCCCAGCTGCGAGACCGACAGTTCATGGCAGAGGTAGGGGAAGGGGCAAGAGATGAGCTGGAGCCGCACCCGCCAGGGATGGAGCTCGAGATGCTGCTACACCTGAGGTAACCCCTCCCCCACCTCAGGATTATATAGCTGAGGACGTAGAAAAAGTGGTTGTAGAGGATGGAGGGGCTCAAGTGGAGGCGGCACCAGTTGGGGGTGCAGGCCTTCCTACTATGACACCGAAAGCTTTTAAGCAGGCGTGAGATATTCTGAGTGGGTTGGTTGGTGCTGGAGCCATACCTACAGCTTATGCAAATCAGGCCTTGGATACTCATCCAGTGGTTACTACAACACCCAGGATGGATGCAGCTTCGGGCAGAAATGATCTCTTCAGGCCAATGTTAGACCCAGTGATGACAGGGAATGAGCGTGAGATGCTGACTAAGTTCCTTAAGCTAAAACCTTCAACGTTTTAGGGTACAGACAAGGAGGATGCCTATGAGTTCATCCTGGATTGCCATGAGAGGTTACACAAGTTGGGTATTGTACGTCAGCATGGGGTTGAGTTTGTCACTTTTCAGCTGCAGGGTGATGCCAAGCAGTAGTGGAGGTCTCATGTTGAGTGTCGGTCTTCTATTCTACCTCCACTCACTTGGGAGCAGTTCCATGCGTTGTTTCTAGAGAAGTACGTTCCCCGTACTTTGAGGGACCGGAAGAAGGATGAGTTTCTAAACTTGGCGCAGGGTAGCATGTCAGTCTCAGCTTATGAGGCTAAGTTCCATGCGTTGTTCCATTTTGCTACACGGATGTTGGGTTCCGAGGAGGAACGAGTCCGGTTGTTCATCAAGGGTCTAAATAGTGAACTGCAGGTACTGTCAGTGCATATGACTTCTTCGGGAAATGGCTTTAATGATGTGGTGGATTATGTGAAGAAGATTGAGTGAGTCAAGCAAGCGGGGTAGGCTAAGGCTTTAGCCAAGAGTCCCTGGAATGAGGGAAACTATGGTGGTTCATACTCTAGGGGCCAGCATCAGCACGCTTACCCGGCCCGTCCTATTCAGTTAGCTCTGCCAGCTACTATAGGTGGTCGTCAAGGAGCTCAGTTTTAAGCTCTTAGAGGCTAGGGAGCGTCCTATATATCATCTAGCAGACCTACTCTTGACTCCCCTATCTATGTTTCTACCTCAGTTGGAGAGTCAGTGATTGTGACTCATGTATATCGTGATTGTTCTGTTGTGTTTGTGGGGTTACATACTTGGGTAGACTTGGTAATTCTGGATATGGATGATTTTGATATTATCTTGGGTATACCCTGGCTATCTCCTTATCATGCTGTGTTGAACTGTAACACCAAGACTGTGGCTCTAGAGATTCTGGGTAAGGATAGACTAGAGTGGGAAGGTGTGTATAGGCCTAAGCCAATTAAGATAGTGTCATTTATCCGGGCTAGGAAGCTAGTGGGGAAGGGGTGTCTAGCCTTCTTTGATTATCTCCGGGATGATAGTGTGGAGTCCCTGCCTATTGAGTCAGTTTCAGTGGTTTCCAAATTTTTAGAGGTGTGTCCAGCGGACTTGCCTGGTATGCCTCCGGACAGGGATATAGATTTTTGTATTGATTTGGAGCTAGGCACTCGTCCCATTTCCATTCCTCCATATTGTATGGCTCCAGCAGAGTTAAGGGAACTTAAGACTCAGCTATAGGAACTCCTAGATAAGGGATTTATACGTCCCAGTGCTTCGCCTTGGGGTGCTTCGATTTTATTTGTAAAGAAGAAGGATGGTAGTATGCGGATGTGCATAGATTATAGGCAGTTGAACAAGCTGACCATCCGGAATAAGTACCCTCTACCCTGTATAGATGATTTGTTTGACCAGCTTTAGGGTGCATTAGTGTTCTCAAAAATTGAGTTGAGGTCGGGTACCTTCAGTTAAAGATTAGACATGAGGACATTTCGAAGACTGCTTTTCAGACTCGGTATGGACATTATGAGTTTCTAGTAATGTCGTTTGGTTTGACCAATGCGCCAACAACATTCATGAGTTTGATGAATAGGGTGTTTAAGTCATACTTGGATTCCTTCGTTATCGTGTTCATCGATGATAGTTTGATCTACTCTAAGAGTATGGAGGAGCATGCTAATCATCTTCGTATTGTGCTGGATATCTTGAGACACCAAAAGCTTTATGCAAAGTTCACTAAGTGCGAGTTTTGGATGACTTCTGTGGCATTCTTGGGGCATGTAATGTCAGAAAAAGGGGTGATGGTGGATCCCCAGAAAATTAAGGGAGTCAAGAGTTGGGTTCGGCCTAGATCTGTCATCGAGATGAAGAGTTTTGTTGGGCTCGCCGAGTACTACCGGAGGTTTGTTAAGAATTTTGCTTCTATTGCTACTCACCTGACTAGGCTGACACAGAAGGAGGTACCTTTCGTGTGGTTTTACAAGTGCGAGAAGAGCTTCCAAAAGCTCAAGACACTTTTGACCATAACCCCCATTTTGTCCTTGCTGGTTGAAGGTAAAGACTTTGTTATTTACTGTGCGGCTTCACATTCTGGTTTGGGTGCTGTGTTGATGTAGGATAGGAATGTGATAGCCTATACATCCAGGAAGTTGAAAGTGCATGAGAGGAATTACCCGACTCACGATTTAGAGTTGGCAGCGGTGGTTTTTGCATTGAAAATTTGGAGACACTACCTTTATGGTGTCAAGTGTGAGGTATTAACAGATCATCGCAGTCTGCAACACGTTTACTCAGAAGGATTTGAATCTGAGGCAAAGGAGGTGGATGGATCTATTGAAGTATTATGATGTGACCATTCAATACCATCCGGGTAAGGCTAATGTTGTGGCAGACGCATTAAGCCAAAAAACTGTTAGCATGGGTGGCTTGGCTTGTTTGGGGGTATCCAAACGACCACTAGAAAAGGAGATTCAGGCTTTGGAGGTCAAGTTCATGCACTTGGGTGTTTCAGATCAAGGTGGGTTGTTGGCCAGCATTGAGGTCAAGGCCACCTTCATAGAGGAAATAAAGGTGAAACAGTTTCAGGATCTGAAACTGGGTAATTTGCGAGGTAAGGTAATATCTGGGGAGTCCAGAGACGTCATGTTAGACTCTGGTGGAGTGTTGCATTTTAGGGAGATTATTTGTGTTCCTCGGGTCGATAGTATAATTTAGAGAATCTTAGCGGAAACCCATGGTTCACGGTATTCAATTCATCCGGTGCGACCAAAATGTACAGGAACTTGAGGCAACGTTACTGGTGGCCCGAGATGAAAAGGGACATGGTGGACTTTGTGTCCAAATGTTATAACTATCAGCAGGTGAAGTATGAACATTAGAGACCTGCAGGGCTGCTTCAGAGAATGCTAATTCCAGAGTGGAAGTGGTAAAGAATAGCCATGGACTTCTTGGTGGGTCTTCCCAAGACATTGGGGAAGCATGACCCAATTTGGGTCATTGTTGACAGGCTGACCAAGTCCACTCATTTCATTCTAGTCAGGGTAGATTACAATTCACAACAATTGGCTAAGATCTATGTGAAGGAGATTGTGTGACTGCATGGGGTACCACTGTCCATCATTTCAGACAGGGGTATGCAGTTTACTTCTAGGTTCTGGGGAAAGTTATATGAAGATTTGGGTACACAACTCACCTTTAGCACAACCTTCCATCCTCAGACTGATGGTCAGTAAGAAAGGATGATCCAGGTATTGTAGGACATGCTGAGAGCATGTGTAATGGACTTCGCGGGTCATTGGGACCAGTTTTTATCGTTGTGCAAATTCTCGTACAATAATAGCTACCACTCCAGTATTGACATGGCACCGTTGGAGGCACTGTATGGGAGGAACTACAGATAACCGGTTGGGTGGTTTGAGGAAGGCGATGTAAAGCCTCTGGGCGTAGACTTAGTGAAGGAAGCGCAGGAAAAGGTAAGGGGCATACAGACCAAGTTGCTGGCTGCTCAAAACAGGCAGAAGGAGTATGCAAACCGGACATGGAATTTCAGGCTGGTGAACATGTATTGTTGAAGGTGTCACCAAAGAAAGGGGTTATGCGATTTGGTAAGAAGGGCAAGCTTAGCCCTTGGTTCATCGGTCCGTTTGAAGTTTTTGAAATTGTGGGGCCAGTGGCTTACAGGTTAGCACTGCCACCCAATTTTTCAGGCATCCATTTGGTATTCCATGTATCCATGCTTAAGTGATACCATGGGGATAGGAATTACATCATCAAGTGGGATGAGGTACTTTTCGATAAGGATCTTCGTTATGATGAGGAACCCATTTTGATTCTTGCTTGGGATGTCCGGAGGTTGAGGAAAAAGGTTATTGATATGGTGAAGGTTCAGTGGAAGCATTATCTGGTTAAAGAAGCCACTTGGGAAATTGAGAAGGACATGCGGGACAAGTACCCTCAACTATTTGAGGATTCAGGTACTACACTTCCTTTCTTTAATTTTCATAATTTTAGGTTTGATCGTTCGGGGACGAACGGTGGGTAAATTGGTATCTGTTGTAATGACCAAGTCTGTCATTATGGGTAGTCCAATCGTGCCAAGTTTTAGAGTTAGAAAATTTCAGATTTGTGAGTCTGAAATTCTGGGCTAGGCTAGCCTCGACCAATTTTTGAGCGAGGACGAGTCTAGGGAAATTTGGGTAAGGATTTGTTAATGTGTCTTATTTTGATCTAGTTTTCTATGTAGCCAAGACATAAAGGAGTCTGGGGGACTTTTCAGAATAGAATTTGGGTAAGTAGAACTCACATAATCGCATTTGACGTGATGGGGTTGTTTTGGGTCATTGGGGAAAGCAAGTGTGTTATAAAATGGCCAAAACTAGGAGATTTCCAACATTATTTCCGTGATGAGGGCAATGGTCATCCATAGCGACCTCCGCTATAGTGGTGGAAAATACCGCTATAGCGGTGGTCAAGGCGGTCAACATTCACTTAAGACCGCTATAGGAAAAGTCATCCGCTATAGAGGGACCGCTATAGCAGAGCGGGGACCGCTATACGGGCCGATGGGTTTTTAATGCAGAAACTTCCCCAAAACAGTTTAGTTTTCTACAATTCATTTTGGGAGAAGGGCTAGGTGATTCCAGGCGTTTTTCTTCCTTTTTCCGTCGATATTCTTCCCTAAGGTAAGGTTCTTGTTCCCCAATCTTTGTAATACGTTTCCTATGCTGTAGAATTTCTAGGAGAGAATTCTGGGAAAGGTTGGAATAACCTAGGAATGGTAGAATTCGGGGAAGAAAGGGGATTCCAAGCTTGTATATTCTTGGGTACTGATAAAAGTATATTATTATGATCATAGGTTGGTTAATTCTCTGTTTTTACCCATAAAAATGATAGAACTAGGGGAATTAACGATGGAAAAGCCTGGTAAAAAGGTGGGATGATCATGGGTGGCCTGGGGTTTGGGGATTCAGAGTAATCCGGGTATTTTGCAGGCTTTGTATGTTAATTGTATGTACTTGTGTGTTATTTTAGACCAAGAACGAGAAAGGAATCCAGAACACGGGAAAGCTCGGGTTGAATAGAGCTTGGATCATTTTGAGGTTGGTAATAGCTTACGATTTCTATGAATGTTGTATATTCTTGTACTCATATCTAAGTGATTGTATGAATTACATTGCTTAGGGAAGTTGTGTAGAATGTCTAAGGTTCCTGCTTTACAGTCTGTGATTTGAATGGTATTTGCTTGTTGGTTTACAAGTTGTGTGTTCATTCATTTGACTATGGATTATTGACATTCGGTTGGCTCGGGTACGATGCTTGGTACGAGTATAACAAATGGTTGGCATGGGTACCACACCTGGTATGGGTATAACAATTAGTTGGCATGGGTACCACGCCTGGTACGGGTTTACTTTTGTTGCATCATAACATTGTTATTATTGTGTTGCATTGATTGATATTGGTTCCATTTGTGGACCGAGTTGCTTATTGAAATGTGTTATTGGTTTGGTGGTCCTTGAGAGGCCAGGGTAATTCTGGTTAACAGTTGTGTTGGTCTTGGTTTAGGCCGGGTTGTTCATTGTCATTTGTCTTGGTCTTGGTTTAGGCCGGGTTGATTCAAGGTACATGTGTATAGTCTAAAGGGGATCCCAGGGTGGGTTCGGGCTAGATGGAAGGGTATAGTTAATGGTATATGATTGTGGCTTAGAGTTAGGTGGTGGATTCATGCGGGAACATGCTAAATAGAGACTGGTAGTCTAAGTGTGTGTGTGGTTATTTATGCATGTTTTCCATACATTATACTTGATATTGTTGTACTGTTATACACTGTTTATTTGAAAACTGGCTGATGATCCTATCAGTACACAGTGGTGGTGTACTGATACTGCACTTGCTTGTTTTTTGGTGAGTACAGGAACTCTTCCAGCAGCTGAGACACGACCTTACCTTTAGCGCCGACGATTTCTGACTTCCAAGGGTGAGCTGCTTGATTCGAGCTACCTTGGGTTATCTTTAGAGTTTCAGTCCACTTGTTTCGGACTTAAAACTAATTCATATTTTCTTTTGGGGTTGCATCCCCGTATTCTAGATATTGGTATTGATGTTTGGTACAACGAATTTCAGTTTCTAGGTGGGTTTTTCCGCAGGTTAATAATTATGCTATAGTTTTTGCTTATTTTGATTGCTAGTTTACTTTCTGTTGCTGGTTTTGGAATGTTAGTCTAGGAAAAGGATTGAACTCTTTTGGTTCGGTCATCCTGGGATTGGGTGGGTGCCACTCACGATGGGTTGGGTCGTGACAATCGCGAAGCCACAAAATAGCAAGCATAAGATTAAGGGAACAAGACATGAATGGTCGAATTCGCAACAATGACCAATTAATAAAATATGATGTTCATACTATTGCCATAACCCTATATAGGGGGCATTTAGACACTCATAATTCTATTACAAAAGCTAGAATTCATAAACAAGTAAGAAAAATAGATAAGAAAGGATAGATAAATAACTTTAGTAGTAGTTTTCTTTCACTCTTGCTCCTAATATGTTTGTCCTCCCCTAAAAATGATGAAGTACGAGTATTTATAATATTTAAAATTATCCATAAGGGCTCACCAAGTCGGGATAGAAAAGGGAAAAAATTTCCGAAGGATTCCCCACCTTGTAGCGTGAGGCATTAGGCTCGCCTTGTCTTTGGCACCGTGAGGCCTTCTACTTTGCCTTGCCCCTTTGGTTGGCAGGGTGTAAACTTAAGCGGGGGGTTATTTTTGACCCCCCCCCCTCTTTGCGTTCTGCCTTGTGTGGTGAACTCCATAACTTTTCCTTTGGCCTGGCTTTGCAATACGCCAAATAGGAAAGGCACCTCTTCTTAACCATCTGTTGAGCCCAAAGAAAAGAAATAACACTCTTAGGGTATGAAACCTGAGTACCCTTCCACTCCAACCTCGGCACACCTGGCATAACCAAAGTAATAGTATTGGCTTGACAATCCATAATAACATGATGTGGGGAGAGCCAATCCATACCCAAAATGACATCAAAATCCACCATATCAAGAATAATCAAGTCTACCCAGGTATCATATCCCAAAAGAGTCACAACACAAGATTGGTACACCCGATCCACCATTAAAGAATTACCTACGGGGGTAGAGACGCAAATAGCCATATCAAAGGACTCATACATCATGTCAAAACCTGAAGCAAAATATGCAGAGATGTATGAATAAGAAGAACCAAGGTCAAATAATACTAAAATAGGCTGATATTGGGACGATACTATAATAACTACATCAGAGGCCTATGCCTTGGGTCTACCCAGGAATGCATAACACTAAACACGTGTAATGACCCTTCCGGTCATTTATGCATTTTTGCCTTTCTTGTACCGTTAGAGCTTGTTTGTAGCGGCCCCAAGTCATTTAAGGATTTTAGGGACCGGTAGTTCGGTTCCTGGGCCATTTGTTTGGTCTTTATGGTCGTATGATAAGTTTTGAAGTCAAGCAAGTCGGCAAAAGTTATCGTAAGTTTCTTTAATAAATTTTCTGGACTTTGGGTCAAATGTCTTAGAGCTTTTCTCTCAATATATAAAGAGTTAGAAGTCCCCTGACCTACAAAATCGAAGGTCTACAAGTCTAGTTTCCAACGCACAAAACCTCACGTCCAACCGATCTTGGAGTAAAAAGTTATGACTGTTTTACCGCGTATTGTCTGGCAGAAATTGGGTCGCGAACCGGGTCGGGTCAAAATTGATTTAAAGCCTCTAATTCACGTTTTAAAACGCCATTTCAGTTCTGAAACATAGAGAAAACATAAGGGAGGGTTCTAAGAGAGTTCTTGAGTGATCAAGGTGCATTTTTGGTAATTTCTATCGCTAAAGTTTGCCCCCGTGCCTAGAAACGCGACCTCTACGTGTGGCAGCCATTTTCCCCTTCGATAAACCACGTTTCGAGCTGGTTTCAAAAGATAGGAATTGGTATTTCTTGGTGTTTATTCAATCTTTACACTTGGTTTGCTAAGGTAACCATCTCGGGGCTCTTTTATGATCGTTTTTATGAAGTTCTACGAAAGTTTCATCAAGTTATGATTCTTTTGGGAAATCTGCCAATTTAAGCTTAATTATGAACTATTTATAGGTGAGTATAAGCTGCATATATATAGTGTTTGCTAAGCTTAGGACGTAAGGAACAATTTCCGTGAAGAAATTACGGGCATTCAGACGTTGGTTGGAAGGTATTTTTGTCATTTTGGAGCTTCTTGGAGTGGTTCGAGCTTGGACATCGTCGTCCTAGCATCTTGTCATTGGACGGCAGGTAGGTTATGGTTTAAACTCCCTAGACTTAGCATATATTGGATAAAATTGTACTAGCTGGCATCCTTGGGTTGGATTATTAGGTTGGTACCACATACCTTGACCGCTTTATTTATGTCCGCCTACTTTTGTTCCTCCGATGCTGTAGTACTTGCCAATATGTTTTATTTATCCTTGTGGTCCTGTGAGGCTTTGTTGACTCTGGAACATAGAAGGTGGGATATTGGGAATGTTCGCGAGTCTCGGGCATAAAATTATCCTTCTAGGCTGGTTATGCTTGCTGAGTAGCTGTGGGCCTGTGCAGGGTCGATAGGTTGATCGAGAGCTGTTGGGCAGCTATTGTGTTTGATCATACCATTTCCATGCATATAAAGAGTTTTTATCCAGGTTTTACTACGGTTTTGGCTTCAGGCCTACCAACACTATTTTCTAAACCTTGCATGGCCCCGGGGGCTCATTTTTTATGGAAATGAATTGGAAATAGTTTGATTTAACTTATGAATATTCTTGGGTAAAAGAAGGTAAAATTATGATTTATATCACCAGTTACGATTAACGCTAGACCCGACAGGGCCGGGGTGCTAGTTGAGTTTTCTTGCTACTTGAGATGGTTTTAGCCTCGATCGAACCGAGCACTTGGGATGACTTTCTACTGTTTATACCCGATTATTCCCAGGCACCCTTGGAGGGCTTTTTGAGATATTTTCCCACTACTTTAGTCCTGGACAGGGTCTGGGCATGCATATTCGAGACTGGGTCTCTATCTTGAACCCGGACTTGCTTCCGGATGACATGTTTTGATACTGAATTTTAGTATGGGGTCGGGGACCTCCATGGACCTTGCCATCCGGGCCTGGGGCTTTGGGCTGCGTGTGCTGGAGGAAGGGTATACAGTGTAGTAGATATATATGGGCAGTGTCCTTCCATGGAACCTACCTGCTGGGCCGGATCGGCACCGGAGGAGGTACATACAGAGATACCATTTCACTTGAGATCTTCATGCATCATATCATTCATTGTTTGAGGATCCACCATTGTTGTTGTTTGTTGATTGTACGCTCCGGTAGTATGGGGTTGATATTCCGAAGACAGCCTTCAAAACTAGATATGGGCACTTTGAGTTCCTTGTCATGTCATTTGGACTGACGAACGCCCCAGTAGCTTTCATGGATATGATGAATAAGTTTTTCAATCCCTTTCTTGATATGTACGTGATTATATTTATAGATGATACCTTGATATATTCACGTGATGAGGTAAATCATGCAGACCATCTCAGATCAATTCTACAGACTCTTAGAGAACACCAGCTTTATGCCAAGTTTTCTAAATGTGAGTTCTGGGTGAACTCAGTGGCTTTTCTTGGCCATGTGGTCTCTGGTGAAGGTATCAAAGTGGACTCTCAGAAGATAGAGGCTGTGAAGAGATGGCCTCGACCTACCACGCTGAAAGAAGTACGTAGTTTCTTGGGGCTCGTTGGTTATTACAGGAGGTTTGTGGAGGGATTTTCCTCTATTTCCGCCCCATTGACTAAATTAACACAGAAAGCAGCCAAATTTCAGTGGTCAAATGCTTGTGAAAGAAGCTTCCAAGAGCTGAAAGATAGATTGACTACAACTCCTGTATTGACCTTACCAGAGGGCACAAAAGAGTATGCCATTTGTTGTGATACTTCGGGTGTCGGCCTAGGATGCGTCTTGATGCAACATGGGAAGGTTATAGCATACTCTTCTCGATAATTGGAAAAGCATGAACAAAACTACCCCACATATGATTTAGAGCTTGCAGCAGTTATATTCGCACTTAAGATTTGGCGCCACTATTTGTATGGGGTACATGTTGACATATTTACAGACCATAAGAGTCTCCAATATATGTTCAAGCAAAAGGAGTTGAATTTGAGGCAGAGAAGGTGGCTAGAGTTGCTGAAAGACTACAATGTCAATATTCTCTACCACCCCGGTAAAGCCAACATTGTAGCGGATGCTCTCAGTCGCGTTTCTATGGGCAACCTAGCACATTTGTCACTCGCTCAACATGAAGTAGAATGAGATGTTCACAGATTATCCAGTCTAGGAGTTTGACTTCTAGATTCTGAATATGGGGGTGTGGTTGTGCAGAACACTACAGAGTCATCATTAGTGGCGGTAGTGAAAGAAAAACAATATGATGATCCCTTATTACTCTAGTACAGAGAAGGAATCCGACAACAAAATTTTTTAGCATTTGAGATAGTGGGGGATGGTTCCTTAAGGTGCCGAGGAAGACTGTGTGTTCCTAATGTAGATGGTCTAAGATAACAGATAATGGCTGAAGCACATTGTTCCCGGTATTCCATTCATCCAGGCTCTACAAAGATGTACCATGACCTTAAAGAGGTCTACTGGTGGAATGGAATAGAAAGGGATATAGCAGAGTTTGTAGCACAGTGCTCCAACTGCCAGTAAGTGAAAGCAGAACATCAAAGGCCTGGTGGCCTAGCTCAGACTATGAGAATTCCAGTATGGAAATGGGAGGCTATTAACATGGATTTTGTTACAAGTTTGCCTTCCTCATTTCACAAGCATGACTCTATTTGGGTGATCATTGATCGATTAACAAAATCAGCCCACTTCTTACCAGTTAAGTCTACCAGTACCACAGAAGATTATGCCAAGCTATATATAAGAGAGATTGTTCGCTTGCATAGAATCCCAATGTCCATCATTTTAGATAGGGGTGCCCAGTTCACCTTACACTTTTGGAGGTCATTCTAGGATAGTTTGGGAACACAAGTGAACCTTAGCATCGCATTCTATCCACAGACAGATGGCCAAGCCGAGCGCACTATTCAGACACTCGAAGACATGTTGAGAGCATGCATTCTGGACTTTAAAGGCAATTAGGATGATCATTTACCCTTGATAGAATTTGATTATAATAATAGCTATCACTCTAGTATTGGCATGGCTTCATTTGAAGCTCTTTATGGGAGACGATGTATATCACCTATTGGTTGGTTTGATGTAGGTGAGAAATCAAGCAGTTGAAAAGGTAAAGCTAATACAGGAGTGACTGAAGACCGGTCAAAGCCGACAGAAATCTTATGCATATGTGCGGCGCAGAGATTTAGAGTTTCAAGTTGATGACTGGGTATTCTTGAAGGTATCGCCTATGAAGGGAGTTATGCAATTTGGAAATAAAGGTAAGTTGATCCCTAGATATATTGATCCTTATAGAATCCTAAAGAGGGTTGGCCAAGTAGCCTATGAGGTTGATTTACCTCCTTAGTTAGCAGCAGTGCATCCAGTCTTTCACGTGTCTATGTTACGTAAATGCTTAGCGGATCCTTATCAAGTTATACCTTTAGGGGGTATAGATATCTTAGGATATTTATCATATGAAGAATTCCCGGTGGCCATACTAGATAGACAAATCAGAAAATTGAGAACGAAAGAAATAACTTCAATTAAAGTCCTATGGAAAAGTCAGAATGTAGAAAAAGCCACGTGGGAAGCAGAGGCCGACATGAGGGGAAAATATCCTCACTTATTCAAGGAACAACCAGAAGGTTTTTAAAGTCATTACTCCTTTTATTCGAGTATCAATTTTAGTCATATTTGTTAATACTATTTTTTCAATATGCTAAATGTTCAGGTACTTGATACGTGCCTATGATTCAAGAGTTCTATATGTTCCTCAGAGTTGAGATGTAAAGTTGAAGGAGTATGAGGTAAGCTATATTAACTACAATAGTTTTCATTCCTATAAGGCCAAGCGGATCCTCGTTGATACCTATTGAATATTATTATCTTGTTGTGACGCTCTGTGAAGTGTATGGTATGTGTTTTGGTTAGCTGACAGGTTTCGGATAGGACAGTTTACAAGGGAAACTCTGCCAATTTTTTTTGGAAAAAGGTAGAGTTTGAATAATTTTGAGTCGTATCCTTCATTTGCGGAAGAATGATCCCAAGGGGGGGATAATGTAGTGCCCCGAACTTAAGATACGCGTGCAACTCATAAACGTGAAGGAATCATTATGAACCAAGAGGATAAGGTTATGAATGGATAATTATACAAAGGGATGATTATACTAAGACATTTGAAGTGATATACCAAGGTTATATACCAAACGGAGAGTTGGAACAAAAGTTCAAATTGAAGGATTCACTACGGTGGACTATTTCAAGCAAGCTAGTACAAGGTCTTCCTTGTAACGGTTATGTATCCCAATATAAAATGCTTTAGAGGTCCTATTAAGTACCAAATTAAATGTATTTGAGTCTAGTTTGCAACGCAATAAACCGCTTGTCCGTACGAGTTTGGAGTAAAAAGTTATGCACATTTTACTACAGACACACACACTGCCCAATCACTGCGGGACATGTGGCAGCCTTGGGTAAGTCGGCCAAAAGTGGTGTATTTATATTGAAACTTTGGGATTTCGTATCCCATACATATCAGAACATAAGAGACCTTCTTAACACTTGTTTTCTTCAGTTCTTCTTCATCTCAAGCCCTCCCTAGCCTAAGGTAAGTGAATTCCTTCAAGAATCAAGTGTATTTTTCATCGCAGGTCACGGAAACATACTTAGTCAAGTGTTTTATTGAAGGAAAAGGTGTTGTTATTGAAGATAAAAAGGGTTAGGGATTGTATTCTTATTGATAAAGGTATGTCTGATGTTCTATCCCTATAAATATGACTCTAAGAGTTGTTTTAAGTATAGTTTATGGGTAGGACTCACGGGACGGTGAAAGGAAGCCGTGAGTCCATGTTTTTCCCATTGTAACTAATATATTTGGTGAGGAGGGAATATGTAGAGGGCTTTAATGGTTGTACTGTTGAATAAATGGAGTGTGTATTGTGGGGTATTGAGGCAGCAAGCTTGCTGCGATAAGGAGGGTTGCTAGGTATAGCAAACACGATTTCTATGGCTCTTGCAAGCTTGTCCCTCGTCAAGTGTTTGATAAAATGCCTAAATGGATTGAGGATGTTGTTTATATGTTATTTGGCTTCCTATCACTATATTAAATATTATAATTCTCTCCCAACTTAATCTATGAGATTAAAGGGTCATTTAAACGCTACTAAATAAAGAACTCCCGAGGCGGTATTTAAAAGTAGAGGGGTCAAGTTTATGACCTTGTTTGGGATATGGAATGGGATGCATATTGTAAGGAATTGATAGAGGGATTAATATTGAGTTCATAGGTGGTCATAGTTCAGTTGATAAGGGGAAAAGAGAGAGGTTGGACGATACACCATTTAATTATCTTATTTGTTAAGCTTGCCGCTCGTAAGCTATTATCATCTTCCCGACCTCGCCATAAATCTTGGTTAGTAGCTTATACTATTGAATATGTTGTTATGTCATAGATAAGGAGTGTTTGACGGGAACCAATGATGCTACATAAGGGAGAGAGACTCTCGAAGTAAGGTATGTAAAGCTAAAACCTCTTTTCGCCATCAAGGCACGACCTAGAGTCACATATTCCTCCTATAAAGGTAATCATAGATTATATACTTCTTGAAAGAAAATCTTAATTCTATTATAGGTAACCTATAGAGTTATAGTACTCATTCCTAGTCAAATAAGTCACATGTTTCACACGATCATGCATGTCTTCAGTTGAAATTTTTAGAAGTTACCGAGCATATATGTCACGAACTTAGAGAAATTAATTGGCCACAAAATAGACCTGAGTATATAAGATCACATAGATATATGATTCTTCAGCTAAAAGAAAGTAATTAATATTCAGATAACGAGTTATATGATTTATAAGTTGCCTACTATGAGCCTTTACAATCAAGACGAGATTATAGCCTACTCTGCAGCGTGGGGTGGGTATCATTAGGGCCACTATGTGCGACACTATTCTTTGCACATAATTCAAATAGAGTCAGCTGGAACTTCCTGTCATGGATTCCCTGACTACACAGTCCTGCGGGCAGACCTTACATGAGCCCTGGAGGGCGTACCTTGACAGACCACGTTATCCAGACTATGAGATTTCACACATGGTTGTGGTAGTTGGCTACAGATGCCAAACAGGTGTCACCAATCACCGACAGCAGGCCATCTTGTGACTTCCTGACAGTTAGTATTACATAAAGAGTAGATAAATTATGTAAAAGGGTAAAGATGTCACCTAGGCAAATTCTAGGGATTTTAAACATATGTAATTAAGTAGTTTGTAAGACGTTATATAAGGACCCCTGATATTGGTCATTGTATTAGTTTCATTTCTGTTTCAAATTACATTCCCTGTATGTGTATGCTCAGATTTTCCTATCTTTGATATTCAATTCATTGAGCATTCTTACGTGTATACTTGTTATTCAGTCTGCTTTACATACCAATACATGTTTCATATGTATTGACGTCCCTTTATTTTTGGGCGCTGCATTTTATGAATGCAGGCTCAGGTACTCAGTCTAGCAGACATCCACAGTAGACCAGTGCCTTTCTGTTGATCAGTTGGTAAGCTCCACCTCTCTCTGGAGATATCAGATTCCTAGGTCACATGTTTTGGATTCATGTACATATCGTATGTCGGGGCCCTGTCCCGACTAGTTATCATATTTTCAGTTGCAGACTCTTTAGAGGCTTCTTAGACATAGTTTTGTTTCAGCTGTACAGTTTATCTAGTGGGCCCTTCAGTTATTTATGTTTCAGAATATGTAAACACATGTTGATGTCTATATTGTTTCTTAGCAATTTATAACTTTATCATGAGTTTAGTATATATGTTTAGCAGGTTCTCGTATAACTCACTTGACGTTCGCCCCTCCTAGCTAGGGGCGTGACAATTATAGTTGATGATGGTCCTATGAGTGATTCGGCTTTAATTGTTGAAACTCTGACCATTGCATATTGGCTTGTGAGAGGCCAGATGGTTGAACTTAAGTGTGGGATTGGTCTTAGTGTGGACCGGGATGACATGTTGAACACTTAGGTGATGGTTATTGAATCCTGTAGGCATTATATGTTTGTGTACTTTTGACTAAGTATTTTTATGGTTGCATTGCTTAGGGAATGATTTAGGAATGTCCAAAAGTCCTGTTTTCAGTCCTGTGAAATGACCTAGGTGTTATTGCTCGTTGGTTTACAAGTGTTGATTATTCATTATTTATGACTGTGGATTTTGTGTGACATTCAGTTGGCTCGGGTACCACGCCTGGTACAAGTTACTTATTGGTTGGCTCGGGTACCATGCCTGGTACAAGTTACTTATTGGTTGGCTCGGGTACCATGCTTGGTACATGTTACTTATTGGTTGGCTAGGGTACCACGCCTGGTACAGGTTACTTATTTGTTGACTTGGGTACCACGCATGGTATAAGTTACTTATTGATTAACTCGGGTACCACACCTGGTATATGATACTATTTGGTTGGCTCGGGTACCACACCTGGTACAGAAATTACAAATGGTTAGTTCGGGTACCATGCATGGTACGGATTTGCTTGACTTGCTTGGTTGTATTCTTTACATGTTAGTTTCATGAGCGAACCGGGTTATCTATTATTGATGTCTTTACATGTGGCTCCTTGAGTGAACTGGGTTATCTGTGATTGATTACATTGGTCCTTGAGAGGCCAGGTTGTTACACTTAAATGTGGGGATGGTCCTGGGGTGGACCAGGCATCACATGTTTACACTTAGGTGTTAGTCTAGGGATCCTTGCTTGGTCCAGTAATGAAAAAGGGTAAATGTCATATTTATTATTGTTATTGAATGATTGTTAAACCTGTCCCCTGTGGTGGGTAAGTCAAAAGGTAGACTGAGAGTTTGGAGTTGTACTACTGGCTGTTATTATATGTTGTACTGCTTTACTCAGTGCGGGTGTACTATTTGTTCTTTATATATTGGGTTCTTGAGAGGGCCGAGATTTATTGTCATTTTGCGTATAGTTGGTCCCTGAAGGGCCGTGTTAGTGTGCTTAAGTGACAAGGTGGTTCTTCTGTGAACTAGGGCCATATGTTATTATCCTAGGGATCCTTGTTGGGTTCGGGTTTCGTGAAAATGATATATGTTATCGTCACTGGGAATTGTCAATATCGGTTCGACTTGTTGGGTACGTTTGATAAGCTAAGGGAGAGACTTGTGGTCTGGTTATAACCTTGGCTATTTTCACTTGCCGAGTATGGCCCTGGGGTTATGGGAACAGTTTTGTACTAGTAGGTGGTAATATGATGGGTGTGGTCTACGCCACTAAGTAGCGGGGCTTACTCCGGGTTGTTGAGTCATAGTGGTTGACTTGGGTAAGGAAATGGTAGTCCAAGTATGGACATAGATGTTGGCAATGTCAAGGTGAATTGGGAAGTCTAGGTGACAAGGTGGCTTGGGAAGTCCAGGTGCCAAGGTTACTTGGGAAGTCTAGGTGACAAGGTGACTTGGGAGGTCTAGGTGTCAAGGTGACTTGGAAAGTCTAGGTTCCAAGGTGACTAGAGAAGTCTAAGGGATAGGCAGGCTTGGGTTGACACTGGGTTTCGGTAAGGTGAATTTTGAAGGATTGAGTATTATAATTAATTGTGCATTCCCTTGATGTCTTGTTTGATGGTATGAGTGGACTCGGGTTGACCGATGATGCCTACCTGTATGTGTGTTTGTACTGATTCTACTCTTGCTATACCTTTTTAGGTATAGTCTGGTTGCAGGGTTGGTGATGTTTCAGAGGTTCAGGATGACGGTGATTCTCCAACAACTCCTACTTCTTGCTTCTATGGTGGGATTTATGTCTTCTTCATTTTTATATCATCTTGTAGTAGCTCTTGTACCGGCTTAGACTAGGTCCTAAGGAGGGTGTTTTAAAGTTGTAAAATGGTTTTATTGTATTCTTCATAGAGGAGGTTTCTTGAATAAAGGATTGTAAAGGTTTTTGGTTATAATTATGTTTTTCCGCATTTACCTGTTGGACGGGTGGTAAGGGTTCGTCTATCTAGGTGCATAGAGTAGGAACCCGCATGGCCCGGTAGGTTGGGTCATGACAGATGTTATCAGAGCCTAGGTTACCGGTCTCCCAGTACAAGAGCAAAATGTCAAATAGAGTCCTACGGATAGGTGTGTTGATGTCTATATCTAATCCTAGGGAAGCTATGAAACATTCTAGGAAACATCTCTCTTTTTTCATTCCTTTTCATATGGTTCGTTTACTTGCTTGTATGAGTTGAGTCCAATTGGTATCTCTTGATTTCAATTGGTATCTCAATGAATTAAAGGATGCCATTAGACTCCGGTTGCGATAAGACAAGCAAGGGAAATTGGAACCGAGAAGTTTCCAATTGGTATCTGGCCTGAGAGGCTGTGGTAAGCCATGGGTGATCGGCTAAGGGTCATTCATGGGACGAATATAGAGTAATTGGTATGGTTTGATTTTGTTGTAACCTGAAACTGAATTGTTTGTGTATTACAATGCTGGCATGACTTATTGGATTCGTATATGATTGGTTGCCTTGTTATGAAATTGTGAGTCTGAAGGTATTTATAATTGATTCTCGGTATGATTGAGTGTGATTAAGTGTTGTGTGAGTGTGGAGTTAGAATTGCATATAAATTTTTGAAAAAGGGCTCATCATTAGTCAAGATGGTGAGAGAAAAGAAATTACGACTGTGGGGACCTCTGGTTTTAGGACAGTCGGGACTTGGTTGGGAACCATGGGGAAATGGGGCTATTATTGATTGATAGCGGGAATTGCGGTAAGAAATTTTTTGTGGTAACTCATGATTGTGACTTCAGTGAATTTATTCTGACTTTAAAATGTGTGATTTTCTTAGGCGATAAATTGCGGTATGCCCCAATTTAAAGGGTTTGCATTACATTCGGGTATAGACTTATCATTGGTATAGAAGGTAAGGGGAGAAAATGGGTTTAATGACTGTGGGGAAGCTCCAATTTTGGGACAGTCAGGATTGGTTGGAAATCATAGAAAGGAAAAAGTGGGACTAGTAGTATACGATAGCGGGAATGTGTTATTGTGTGCGGTTCTAGTGTGTGTTGTGTCTGATTTTATGATAGTGGGGTGCTAAATTCTCAACTATGCATAGTTGAGGTTAGTCTTGAGGTTATGTTTTAAGATCGTAATGCATTTTTGGTGTTAGCATTGAGAACATGGAGGGGAATGAGAGAATTTTTCAGAGAATGGTAAATTTTCTGGGCTACTACTTTTGGGGGTTGTCATAGCGGTGTGCAAGTCGCTATAGCAGGATGGGCAGGGCATAATCCCTGTCATGTTTTTTCCCTATAATGTCTTTCATTCCCGGGTCATTTTAAATTGCTATTTGAGCTGCGAGCTATTGCACGAATTATTTAGCATCCATGCGCAATATGAGGAAAGGGTAGATATGATAGCCCGTAGTATTGGTGATGTTTTGATTTACCATTGGTGGGAATAGTCACCTATGTAGAATTTGGAAAAATGACCCGTAATTGACTGAGTAGTGTTGGACATTGCTCATAGGCTTATGTCATGAGGTTGATTTGGCTGGTTTATTGTTGATGATCCTTAGTGGTAGGGTCAGTTGAGGGAGTGGGGTTATTAAATGGGTCTTAAACATTGTTATCCCTTTGGCCGGTTATGATAGTACTGGTAGTACCGCTCATTGAGTGGTGGGGGTGTGCTCGCCATAACATTGGTTAGGGTGTAAGTGCCCGGGTAGAGTTTCCCCCTAAGACGAGAGTTGACAAAAACCTCAAGCTAGGATGAGTTCCAATGAAATTTTTGTTGTTGCGTGATTTAGAGATACGTGGTGTCTCGGGGCACAGTGTTGATAGGAGTAAGGTGATATTATGATATGTAAGGGGCATAGTACCCCGTAGGAAACTTCCGAGATGGAGTTCGGGTTAGAAGAACTCTGAGTATTGCGGGAAAGGGGACACCATGGTGAGATCTAGTCCACTTGGCATGGAAAAAACTATTTTGTTCGTTAGTTGAGTTTTTTTTGCTTCGGTGTTTCGATGAGGCCCCAGATTTCTTGGGCACTCGGGAAGGGGTAATCAAGTTAGCCTTGGGCAGCTCGAAGGAAGGAATTCCTTGATAGAGTGGGAGTAAGTTAAATTTTGATTTAGATGGGTACACCAAGGGATTGGGAAGTTTTGGTGGCTTACGTAAGGTATTACGCTATCACGGTAAGGAGTTAAGGTTCAGGGGGCGGGCTCCTTCTTTATGTTCTGCCTTAGATATCATTCGGGGACGAATGATGGGTAAATTAGTATCTGTTATAATTACCAAGTTTGTCTTTATGGGTAAACTTTTCGTGCCATGTTTCAAGTCAAAAAACTTCTGGATTTACGAGTTGAAAATTCTAGGTTAGGCTAGTCTTGACCAATTTTGGAGTGAGGTATGGTCTAGGGCAATCTGGGTAAGGATTGAGTAACGTGTCCTATTTTGAGCTAGTTTTTCATTTAGCTAATACATAAAGGAGTTTGGGGTACTTTTCGGAATCAAATTCGGGTAAGTAAAACTCCCGGTATCAAGGTTTACGTGAAGGGGTTGTTCCAGAATATTAAGAAAGCAAGTGTGTTGTAAAATAGACCAATTTGGAGGACTTTATGACTTTCTGTCCCATGTCAACCGCCATAGAGGTTGACACACCGCCATAGCGACCTCCACTATAAAAGAGAAATTATCGCTATAGCAGAAGTCAACGCCGGTCAACACTGCTATAGTGGTAGGCTCCGTTACGGCGCTACCGCTATAGAGGAGCATGGAGCGCTATAGCAGAGCGATAGGATCAGAAAAATCAAAAATGAGTTTTATAATTTCATTCTCTCTCATTCAGCCCCAAAACAGACGAGGGTTAATCCAAGAACCCTCCTAGGCTGCTGTAAACCTTGGGAGCCATGGAGAGGAGGGATTTTGGCTAAAAGGATGTGAAAACACAGATTTAGGCCAGCAAAATTGTCAGGGAATGCCTTTACGAAGCCAGAATATGTACCGTGCAGCTGCTTGGCATCCAGGTAGGCTAGGTTCTTTCTTTGAGTAGACTTAGACCTGTTTCTATTTCATATTATTGATATAGAAAGAAAGGAGAAATCATGTTTAGGTCTTCGAGCACGGAGTCTGGAGGAATATTGTATGGTTTGGTTGGTTTACTGATTAGGGATTGATAATATTAGGGTGATGTGCTTCATCCTGGGTTGTTTATACATGTCAAATTTGGGTTCAGAAAACTAGATTGTTGGTAAGGTTAGGGAAATCAAAAAGGCTATGGTGTATTAAATGAATAGTTTAAAGGGAGTTTTGGGGATGATTCTAGTATAAAGGAAGTAGAGTAAACTAGAATGGTTAAGGTACCAATGTTGGGGGATGTCTTTCCCATGTTGTATCTGTCTTAAGAAAAGGGTTCAGAAGTGATATATCTGCGAATATGTGCTAAAAGGGGTAAGTCAGGGATTATTCCTCGAGTGGGTCTAATGATACGTTACTATTGTAGTTGATGATGGACCCATGAGTGGACCGGGTTTAGTTGTTGAAACTGTGACCATTACATATTGGCATGTGAGAGGTCTGGTAGTTGAACTTAAGTGTGGGATTGGTCTTAGTGTGGATCGGGATGACATGTTGAACACTTAGGTGATGGTTATTGATTCCTGTATGCATTGTATGTTTGTGTACTTTTTACTAAGTATTTGTATGGTTGCATTGCTTAGGGAATGATTTAGGAATGTCCAAAAGTCCTATTTTCAGTCTTGTGAAATGAACTAGGTGTTATTGCTTGTTGGTTTACAAGTGTTGATTGTTCATTATTTGTGACTTTGGATTTTGTGTGACATTCGGTTGGCTTGGGTACCACGCCTCGTACAGGTTACTTATGGCTCGGGTACCATGCTTGGTACAGGTTACTTATTGGTTGACTCGGTACCACGCCTGGTACAGGTTACTTATTGGTTGGCTCGGGTACCATGCCTGGTACAGGTTACTTATTGGTTGGCTCGGGTACCATGCCTGGTATAGGATACTATTTAGTTGGCTCGGGTACCACGCCTGGTATGGGAATTACAAATGGTTGGTCGGGTACCATGCCTAGTACAGGTTTGATTTACTTGGTTGGTTGTATTCTTTACATGTTGGTTTCATAAGTGAATCGGTTTATCTGTTATTGATGTCTTTACATGTGGCTCCTTGAGAGAACTGGGTTATCTGTGATTGATTACATTGGTCCTTGAGAGGCCAGGTTGTTACACTTAAATGTGGGGATGGTCTTGGGGTGGACCAGGCATCACATGTTTACACTTAGGTGTTGGTCTAGGGATCATTTCTTGGTTCGGTAATGAAAAAGGGTAAATGTCATATTTATTATTGTTATTGAATGATTGTTGAACCTATCCCCTATGGTGGGTAAGTAAAAAGGTAGACTGAGAGTCTGGAGATATACTATTGGCTGTTATTATATGTTGTACTGCTTTACTCAGTGCGGGTGCACCATTTTTTCTTTATATATTGGGTTCCCTAGAAGGATAGTATTTATTCTCATTTTGCATATAGTTGGTCCCTGAAGGGCTGGGTTAGTGTGCTTAAGTGATAAGGTGATTCTTCTGTGAACCAGGGCCGTATGCTATTATCTTAGGGATCCTTGTTGGGTTCGGGTTTCTTGAAAAGGATATATGTTGTCGTCATTAGGAATTGTCAATGTCGGTTAGACTTGTTGCGTACGTTTGATAAGCTAAAGGAGAGACTTGTAATCTGGTTAGCATTGGCTGTTGTCACTTGCCGAGTATGGCCCTGGGGGTCATGGGAAAAGTTTTGTACTAGTAGGTGGCGGTACAATGGGTGTGGTCTACGTCACTAAGTAGTGGGGTTTACTCTGGGTTGTTGAGTCATAGTGGTTGACTTGGGTAAGGAAATGATAGTCCGGGTATGGACATAGATGTTGGCAATGTCAAGGTGACTTGGAAAGTCTAGGTGACAAGGTGGCTTGGGAAGTCCAGGTGTCAAGGTTACTTGGGAAGTCTAGGTGACAAGGTGACTTGGGAGGTCTAGGTGTTAAGGTGACTTGGAAAGTCTAGGTGCCAAGGTGACTTGGAAAGTCTAAGGCATAGGAAGGCTTGGGTTGACATTGGGTTTCGGTAAGGTGAATGTTGAAGGATTGAGTATTGTAATTAATTGTGCATTCCCTTGATGTCTTGTATGATGGTATAAGTGGACTCGGGTTGACCAATGATGCCTACCTGTATGTGTGTTTGTACTGATTCTACTCTTGTTATACCTTGTTAGGTATAGTCTGGTTGCAGGGTTGGTGATGTTTCATAGGTTCAGGATGACGGTGATTCTCCAACAACTCCTACTTCTAGCTTCTATGGTGGGATTTATGTCTTCTTTATTTTTGTATCATCTTGTAGTAGCTCTTGTACTGGCTTAGACTAGGTCCTTGGGAGGGTGTTTTAAAGTTGTAAAACGGTTTTATTGTATTCTTCATGGTGGAGGTTTCCTGAATAAAAGATGTAAAGGTTTTCATATATCAAAAATGAAGGTTTTTGGTTATAATTGAGTTTTCCGCATTTACCTATTAGATGGGTGGTAAGGGTTCGTCTATCTATGTGCATAGAGTAGGCGCTCACACGGTCCGGTAGGTTGGGTCATGACATTTCATCACCCCCTGATCGTTTTCTGCATCTAGAAAAATTGATAAATAAAAGTTATGAACCAATTATCATGAGGTGAAAGGAGAAAGGCAATAAGTTTCCTTCAGCAAATAAAATCTTCATTAACAAGTCTAGGCTAACAGATGCATTATATTACGAAGTCTTAACCAAGGCAGTGAAGTGAAATGAGAAAACCAATATCTAGTCTACAGATGCATTACCAAGTCTCATCCAAGGCAATGAGGTGAAAGGAGAAAACCAACATCTAGGCTACTAGAAACATTATTGAGTCAACACATATATGGGTTCTTAGTCAATTCTATAGTTTATTAACATACAGAAGTAATCCAAATAGTACTATATCAATTATAACTCCACAAGTAAGAATCTGAGATTGTTATTGCATTAGAAGTGTTAATTTCAAGTACCAGCAAGGATAGATTAAAATCTACTACAAGAAAGATGTATTTTAACATACTAGTTAGAAGATGCATTTTAGCATACTAGAAGTGTCAATATCAATTGAACATACCAGCAGATGCATTTCAATATACTACAAGGTCAAGGGAAACTGCACAGAAAACATATGTTCATTAAATCTGTCTTCCTTCTTTCAATACTTAACATTTGCATTACTTAAATTTTAACAGATTTTGATTTTTCAGATGCATTACAAAGTCAGATTTGAACTTAACCTTAAACTCTCAAATTTAGGCAAGGACACCAACATAGAGTCATTAACTACCTTACAGACTCAAGTTAGTCCCTTTAAGAAGGATCACTATCGTACTAGCATCAGGCTATTCTATGCCAAAATGTAGTCCATTTTCAAGATTAAACACGATATGAAAAACATAACATTAGATGCGATATAAGTAACTTCGAAGAACTTGTTAAGTTGATAATATTATTAGTATCCATAACATTAACAAAAAAGATTCTAGATAAAATCAAACATTAGGAGAACCAAATCTAAAACTACAATATTTGAATACCAAAACCAAAACCCCAATCATAGAATTTAAATAGCAATACCAAAATCAAAAGAAAACAACATCATTTGAATACCAAAACCAAAACCAAAACTAAAACTACAACATTTGAATACCAAACCCAAAACCATAATATTTGAATACCAAAACCAAATCCCAAACCACAATATTTGAATACCAGTACCAAAACCATAACCAAAACCATATCATTTGAATATCAAAACCAAAACCAAAACTACAGCAGTTGAATACCAAAACCAAAACCATAACATTTGAATACCAAAACCAAATCCCAAACCACAACATTTTAATACCAGTACCAAAACCATAACCAAAACCACATCAATTAAATATCAAAACCAAAACCAAAACTACAACAGTTGAATACCAAAACCAAGTCCCAAACCACAACATTTGAATACCAGTACCAAAATCAAAATCACATCATTTGAATACCAAAACCAAAACCAAAACCAAAACTACAGCATTTGAATACCAAAACCAAAATCAAAATCTAAACCAAAATCAAAACCAAAACCAAAACTAAAAGCCAAAACCATAATAATTGAATACCAAAATCAAAACCACATCATTTGGATACCAAAACCAAAACCAAAATGAAGACCAAAATCACACATACATAAAATCACACACATATACAGATTCTAAAGTATAAATACTAAAATCACACAATGTGAATAACATCACAACATCACAGATACATAAAACTACAATATTTGACTTTGACAACAACTTTGAGATAATTTGCAGATGAATCAAAAATAAAATAGAGCAATGAAAGAAAAAAATTGCCAACACCTTCCCGACAGAAAACTACGTATAAATAAGAAGAAGAACAAGAAGAAGAACAAGAAGAAGAAGAAGAAAAATAATAAGAAGAGGAAGAGAATCATACCTTGATTATTGCTACTGGCAGATGACCGATTGATCAGTTGGATATCTTCCTGTTGTGACTGACCACAAGCTGCTGCCAATATGTCAGTGTGCAATTGAAGCCCAGGGTACATACGATTAATTTATCTAAGGATGTCAACTATAACTTCATGGCGTATACTTCTTTTTTGCTGTTCTAACTTTTCCACCATCCTATCTTCCAATTCATCCAACCTTTTTGCATCTCATTGGTAGTAGTTATAGAGGACTCAACACTTTCCTTACCTTTCAGAGTAGTTTTAGTAAATCCTCGATCATACAATCTCAGGAATCCTAGATGTTCAAGTCCCATGACAGTGGCAAAAGCTTCAACAGATTCTTGGCCTTCTTCACTTGGTTGACTTTGCACTCTTTCCATCTCAGCCTACAAATCAAGTTCAAATAAAGAGAATTGAAGTAAATCAAACTAAGCCTATATAATAACAAGTAGTCAATATCAAAAATAAAAATGATTAATATAATTTTAGTAATCGTATCCTCATCAGTCTCCTTGTATGCTCGATCAGGTTTCCTTGATCTTGTAGCCACAAAGATTTCCTTAAGTAATACATCACCGGAGGTTTCCTTCTCTTTTTCCTAATTACATAAAAGTTAGTATTAATAAAATTTTAACGATAGGAAATACATAATTAATGATTTAAGAAGAGAACACACCAATTTGTTGCGTATCACAACAAAACTTGTTTTATGAGCAGTATGCGGATTCTTCAATTTTTTTGATTCTTTGTATTTTTTCACTTATTTTCTGCAAATAATAGAGTTATGAAATGTACTTAAACAAGAAATCAAGAACATTAAAGTTAGTCGAGTTGCTGAGAATATAAATAATCCGAGTGATGATCAGCTTCTTAGTTTTTTTATTCACAATGATCATACAAAACTGTGTTCCTATAATTCTAAAATTGAATTGAAGGATATACATGAAACAGAACCAAATAAAGTATGCATGATTCATATCTAACCTTGAATTCATCACTGTCCCAATACTTGAGAAGATCCTTGAAATCATATTCTGAAACTTTGTCGGGGTTGTTTTCCAATCAAAGAGCATCAATAGCAAATGCTATATAGTGCCTTGTATACAAATAGTTCTTGTACTTCCTCTGAGCAGACTGAATTCCACCCAAAACCCACTTTTTTCCAGCCTCAGAAATATTGTATTTCTCCTACAATTTTTTCTTTGGGTTAGTAATATAAAAACTACAAAATATTCTTAACTAAAATTAGGAAAGTAGGAAAGCAGACCAGTGTACATTCCCACAGATCTTCTTTGGTATCCACATTACTTCATTTGTGTATATGAAGCGGACAAAGCATGGTATTTCTTGCCAAAGTTCCAAGAAAGCTACCCAACTCCGCTACTACTGCTTTTGTAGGACCAATCGATTGTTTGTACCTATTCAGAACAATGGATTTACGATCTTTTCGAGCGTTTACATGTTGCATTATTGTACTTCCTCTCTTTTTCTTTTGACTCAAAGGGCCTACAATGATACAAATCAATATTAAATAACATACTAAACAACAATGTAAGCTTATTCAATAGTTAAAAGTATATTTATATGTTCTTGCCTTGTTCTTCGGATAGATCATTTTCTCCCGAATCCAGCACAGGTTCTTCTTGCACTTCTTCCAGTACATCTTCTCCTTCTAGAGTGAAAGAATCCCTTGGCACTTGTTGTATTTGTTCCTCTGCAACTTTTGTTCCTATAGTGGAAGAATCTATAGGCAATTGTTGCACTTGTACCTGACCAGCTTGTGGTTTTAAAGCGGTAGAATTTCGAGTAACCCATTGAATTGGTTCCTGCACAGCCTGTGCTTCAACAGTACTGGAGGATTTTTGAGACACTTGTGGAATTGGTTCCTTCCCAACCTGTGCTTTTGCAGTAGTAGAACTCTGAGAATTTTATTGCACTTGTTTCTGTATACCTTGTGCTACCAGACTCGCAGACTTTCGAGGAGACATTTGGGGCAGTTCTTCATGTATAGCTTGTGCTTTCAGACTTGCAGACTTTCGAGGAGACTTTCGAGGCACTTGTTCTTGTATAGACTGTGCTCTCAGACTCGCAGACTTTTGAGGCACTTGTTCTTGTATAGCTTGTACTTTTAGACTCAAAGACTTTCGAGGAGACTTTCGAGGTAGTAGTTCCTGCATAGCTTGTGCTACCAGATCAGCAGAAGAGTTTTGACATAGAATAAGTTCAGCAGTCAATTTTGTTCTCAATAATGAAAGTCGTTTGCATGCCATAGATGTAAGACTTCCAGCCGCCTGAATCTAGCAAAAACAACTATACGTACGTATCACATTACCTTACAAATGGCTTAAATATCAGTTAGTCTAGATACTACTAATAGAGTAGCAGAGAAAAGCAAGCACTAAATACATAATTTTGAAACAACTTTATCAAGAACATGGCCACTCTAGTTCAGGAAATAGATCGTTCAATACAAATAGTAGAGTATTTTATTTTTCATACAGATAAAACAAACAAGTAGCAGTGTCAAACCTTTCTGCAACTCTAGTCAGTCAGTATTGAAGCCGATTCTCCGATCTCTTCAATAATTCACTAAATCAGATACTAAATCTACTGTAAAATTGAAGCAACTGATCAACACAAAATTCTAAGAAAAAAGAACAAATAAAAAATGAATAATGAGGATATAAATAAGAACATAACCAAACTATTGCTGTCAAAAGCCCTTTATCACTCACTCAAAACAACTAAAACCATGATCAAAATTTAAAATTAAATAGATAGGATTAATAAAGAGCATCAGGTTGATGCTAACATCAAAAGTGTACAAGAAACAAGGTTCTAATCTACAGTCAATGAGCCAATAAAATCAACAAAAGTGTCTATTACAGTAGACCAAAATATTCTAGTTAAACAAATTTACTAGGCAGCTAGCATTTAGACAAATGTTTAAACTTGCTAGAGAAGTTCTGAAGTTTCTTATTTAATCATCCGCCTCCATCCAATCCCAATGAGTATCATCACAATCATCCTCCTCTTTCGATGTTTCCATAGCCGTATCTTCTAAAAGTTGTGCAGCAGGTGGCATATCAACAACATCAATGGGAATATCTTCTCTTGCCCATCTAATGTCAATATCGGGTGTTGTGTTCAAGGGACCAATGTCTTCAGTAGGCTCCCTCCAAAATATCTCTCCCATGTTAGGACAGTTTTCTTCCTCCAAGTCATACAAATCAACAAGGACTTTATTCCTTGCATAATAAATATCCTTCTCAGTTGGATCCTCCACATAAAACACTTGATGCACTTGAGATGCCAACACAAAAGGGTCATCCGTACTACGTAATCTGTTAAAGTACACATGGGTCAACCCAAATTCATCTTTTTCATTATGATGCCAAGCACATCTAAATAGTACAACACTAAAACGTCCAAAATAATAAAGCTCGATAATATCTTGAATAACACCATAACAGATAACCTCTCCATCAATTGGATTCTGATCCCAGGCACTAGCAAAACTATCAGTTGTTGCAGCCAAAAACACTCCACTATTTTGAGACTTTCGTATGGAATCCCATTGTAATGTGTGAAACCGGTACCCATTAATGAAATAGGAAGTATAGCTTCTAAATGCCACCCTATTTGGCCCTTTAGCTAGACACCTTAACTGATTAGGCACTTTAACTATATCAACTTTCTCTTTGAACCAGTTGCCAAATTCTTAACTGTGAATCCTTGCTCTTGTCCATGCATTTAATCTAACAGTACTGTCAATTATAACTTTATGTTCCCTGCAATGAATATTTTAAATACAACCATTAGGCATTGATAACTGAAGTTTACAGTATATTAATAGTAACAAAATAAATGAAGTTCAAAATATAAAGACTTACTTGATAAAATCCTCAACTTGTTCATGTTCGGTGTTGAATAGTACATATCGATGTGCTTCAGAAGATAACTGCTGATCCATTTTGAAATGCTTTCCTTTTGTTTTCTTCTCTTCTCTAGTTGGATGACCTAGCTTCGAGAATACAGTTGGTAAATCATCTTGCTCTTCTTGTTCAGCATCCTTGTCATCGTCAGTTTGATACTGCTGAATCTTATTTTCACTCCATCATGTAAGTATCTCGAACAAAAGGTCAAGCACTCTTGGGCAATAAACCCCTCTACTATTGAAGCTTCTGGATTATATCGATTACGAACAAGGTCCTTCAATTCACCCAACTCTCTCTCCATTGGATACGTATAATAAAGATGATTTGGACCCCCCAACTTAATTTCACCAACCAATTGGATAGACAAATGTTCTATTATATTAAAAAAGGTTAGAGGAAATATATTTTCAAGCTGACATTCAACTTTTTTTATTTCAGCTTGCAATCCCTCTAGATCTGCCCGCTTTATTACCTTAATGTATATGGCTTTAAAAAAGTTTCCCAACCTAATCAACACGACTGTAACATTCTTAGGCAATGATTTATGAACTGTAATTTGCAGTAAGTAGTGCATCATAATATGAGCATCATGGATCTTATATCCTGATATCTTCATTTTTTCCACGTCTACACGGTTTGATATGTTTGAGGCACACCCTTTTGGTAATTTGACATTTTTAAACACTGTGCAGAACACTTTCTTTTCTTCTGGTTTCATGGTAAAACAAGATTTAGCTAAGTATACTTTGCCATTTATCTTATCTTTTACTGGATGCAACTCCTTCCTTATCCCCATTAATTGTAAGTCATACCTAGAATTAATGTGATCCTTTGAATTTCCTAATACCTCAAGTAAAGTCGCAAGTAAACTATCAAAAAAGTTTTTCTCAATATGCATCACATCTAGATTGTGCCTCATCTTATTTGTAGGCCAATATGGTAATTGAAAGAAGATGGATCTTTTCTTCCATGGGCCCTCAGTAGTATGACGCCTTTTCTTTTGTCCCTTTCAAAAAACATTATTGAAATCCTGTAGTTTTTCAACCACTTCTGTGCCTGACAAAGGTGTAGATGCAGATCTATGATCCTCCGCACCATTAAACGATTTCTTGTCTGTTCAATATGGATGATCAGGAGGCAAAAAATTCCTGATGACCCAAGTAACACATCTTACGACTATGCTTCTGATCTTGAGAGGATGTGCTATAGTTACAAGTTGGACATGCCAATTTCCCCTTAGTTCTCCATCCGGACAACATTACTAGCGCTGAAAAATCACTAACTATCCATAACAAGGCTGCACGCATTTGAAAAGTTTGGTTTGTATGAGCATCATATGTTTCTACCCCAACTTCCCATAGCTCATTCAACTCATCAACTAATAGTTGTAGGTACACATCAATATCATTTCCTGGAGAGGATGGACCTGGAATGATCATTGACAATATTATGTACTCCGGCTTCATGCGAATCGACGGTGACATATTGTAATTCATTAGCATAACAGGCCATGTGCTATGAAAAATGTTCATGGTCCTAAATAGATTGAACCCATCACTTGAAAGACCCAATTTGATATTTCAAGAATCACTCGAGAAGGTTGGATGTAAAGCCTCAAAATCCTTCCAAGCTTCTCTATCAGCAGAGTGTCTTAGATTCCCGTCATTAGGTCATTCAGTAGCATTCCATCTCATTGCAGCAGCCATTTCAGAACACATGATCAGTCTTTGAAGCCTAGGCTTCAAAGGAAAATATCTCAAAACCTTGGCTGGTTTTTTAGATTTTCTAGTAGTCAATCCATGAGCAACATTTGACCATTTAGATGACCCACACACAGAGCAATTATCAGCCTCTACCCTGTCTTTTCAAAAGAGCATGCAATCGTGAGGACATGCATGTATTTTTTCATCACTGACACCCAAATCTCTTATCATCTTTCTAGGCTTATTGAAAGACTCTAGCAGTTGAGCAAACAGAAATGCTTCTTTCAATAAGTCTAGCAGATCTGAAAAGGCCATATTACTCAACCTATGCAGACTTTTGAGCAAGTATGTCACACCCCGAAGCTACCCCTAGACGCAACACGGTGCTCAGTGTCACAAGTGACCCCAAGCTAACCCATGACATGGCATATCTATATAAAATCAAATTAAGGCATGCACTGTGCAGAAGCTACACAACTCAATATCTGAATACGGGAAAAGAGCCCAAAAATCTGAAATAAGTATAATATAAAAATAGTTTAGTGCTGACTAAGTGACAACACTAACAACTGTTGAATCTAGTCTATGTCTGAAAGCCTTCTAACTGAATAGGAGTTGCTGGGACATGCCCCCAGCTAACTCTAGTAAATCTAAAAATAAAAGTAAATACTGATATGAAGCATGTCTATCATCCTCGAACTAATGAGGACTCACTACTGAGCTGCTGGGTACGGGCCAGAGGTCAAACTAAGCACGGTCTAGATACTGAGTGCCTGAACCTACATCATAAAATGATGTAGCACAAAAGTATGCGTCAGTACTTTGAATGTACTGAGCATGTAGGATACGTACAAAGCTAGATAATATAGGACTGACCATGAAAATAGATATACTGCAACATAACTGAAAGCTGAACTGAATTCAATGACCAAGTATAAATCATGAAATAACATGTTGAACTGAATACTGAACATAAACACTGGATACAAGGTCAATGCACATGAATCTGAATATAGGAGACACTACTAACCGATATACCCCAAGTTGAGCTAACTATGGGGCGAACCTGTAACCCTGGATGGAAGGGTGTTCATACCTTGCCAAGGGTATGAACAAGTCTAACATGGATCCTCTACTGATGTACACAAGGGACAAAGAGGTGCAGCCTAGTCTGACAGCTGACTCCTTTACACCTACGGTGTCACCATAGTTGTGGGACTTGGGGACCGCTTCTAAAGGTCTTAGCCTAAGCTGACAGCTAAGCTTTCATCCCCTCGTCCGCTCGGTACTAAGTCTACTCCCACTGAATGTAAGAAATAATGTACTGAAATAAAGGATAGCTCAAAACACTGATAAATGACTGAGAATACAACATACATAGGCTGAAGGATATGCCATTCAATTTCTGAAGCATAAGCATATATCTGATCTGCCTAGCAAGCTAAATTCATGAAAATAATGGAATTTCTACAAGCTAGGGTTTCTAAGCATTATTCATGAAACTGTACTAATTCCCCAAGAAATATGTAAGCAATACCATAAAAGCTGTAGGAATTGAATTACAATAATTCCCTAAGATTTAGGAACCCTAGGTCTGAAACATTCATGGAGAAAACTGAAAGCTGACTGGAATCTAGGGACCTAATGGGTGAAAGGAACCCACTAGTGAAATCCCACATACCTGGTGAAGAAATCCACGGAGAAATCCTTGGATTTTTGGGGCTGAACTTGATGAAGGCCTCAGCTTGTTCTTGAGAGAAAACTATCACCTCTTTTGTTTCTATTCTCTCTAAGTCTGATGAAGTTAGGATAATGAAGGTTTTAGGTAGCTTTTGACTAATAGAGTAAGCTTAAAGTGGCCAAAACATCATAGTTTAGGCATTAAATTAGGTAGGAAAAGTCTAGAATGCCCCTGGAAAATAATTAGAAAAACTGCTAAAATTCGTGACTCAAGGATCACGGATGGGTTCTAGGGCTCGTGGAAAGTTCCACGGCTCGTGGAACCCTATCGTGGTTCCCTGGTCCTGAAAGTTGAGCTATTAGAACTGATCCCACGAGTTGGGTTCACGACTCATGGAAACTCCCACGGGTCGTGGATCCCACTCGTGGTTCCTGGGCTGAATATTATTGGGTCTCTGAAGATGAGTTCCACGAGTTGGGTTCATGACTCATGAAAATTTCCACGGGTCATGGATCCCACTCGTGAACCCTGGGGACTTAAAATTGGGGTATTAGAACTTGGTCCCACGACTTGGGTTCACGACTCGTGGATCCTTCCATGGGCCGTAGAACCCATCGTGGTTCTTAGAGAAAATCTTCAAGCTTCTGATCTTGTTCCACGAGTCCAGTCCAAGGCTCGTGGAAGCTTCCATAGGTCGTGGAACTGACTCATGATTCCGGATGATAGTTTAAATTTTATTTTCTTCTGATTTTTCTTAGCTAAGTCTGGGCTTGGAAGTTCTGAGGTGTTACAAAGTATAACCGAATCACGAAACTCAACTTGCTAAAGTTCTCACATCCTCGATATAACTCATTTTTTCCTTATTCAACTAATCTAAAAAACCTCTTTGCATCTTCAGATAGTCCTTCTCTCACCCCTTCTTTATGCCCTACACCATCTTCTATATTTCTAAATGTATCATAAAGCAGTCCATCAATATCATCATTACTGTTACAAGCTTCATCATTACTGCTTGGATGTAATGTACTTGAGGTTACCCTTTCCCCGTGAGAAATCCACCTGTCGTATCCTACAACAAATCCTTTTGCAAATAAGTGATCCTCCACACATTTCTAAAATGCCAATAGTGATTCTTGCAAACATCACATGTGCATAATATCTCTATTCCTTTAGATCCTCGTTCAAATGCCTTATCAAGAAAATCCTTCACTCCATTGATGAACTCATCACTGCTTCTTCTTAGATTCATCCAACTTCTATCTAAATTACTCATTGACATCTATTTGACACAAGAAATTAAAAAAATTAACTAACAAACATAAAAGACAACAATGTTCTGCAACTGAAAAATCCAGCTGAACAATCATATCTCAAACAGCACATGGACACTATAAAGTTTAAGATTTAACGCAACAACAATAGCAAGCACTTCACAATATTACTTTACGATAACCCAAAGACAAGCCAGATTAATAACTAGGCAAAATTTTCAGACTAGCTAACTACTAAAATAAAAATTAAGAACCATTCATGTCTTTTATAGGATACATAAAGTGAGATCTTTTATCACTGTTCAATCGAAAGCAAAAGCAGATTCAAATTTAAAAAATAATAAAAGTTATAATGACTACTTGATGGACTATTACTATTACTTCATGCTTAACATTCATACAACAACAATCAGATATGATTCACACATTAACCACTTTATCAATAACTCATTTAGGTTCAACAAACGAAATTATTTCAAATTTAATTTAAGTTTATCAAAAAAATAAAGATCATTTCAAACTTAAACATGAGAATATATACTGGACCAAAGAATCCCTTTTTCAATAAACATGAGTATATTGAACCAAACATGAGAAAGCTGGACCAAACAGTCCCTTTTTAATAAAAGATCATTTTTCAGTTTGTGCTAAGCAAAGCATATAGCCAAAACCAGTAACTTAACAAGAGATATCACTTTAATATAACAGATTCTACACTCAAGAAGACACACTAAGTAGATGAAAGAGATGACACACTAAAAAACAATGAAAGCTATAACTACTACTTGATGGACTATTACTATTACTTCATGTTTAACAATCAGATATAATTCTCACATCTACTACTTTACCAATAACTCATTTAGGTTCAACAAACAGAATCATTTCAAATTTAATTTAACTTTACTAAAAAAATTAAGATCAGTTCAACTTAAATATCAGAATACTGGACCAAACAATTCATTTTTAATAAATATGAGAATACTCGACCAAACATGAGAATGCTGGACCAAACAGTCCCTTTTTAATAAAAAATTTATTTTCAGTTTGTCCTGAGCAAAGCATAGCCAAAACCAGTAACTTAACAAGAAACATCACTTCAATATAACAAATTCGACACTTAAGTAGATACACTAAGTAGAATAAAAGAGATGACACACTAAGTAAAAAAATATTGTTGTCAAAAATAGTAACTTAAATGAAAGAGATGAGTCACTAAATAAATTAACAGCTTAGCCAAAACCAGTAGCATACATAAAAGATATGACACAATAACTAAACCAACACCTTAGCACAAATCAGTAACAAAAATAAAAGAGATATTACACTAAGTAAACTAACAACTTAGCCAATGTTTGGACACTTCAAAAAAATAGATTCCACAATTAAGTTTTTGAACAAAGAGTGATTATTTCTTACAAAGAAGTAGATACAGTTTTATCCAACTTTATAAACATTCGAGAAAGACAACATCGTCACACAAATTATTATCAGAAAATAAATAGATACAGGTTTAAATCATGCCTCAGGAATTCTTGTCTTAATAAATCATACCTCAGAAATTCAACATCAACGACAAGAGAAATCTGGTTTACCGTAACCAATTTCACAAATCTATTATCAAAACATAAATAAAAATAGGGTAAAAACACACTACCAGATTTATTAAAACCTAATGCAACAAGAAATCAATATCAATATCCACACTGAATAATCTACCAAAAAAAAATTCTAACAATGACAAATTAAGACAACAAACAGTAGCTACTATAGCACATATAATAGAAAAATACCACAATTATACTATACTAATAACAACAAATTAGGACCACACACAGTAGCTAATTTAATAGCTACATATAACAAAAAGATCTCACAATTATACCATACCTAACAACAACAAATTATCAAAAATATACAACAACAACTAAACGATACATGCAATCAAAAATATCAATCATTTTACCACACCTAACAACAACAAATAATTACAACACACAGCACCAACAACCTGCAAAATCCAACAGAAAAATCCAACAATTTCACTAACCCTAAAACAAACAAACAAAACTCCACTCACAGTTGCAACCTAAGCACATGCAACAACAAAATTCGACTATTTCACAAACAGAGATTAAAGAGAAACAACCACGTAGCTCAAAACTTAAAGAACAAAAAAATTTTAAATAAAATACCTTAAAAGACCAAACTTGTTGAAAAACTCTAGGTCCAACTCCAGTCACAAGCATAAACACCAATAGATTTGAGATATGTAGCTAAAATCACCAAAACTCCAACTAAAATCACACAAACCCTCAAAGAGATGACAGAGATTTGCAGATTTTAGCTCATAATAGTGAAATATGAGCTTAGATTAGTGAAAATCTGAGAACATTAGCTCAAATTTGCAGGGGCAGCGATTTTGAGAAGATAAAGTTAAGAGAGAGTTTGGATGAGCTTAGAGAGTGTAGTTGCTAAAATGTGTGTTTCTATATCTGTGTGTTTCTAAAATGGGTCTGAAAAATTAAGAAAAATAAAATTAAAATAAATGGTATTGGCGGGTGATGAAAATTATTGAGGGAAATGGTGAAGAGAAATGTGGAGAATTAATGAACTATTGCAATACATATAAAATTTCAGCAAACCGTTCCCATAGGTGATATTAACAGTACGGTTCATAAAACCGTTGCAATATTCCTAGCTATGACAATGGTCATCTATTTAGAGAAATGGACATACGGCTAAGCCGTGTTAATAGGTACAAAACCTTCTGGCAACAGTCCTAATTGTTGCATTAGAATAGTTATAGCAACGGTTTGTAAATGGTTACTAGCAACTCTGTTCCCATAGGCCCAATTTCTACTAGTACCCACCACCTAATTATTTGTCTGATTATTACGAGCCAAAACCATGACTCATGATTAGAATCACGGTTCGTTGAATTGGCTCATGGAACCTGTCCTACAGATGGCTAACTTCCTCTGATTTCTATGGCCAAAAACCACAGATCATGGTTTAGACCACGAGTGGTGGAATTGGGTCGTAGATTCTGTTCTGCACTTGGCCAATTTTCACCTGGGTTCCACGAGTAGGGTCAATGACTCATAGAATAATCCATGGTCCATGAACCTTGCTCGTGGACCCTTACTTACCTCTTTTTCTGAGTGTATCTTTTCCAGTGCCTATCCTTCATTCATCCCTGCACACACAACAAACATTAGTCTTGGATTTCCTCCCAAGCAGCGCTTGATTTAACATCGCGGTATGATGCAGGTCACTTGACTACTCAGACTTCATTAGGTTTTCATGAGTTACCTCCCATGCAGCGCCTGATTTAACATCATGGCATGACGCAGGTTACTTGAATACTCATACTTCATCAAGTTTCCTTAGTTACTAATAATTCACCAAGGGTCCATACTTCAATAGATTTTAGCTCCTTTGATGTTCCCAAATAAGCCTTTATATGCTGACCATTTGCTTTGAACCTCTTGCCCTCGTATTTTCAAGCTCTATGGAACCATGTGGGAACACTTGTACCACTTTGAACGATCCAATCTATTTGGACTTTAACTTGCCTGGAAACAAGTGAAGTCTGGAGTTGAACAGTAGAAATAAATCACCTAGTGCAAAAACTCTCTTCTCAATCTTCCGGTCAAGATACAATTTCATCTTTTCTTTGTATAAGGCTAAACTTTCATAGGCGTTGAGGCAAAATTCCTCTAACTAATTCAATTGCCCAAGCCACTGAAATGATACTGTAGACTAGTCTAAATTCAATTTCTTCAATACCCACATGGCCTTATGCTCAAGCTCAACATGTATATGGTATGCTTTCCTAAACACAAGATGATATGCTGACATATCTATTGGTGTCTTGTATGCAGTCTGGTACGCCCATAAAGCATCATCTAGTTTCCTAGACCAATCCATCCTATTCGCATTAACAGTCTTTGATAAGATTGATTTTATCTTGCAGCTGGAAACCTCAACTTGCCCACTAGTCTGAGGATGATCGAGGGTTGCAACTTTGTGTTTCACTCTATACTTCTGATAAGTCAATAATTTACCAACTTATTGAGCCTTTATCCATGAATTATTGCTATATTTTGAATAGATTTAGAGGTTCTTATGGCCTTTATTAATGTCTATGCAGGTACTTGTGATCAAAGATACAAAAACAAGGAAATTGACTCAAAAAGAGCTTAAACGGAGTGACGTGTGAAGTGATCGAAAAAAGATGAAGAATATGCCCTGAGATGTGGTGTTTGTACGACATGCACAAGCCTTGAGGTGCGGAACCGCATGAAGCTTAAGATTGCCTGAAGGATCTGTCATAGGGTGCAGTCATCGTGCAACGCGCATAACCCATGGTATAAAATGCAACCACTTCACATGACACCTCCCAAGTCAGCTGAGTTACTGGTTCAACTAAAGATGGTGTGCAATGCGCACATTATAACGTGCAAACTGCACGTTGCATTGCACACCACCTGAAGGGCAATTTTATCCTGAATTTTAGTGATGTTTTGGAAAAGTATAAAAGGCTAATTTAGGCACAATTGTAAACAACATTCTTCAGTCCTGAATATTCTTAAGAGCTTTTTACTTTGAGAACAAGTTTTTCTCTCCAAGAAGAAGAGGTTTCAATCTATTCTCTCTACAAAATGTTGGTTAACCATTTGTGTACTCAAATTGAGCTTAGAACTTGAGATTAAGCTTGAATGAAGAGGATTGTGACTTACCCATTTGGTATAACTCTCTCCTTTATTATGAGTGGCTAATTTCATTTGTCTAGGGATGTATTGATAATGGGTGCTTGACTAATGAGTGTGGGTGTTGTTAATTCTCGCTTATAATTGCTTATTTGACATGGGTCTAGTAATTTCACCAAGTTTTAATCTTAAAATTGGTGGTTGCAAACATTAATTTTCATTACTTGACTATGTTGTTGCTTGAAAAAGAACTTCATGGTTTTGGATGTGATATTACTAGTGGGAACTTGGGACACCATTCAGATTTGAGGTTAGAAATAGCTCATATCGACGGAATCACCCACTTAAGGGTCTAAGTTAAAGATAGTGTGACTTCCCCAAGCTAGATATTGGTTGCTTGTTGATTCAACTGATGATGCTCTAACTGGGATTATCGGATATATGATTGTTGATCGAGAGATAAACAATCATACCCATGACCAATGCTACTTGTGTCAATAGGCAAGAATAAGTGTGAATTGATAAACACCCTATCCTATATTAAAGCCTCATTGGATACACATCCTTCGTCTCCTATTCAATTTGGCACACCCATTTTACTTACTTTCTTTAATTCAAATTGTGATTGTAGTGACAGAATCCCAATTCCCCCAACCTTTTACTTTCGTGTTTTTAAATAATTACTCTCCTTGTGAACTCATTTTGATAAAATCTTCATATAGTTAGTATCAAGTCTCTGTGGGTATAACCCCGACACCTGTTGGGTACTTATAAATGTGTTTTGCTTGACGATCACCATGCCTCCATCTTTGGGGAGTACGATTTGAGCGTTTATCATAAATGGCGCCATTACCGGGGACTTAAATTGATAGCTATTTTTGATTGTTGATTTGAAGTCACTTTGAGAGTACTTGTTTCTTTTACTTTTGTTTGTTGTTTGTGTTGTGATTAAGCAGGCTAGCCTATGAATGAGGCTGACGACAACAAGAGCATTGACGACTTTATAGAGGCTGATGAGGCTGAGCCTATGATGCAAGGGGGTGTGGGTAAAATCCGCCTAGCCCCCATGGTGGAAAATGTTGTCTTTCACATGACTAGCACAATGCTACACTTAATCCAAATGAAGGGCCTATTTAGTGGAGCAACACATGAAAATGCCAATCGGCATATTCGAAATTTTGTGGAGATTTGTCAACCATTCATGTTTCAACATATCTTCCAAGAGTCCATCTGATTACGCCTATTCCCTTTTACCTTGACGGGGGAAGCAAAGACGTGGTTGGAAGAGTTACCGGATGATTCTATCACATCTTGGGCCGAGTTGGTAGAGGCATTTACATTGAGATTCTTTCCTCCATCTTGAATGATGAAGCTAATAGATGAGATTACTAACTTTAGGCAACTCTCAGATGAGCCTCTATATGAGGTTTGGTTAAGGTTCAAAAAGAAGCCTCTCTTATGTTCGAACCATGAGTTGTCAAACAACGTATAGCTACAAAGCTTCTATCGGTCGTTAAACTATCTAAATAAGTCGGTGGTTGACAACCTTAGAGGTGGCACTTTCATGGACTTAGAATTTCCCATTGCCTCAACTTTGTTAGAGCGAATGACCAAAACCAACCAAGCTTGGCATACGAGAGAAGCGGATATGCCAACTTCGGGAACACCCTCATCCATCTTGACCAATGAAATGAGAAAAAGAGATAAGGAACGGGATGAGTCAATGGCTAAGATGATGACATAAATTGACTTGATGGCCAAGAATGTAACGGGAGTAGGTGGTGCAAAAGTGGTTAATGTTGTGAGTACACCAAAAATCAAAGTGAGTAATGATAAGCTGATAACAGTTGTCAATGGTAAACTATGCTTTGTGTTGGCAAGTTTTCGTCCTGGGTATATCACCCTTGGGAGGAGAACTAAGGTTGGATAAGAGATAAGGAAAGGGACAGAAACTGGAGGGAGAGAGACAAAGATGGTGATCGTTTCAATCACCAGAGCTCAAATCTCTATATACCTCCGAACAAAGCGAACTTTCTCTACCAACTGGGCACAAGAAACGCCGGTCATTCCAAGCTAGAAGAAATGTTGTCCTTGGTTCTCAAGAAGGTGGATACGACAAATACTGGAGTGAGTGAGCTAAAGAGTGAAGTTTCAACACTTCATCAAACCATGAGCTTTCACTCAGCCTCAATCAAGCATCTTAAGGCACAAATGAACCACCTCTCAAGCCAAATGAACCCGAGGATGAAGGGAACGCTGCCCAGTGATACCATCACTGTAACACCCCAGAAATTCTAAGCCAAATCTGAACTGTTCTTTATGTGTTGTTAGACCTGAACTAGATAAATTTTCTATGTATCTAAGTATTAATACATAATCTTAAGTTTTAAAGGTGTATTATATATGAATAAGGGTCATAAATAACCTCTAGCTCAAAGTTGAGTTGAAAGCTTCCTTACCGATTGAGTTTTAGTGTAAGATTTTTCAAGGGTTAAATTCAAACGAACATAAATCCCAGAATATAAAGGCTTATGTGGTCTAGTACCAACGAAATTAAAGGTCTTTAAATCTTCTTTCCAATGCCACCAACCGCATATTAATCTGAGTCCGGAGCAAAACATTATCAGTGTTTTACTAAAGGGTGTCTGTTAGTCAAAATGACAGACAACAACCACGAGAAGGTTCCACGGGTCGTGGAAGTTTCCACGGGTCGTGAAACCATCTCGTGGAAATTAGTTTTTTTACCTGAAAACCACGAGGAGGTTCCACCGGTCATGGAAGTTTCCACAGGTCGTGAAACCAACTCGTGGAAATAGTCCAGAAGCTTAAAAGTGGCCTAAGAACCACGAGGAGGTTCCACGAGTCGTGAAATGATCCATGGGTCGTGAAACCAACTCGTAAAAATTAGTCCAGAGGCAAAAAACTTTTCCTAGGAACCACGAATCATTTCCACGAACCGTGGTCCATTCCACAGGTCATGATTCATGTCCGTAGAAGCCTGTGATGAAATTTTTAGCCGTTTTTCAGACTCATTTCCTTGGGGTATTTTTGTAATTTCCCACTCTTTTAACTCCTAAGTTAAGTTATTTTTGGCAAATTAGAAGGGGTTTTATTCCCACTTAGCCTAAGTTCTCTTCCATTCTCTCAATCAAGTTCCAAGAGAAGAAAAGGGTCTCCATTCTCCAAGCTTCAAGCTAAGGATTCCATCTTCAAGTCTCCATCCTCAAGTCCCAAGTTAGGAAAGCTCAATTAAGGTATGTGGGTATTCAACATGGGTTCCCTTAACCCTTGTTCCCAAAACCCCAACCTTCTAAATTAATTTTATGAATTTCTAAATTATGGTTCTTACCTAATTCTCATGGGTTTCTTTACAAATTAATTCCTCATGATTCATCTATGGATTTTGACTCTAAATTGTATGATTTTGCATGGGTTTTTATAAGTGGTTTCCTATTCATGATTTTAAGGCTAATCCTCATCCAATTTATGAAACTTGGGTTCTTACCAGAATTGGGGAAAACTTATGGTTTTAGTTTTAAAGCATGAGTTCATGGTTTCTCATTACGTATCTATGATTTAATTGAAGTTCCTTAGTTGATTTCAAAAGCCCATATGTTGATGATGAATTTTAGCATGATTCTTTTGAATTGCATATCTTCAAGAAAAATTGGTATGTTTAGATAACATGACCTCTAATTTTATGAAATTGCATGCCTAATTCTTCAGGCTATGATATTAGAAGGAAGGTATATTTTGAATTATGGTTTTGCAAAGCTTTAAGACTCGTGACTTGTGAATTGCATGACATCAGATATGTCCTTATGCTTTTCCAACAGTTTTGGACATTAGATATATCCCTATGTTTTATGAAAGGTTTGGCATCCAGATATGTCTACCTAAGTTACGAACAGTTTTGACATCAGATATGTCACAAGTATTATGAGCTATATGTATATGTTTTGGGAGTAGTATTTAGCACCGAGTTGGATAAGGTGAGAGTACCCTTAGTCCTAGAACTATGTGCCCCTGTAGTTTCTAAGTCCCCTCAGTTGGGCATCATATTTAGTGATCACGCCGAAGTCATGACTTTATACCCGGGAAAGGTATATTGGGTCCTCTCGATAGGAAAGATACATCGGATTCCATGTAGCTCACATGGTCTATATCGGTTTAGAGAACCTCCCACAGAAGCTAGTTTTCATGAAAAGATTGTATTAACTCTTTGCTTTTAGATTTCAGACTTACTACTTATGACTTATGATTTGATTATGTTTTCAGCTTATGATATTGCATTGAGTCATTACATTACAGATTTTACTATTATCATATGATTTCAGCTTCAAGGTTTAAGCATGTTTTCTCACAAATTATGCATGATCTCAGTTTTAAGCATGCTTCCAAGTATATTTCAACATATCACATGCATATCTCACATACTCAGTACATTCCATAGTACTGACCGCATACCTCTTTTTGCTGCATCTTATTATGATGTAGATCTTGTAGTGTAATGACCCTTCTGGTTATTTCCACGAATACGTTTTCCTTGTACCGTTAGAGCGCATTTGTAGTGGCCCCAAGTCACTTAAGGCTCGTCAGGACCGGTATTTTGGTGTTGGGCCCATTTGTTTGGTCGCATTATAAGTTTTGAAGCCAAGCAAGTCGGCAAAAGTTATCGTAAGTTCTTTAATGAATTTTCTGAACTTTGGGTCAAATGTCTCAGGGCTTTTCTCTCAATATATAAAGAGTTAGAAGTCTCCCGAAATAACAAATCGAAGGTCTACGAGTCTAGTTTCCAACGCACAAAACCTCACGTCCAACTGATCTCGGAGTAAAAAGTTATGACTGTTTTACCGCGGACTGTCTGGCAGAAAACGGGTTACGTACCGGGTCGCCAACCGGGTCGGGTTAAACTCGATTTAAGCCTCAACTACACGTTTTAAAATGCCATTTTAGTTCCGAAACAGTGATAAAACATAAGGGAGGATCCCGAGAGAATTCTTGAGTATCGAAATCGTGCGTATTTGAAAATATTTTATTTAAAAGTCGAAGGTGGTAGGAAGTTATATTATCTTATTATTACCTTTTCAAAATATTTTAAAGGTTTATGGAAGATATTTTTGATACGTTATAATTGTATATGTATTTATTTTATAAAGTTTTTATACATTGTAATATTTTAACGGAGATAGTAAACTTAGTTACGTTGAAATTTATTATTATAATATAGTAGGTTTTATTCGAAATAATTTTCTAATGATTATGCTATATTCAAAAATTATATTTATTATACCACGAATTTATGCAATACCCGAATATATGCATAATGAGATAGAAATAAATTAAGTGTAGCCACCTCCACTACCACGTGGAGGTGAAGGGAATGGACAACAAGCTTAGTGTGTGCCACTTGTCCCTTTTAGCATGTATTGCAAAGCTAGTTAAGTTGCAGCATAGTACACTTATGTTGACTTCAACAATTTGCAATATTAATGGTTGCCAACATTCATATTACTCCTTTAGCATGTAATCTTCACTGATTATGATTGTACGATTAATTCACTATGCACAAATAAAGTTTTTTGAGGGGAAAATTGTTTTGACGCAATATTCGATCAACAAAAGAAAATCAATTATCGACGTCAAGTTATTCAAGCCCGAGTTCGAGTTTGATTTCGTGTTGGGATTTTTCGGAGAGGTTCAAGCTTGTCATCGGACGACAGGTAGGTTACGGTTTATTTTTCCTAGACTCCGCATATATAGAATAAAATTGTATTAATGGGCATCCTTGGGTTGGATTATTAGGTTGGCACCACAGACCTCGACCGCTTTATTCGTGTCCGCCTACTTTTGTTTCTCCGTTGCTTGTAGTACTTGACGATATATTTTATTTACCCTTGTGGTCCTGTGAGACCTTGTTGACTCTGGAACATAGAAGGTGGGATTTTGGGAATGTCCGCGAGTCCCGGGCATAGAAATATCCTTCTAGGTTGGTTATGCTTGCTGAGTAGCTGTGGGCCTGTGCAGGGTCGATAGGTTGATTGTGAGCTGCTGGGCAGCTATTGTGTGTGATCATACCATTTACATGCAGATAAAGAGGTTTTACCCATGTTTTACTATGGTTTTGGCTTCGGGCCTACTGACACTACTTTCTAAACCTTGCATGGCCCGGGGGGCCCGTTTTGATGGAAATAATTTGGAAATGGTTTGATTTAAACTTGTGAATATTCTTGGGTAAAAGAAAGTAAAATTATGATTTAAATCACAAGTTTTACGATTAATGCTAGACTCGGCAGGGCCGGAGTGCTAGTTGAGTTTTCTTGCTACTTGAGATGATTTTTAGCCTCGGTTGGACCGAGCACCTGAGATGACTTTTTACTGTTTAGACCCGGTTACGCCCGGGCACCCTTGGAGGG